>JACEVL010000375.1:273761-873761 GCA_020284085.1 Aporrectodea caliginosa | reverse complement strand
AGTAATTCCGTTTACAGTGTGGGCATTACGAGAAGTACCGAATGCAACTACTGGAATTGCTCCTTATATGTTGGTGTATGGAAAGATTCCGCGTGGACCATTGGCAATTTTAAAAGAAAGTTGGACAAGAGAAATTAATTTACCACCTCATATTGGAATCCAACCAGAAAAGTACTTGAAAGACATGAAAGCAAATATGGAAAAAGCATTATTGTTTGCAGAATCATATTCACGAGAGAAGCAATTACAGTATACGAATCAATACAACAAAAGAGCGAAACATAAAGAATTTGAACCGGGTGAAAAAGTTATTGTGTTGTATCCGACGTCAACAAATAAACTGATTTCACGATGGCATGGTCCATGTACTGTCATACAACGAAGATCAAAGTACTCTTATTTGATTGATATGGGTGACGATTGTCGAAAGATAATTCACGCAAATAAAATCAGAAAGTACATTACAAGAGCAATGAGTTGTGGACTAATCGTTGAAGAAGACGAAGACTTTGGTTCAGTGGTTGAACTGCTGACAAAGAATGACTTGCAAGATGAAAAGAATTCACTGAATCTTGATCCTGAACAGATTAGTCATTTAACATTATCTCAACAAAAACAATTGCTGGAAGTACTGAACAAATATTCTGATCGATTTTCTGAAAAGCCTGGATTATGTACATTGGTTGAACATGAAATTGAACTGAAACCGGAATTTCGTGAAAAAGAATTTATGGCTTACCGAATTCCACTCATCTATCGAGCAGAAGTTGAACGACAAATTAAAGAAATGCTTCAAGCCAACATTATAAAACCATCTTCGAGCAGAATGGCAAGTCCGTTGGTAATTGTTAAAAAGAAAGACGGTTCTCTAAGACTTGCCTGCGACTACAGATACATTAACTCGTTCACTGTGGATTGTAAATATCCGATGCCGATTGTGAAAGATGTTTTGCACAAAGTTGGAAAATCAAATGTGATCTCAATTTTTGATTGTCGAAGTGCTTACTGGACTTGTCCTGTTAAGCAAACTGATCAATGGAAAACTGCTTTTGTTACTCACAATGGACTGTACGAGTTTACTCGTGTTCCTTTCGGAATGATCAACTCAGGAAGAACATTTGTTAAAGCAATTAACATGGTTTTACAGCCTATAAATGAATTTGCTGAGCCCTATGTAGATGACATTGCTGTGCATTCAGATGATTGGAAGATTCATTTACAGCATTTAGATGCATATTTAATGCAAATGAGACTGCATAACATTACTCTGAACTTAAAGAAATGTATCTTTGGTAAGAGTGAGGTAAAGTTCATCGGTCATGTGGTTGGTTCTGGAACGATTCAAATGAATCCAGATAGAATTGAAAGTTTAATTAATTTGAAAACCCCAGAAACGAAGAAACAAGTTAAGCAATTGCTGGGATTTTTTGGTTACTATAGACAGTTTATCAAAGATTTTGCACAGATTGCGAAGCCTCTATCTGATTTGACAAGCAAACATGTTCCAGATAAGATTGATTGGACTGATAGACATCAACAGGCATTTAATTTACTTAAAGATGCTGTACGCTCTAAAGTTGTTTTATATGTTTTTGATGTTGGAAAACCTTTTAATTTGTACTGTGATAGCAGTGATTTTGCAGTAGGAGCTGTTTTAACACAGATGGATGATAAGGGAATAGAGCGCCCTGTGTCATTTATAAGTCAGAAGTTGACTGACACCCAGAAGAGATGGGCAACTGTAGAGAAAGAAGCCTATGCTATTGTTTGGGCTCTAAATAAGTTGAAAGAGATAATAATTGGATCTAAAGTTCACATCTTTACCGATCACAATCCTTTAACTTATCTGACTGAATCTATGTCTAAGTCTGCTAAACTGGTGCGTTGGGCTTTAGCACTGCAAACTTTTGATGTAGAGGTTAATTATAAGAAAGGACGATTAAATGTTGTAGCAGATTGTTTATCTAGATTATAAGATTGTTTATTTTACTGTATTATATAGTATTAAGTTTATTGCATAATTTAGTACCTGATGATTTCGCAAATTTTTAAATTTAATTTGCTCAATCCAAAGAAAGGGAAGGAGGTAATGTGAACAAGTGTTTTGCATATATAATGAGCACAGGTGTTCTTTAGGTTGATATATATATAATGTGTATCGATTGTTAAGCGTTTTAGTCTTAGGCCTTAGTTGCGCTGTCGGCTCGTGGGCGCTTGGCCTAAAGTAGCCTAAACATTGGCTGACGGTAGATTCTCTTTACACGTGCAGTTTATGAGGTTGTAAAGGCGCTATATAAATGTTCTGCTTGTATACGTATGGCTGACCGTCGTCGCTTGACCATTGTTTACTGTGTGGCTGACCACTGATGACCAGCCAGAGAGCAACGACAAAGAACGACGCCTAAGGCCTGGCAGCTGATTCACCCGTCTTACTCACTCCGCATGGGAGTTCTCTCCCCCAGCCAACCTATGCGATTCGCACTTGTTCCCTCCTATTTGTCACCTCTCCATGCCAACCTCTTATTACACAAACTGTTTCTCCATGTGTTAACAATATGCACTCTTTCCTTCCTTCCTTCCTTCCTTCCTTCCTTCCTTCCTTTCTTCCTTCCTTCCTTCCTTCCTTGATTCCTTCTTTTCTTTTTTCTTTCTTTCTTTCTTTCTTTCTTTCTTTCTTTCTTTCTTTCTTTCTTTCTTTCTTTCTTCCTTCTTTCCTTATTTTTCTACGTCTTTCTTTCTTTTCTTTCTTCCTTCCTTCCTTCTTTCCTTCTATTCCTTGATTACTTCTTTTCTTTCTTTCTTTCTTTCTTTCTTTCTTCCTTCCTTCTTTCCTTCTTTTCTTTCTTCCTTCTTTTCTTTCTCCTTTCTTTCTTTCTTTTTCTTGATTCCTTCTTTTCTTTCTCCTTCCTTCTTTCTTTTCTTTGCTTCCTTCTATCCTTGCTTTGTTTCCTTCCTTCTTTCCTTTCTTCTCTTCATCCTTCCTTCTTTCTTTCCTTCCTTTGTTCCATCCTGCGTTCATCATTCTCCAATCCCTCGTCCTGTGTTCCCTGCCTCCTTTCTTCTCCTCCATTTCCCATCAGTCCTTTGAATCTCCAACCGTTCATCCTTCTGCCCTCTCCTCATCCATTCATCCTCCTCCTCCAGGGACTCTTCCATCTGTCTTCATCCCACTCGGACAAGCGCCGACGATAGCACGGCCGCCGTTGTCAGGGCAACCAATTGGCTGACCGCCTTGACCACTACTGATGGATGAATGGACAGACTGTCCACTGTCCATGGGCCGAGGGAACGCCAAGCCATGCAGCCAATCACTGTTTATGACATCTAGAAGGCAGGATTGTACGTCGGGGTCTGGTACGAACAGACACCATTGTATGAAACAAAACATTCACTTAGCGCCTTTTTCTAAACTGTTTATCAGCCACAAGTGGTCTTGTATGTATTGGGCATTTATTTGGCGCCTTTCAACAACTCTGCCTAAGTGCCGTAAAACTACTCCGGTCATAAAAGTCACGGGTGCACAGCCACTGTTCTGGCAACGAGGCAAAGCATCTGCAGCCAACAGACAGAATTTTTCGTCTCGATGTTTGCAATAAAAAGGCCAGTGATATGTCTTGACCAGTCGGATACTGCTGCTGCTGCTGAAAACAAGATGGAAGATGCGGCCGGTCGTTTCATTTGTCCAGAGTCGGATTAACCCTTTGAATCCTGGAATTAACGGTTGGTCGGTTCTATTCAGACTCAGAAGATTCTTCCTCGTTGGCTGAATATTAAATTTTAATAATCAACATTACAAAAAGTAAACTGAGATTTAAAATCATAACTGGGTGTGTTCCTGAATCATGATTAAATATGACGTCAAAAAATAATGTTACTTCGTAAATAGGCCTTTGCGTTTAGCTTTAATGCAGAGCTGGCATTACTGAATGCAAGAGTGTCTAGAGCCTACACGATGACTTTAAAACGACTCTGTTCTAATCGTCGTTTTGTGGGGTGGCATCCATTCGTCAGAAGTGTATAAACTGCTATAATTATTCCACAATACATGCACCACTATTTTAAAAAGTGGTCTGCATAGAGAAAAGTAGTCTGAGATTATATTCGAAAAATACAAATCATAGAAATAAACTTGTTTCTTTGTTAGAGTATTTCACAAATATTAGTAAGCTTTGAACATGCTAGAATATCATTACAAATAATTGGGAGAGGTTCTGAATACTTTAAATTGCGATCTTTGGTAGAAAGACTTAAACTTTTTAGGAAATTTATCCACAATGGGAAGAAGTAACTGATCCGCTATTATAGCAAATATATAAAGAAAATACTTCAGTAACATTGGTCCTTAGCTTGCTAAAGCTATTAACCCAGTTTCAGAGTATCATAGTGACTTCAAAGGTACCTCATCTCACTACATGTAGGCCTGTCAATCAAACCATGTATCACCTCCAGCAATAGTTAATAATTATCATCGTAATCGTTAACCCTAGATTTCTAGAGCGCCCACAAAAGCGAAGTTGCGGGAACCAGCTTATTCACAGGCGCTTAATCAAAACAATGTTTTCAAGATTTAGTTGTTTGGCTATGCCGACAGTAGCCCTAACATGGTTATTTAGAGTTGAATTTTCTAGGAACTATAAGATCATAGGATTTGTGAAAAAGCAGTGTTTTCAGTAAATGAATGGAAGATCTGTGGAGAATAGCAAGAGGTATTTAGTTGAGCTCGGGGATGGATCGGATATTTGGTGGCAGTGTTATTCCAAGTTGAATGTTCAGCAATAACTATAGAGCGATTTAAAAATCGTCTAGTGATGAGGTGACGGAAATGGCGGAGCAGTGTGAGGGTGGAAGAGTCACTTTAGGAACTTCCATAGTACAAAGTTTGATTATAGGTTAAACGGTCATAAAGAATTCCTTGAAGGAAATTTAATTTGTACCTTCCAAAATCTTTTATATTATAATTCATTGCAATCGGTCATATAATTATTATCACAGAGTAGAAAATGTTCTATACAAATGCAGAATCTGAGAAGAGGAGATATGTGCTGTAAGCGACTTACTCAGTCGCTGAATCATGGAAAAGATAGGTAGTGGTTTAATTAGACAAAGGCTTCGAAAGGTTAGGGATTTTTGGGGAGAGAATGAGGTGATCCTATGTCCAGCCAATGACAGTGAAGGTATGGGATGAGGTAATCTTTTAATGAGCTAATAATTTATGCCGACGCCTGAGATTGATTTAAGGGTGAGATGAGGTAATGCTGGGGCGAGGAGAACCTAGAGCAGACTTGAGGGCTAGTCAGTCGGAATGTGGGATTTGAAGAAGATGGACACGGACTTTAGAGAGATTGTCGGACTGTTGAGATGGATCAGCAGATTAACATTATTATTATTATTAAATGATTATTATTATTATTATTATTATTATTATTATTATTATTATTATTATTATTATTAATAAATTATTATTATTACTGATTATTATTGATTATACTACTACTATCTACTACTACTATTTCAATGGCGTCTTTTATAAACCCTTCCAATATGCTAGTAGGCCTATTCTGTTGCTAAATCCCATTGCCCATAACCTATTTTCGAAGTTTCAGCTTATTAACACTTCGGCGCTCAATTGAGGGAAATTGGCTTTGAAAGGATATTATCAGGCTAAGTTTCTTGTTGACATTCAAAGATGCAGGTAGTCATGTTCAACAATTGCTTACAATAAGACAATTGTGTCCACATAACAGATGACAATTCATGAAGAACAAATTGAGATCTTAATTTCACCTTGAGTGTTCTACAGTCGTTATTGAAGCGTTCATTATGAACGTTTCAATCAAAGAATCCACTGATCAACGAAATCTGGGTATAGCACTTAATCATCGTGGGCTTCATATCAGTTAGTATCTGATACGAAGCAGTAGTTACATGGCACTCCTTCTGCATGATTTAACAAGTCCACTAGGCGGTCGTTTAAGTGTTTACGTGTCAAGCAATCATTGGATTATGATCAGCAGTCAAAACGACAGCATTAAAACAATGGCTCATAGATTGTGATGGATGATTTAGAAAACGAGATCGATTGCAGCATATAAACAGATAGAAATCTAGATCATGCTTCCGATTGAAGATATTTCATGTTTAGGTCACCTCTGTGAATTCATGCAAGCCTATACGTAGCCTATGTGCAATGTCCTCCAGCAATAGCTAATATCATAGTCACTGTAGGAACTTATACATAGTACATGTACAGGGTTTGATAATATATCGGCAACGGTCATAAAGAATTCCGTGAAGGAAATTTAATGTTGTACCTTCCAAATGTCTTTTATATTATAATTCATTGCAATCGGTCATATAATTATTTCAGATTTTGTAATTATAGACCTATCTTTGCATTATCGCCTTTTCTAAACACTTGAAAAGATTGTTGATAATAGACTATTGTCCCGTGTACATTAAATGAAAATAAATGACATGTGGAAGCATGCACTTTGGTTTCCGAAACAAAGTGTGCTAGTTACATGGCCCTCCTACAGCTTAATGATAAAGTAATCAAATCTATTGATAAACGACACTTTGCAATAGATAGCTCTCATGGACTTGGCTAAAGCACTTGATGAGTGAGTAAATCACAAAATATTATTAGATAAACTTGACCATGATAGATGGAGAGCTAGGTTTACTTCAGCCGCAATGGTTTGCAAGTGATGACTGCATGGATAGTCTGATAGATGGTCAAAATTGCTGTCTAATTGTTAGAAGTGGAGTTCATTAAGGTTCTGTACCTGACAATATCCGTAGGGTTGTCTGTAAATGTCCAGTTTACCAATTTGGCAGTTTCCCTAAGGTGATGTGTTCAACTGAGAAAGGCGGGAGGAAGGTTTCTCTTCCGTTCTCATCCCTCGTATCGACCGTGTATCCAAAATGACATTCCCCAGACAAATACACGTCTTCAGATCTTCGGCTATAATAGACCACAGTCATATAATAGGCTACTTATGCCGGTGAGAAAAACTGCATGCGACTATATAATGTCAGATATACAAATAGAAATAGACGTCAACGCATGTACACGCCTGTACAGTCATATATTCCGAAGCACAACAATTATTATTAGTCTATGGTGCTATTCCTATGCACTTGTTAGGAAAATGAGACACATAACATAACAAAAGTCTTAAGTGGTTCAGAAGACGTTTAGGATGTGTTAGAACCGCTGCAACCACGTGGGAAGTTCTAAGGAGTCAAGTGGAAGAGAAGGCTGATGGGAAGGCAGAAATGTCGCCGATAGTATGGTAGGATGACAGAAATGATTGGAGACGTGAACTAACCAAACACAAATCTAGGGTAGAGAATAAAGTTCTGCATAGCCAATGAGCTTCATGCCATCTCTTAGACTTCCACCGGGCGATCGTGAAACAGTCAAACACCCAAAGAGTTTGCATTTCGTTTCTATGTCAGAGGTTCGAATCCCGGTAACGATTCGTAGTCACAGATGCAAATAATATCCAGTTGGCGCGCATTCCCCGTCACTGTCAAGCTAGAGATTTTTTAGAAAACCTCTCCACCTCCAACTCCCTCTTCCGTCCCTTTCCTTCCCGCCTCCTCTCCCCATTCTCCTCCACATGCCACTCCCTCTTCCGTCCCTCCCATCCCACCTTCTCCCCCGATTGCCCTCCACCTCCCACTCCCTCTTCTGTATAGGCTTCCCTACCTCTTTACCTCGCAAATCCGTCCATGGACGCCTGTATAATAGGCTTAATAGCTATGCTCCGTCCGTCCGTCTTTTGTGCATGATCTCGTGTTGCTATGACAACGTTTGTTATTGGCTATTGCGATGACCTTTGGGTAACGTCTGCAGCGTCTGCCGGCGCGTGTTGCTGGTCCGATGAAACAGCGTCACAAACAACACACACAGACATTTCTGTTCTATTATATTATTAATGCCGCAAATTAGGCTGGAGAGCCTCAGAGTTAGCTCTGTCTTATGCGACCGAATTCAGTGAAACAATGGCGAGTCAGTATGTTCAGTAGTCTTAATCCTCAGTGAGAGAGGGGTTCTACAGTCATTCGGTGGTATTTACGTACGTATATTAATTCGTACGTACGTTTATATGTACTGTTGTGTCACATTGCATGGTATGCCGCGATTTGTGTGAGTTGTACGTCGTCTATTGATTGACGGGAACAGTGAATGATATAATAAAGACTCTCTCTTAGACTTTAAGTTAGACTGGATTTTGTGTTTGGTGAGGAGGTCTTTGACTGTCTTTCTTTTATTTTGCCAGTCTCTCGAGATGTTGTGTTTTGTGTCCGCCTGTGGATGATTTGTGTTAGTTTTGTTAGTGATTGAACTAGTTTACTTGAAGAGTTTCCTTGGTTCCGGTTCGTCGTGTGAGACTCCTTAGCGTTGGGCGCGTAAGTTCTGTACGTATACAATGAATCAATTTTGGTCGATTAATCTGATGCTTACACTGGCCCGGGTAGAAACAGTCTGATAGAAGCATTGCTTTTGTGACGAGTCTGTTGAGAGATTCTCTTCCTAATACGATTGCTTCTCCAGCAACGTAGTGCATGCCGCTGTAGTTGGAGCCAGAGTAGTGGAGGAAGAGATTGTGTCCGTAGATGGCTGGTTCGTCGGGGTTACAGTTGACCAGGTACCTCTTGAGGTTCTCCACCACGACGTAAGAGTCGGGATCTGCCTTGACGAAGAATTCGGCGTCGTTGCGATGGTTCCTGTAGATGTAAGTCCAGGCTGCTTTCGACTTTTCAGCAATGTGCTCACGGCCTTCGGAAACGTTGAGACCGATCGCAGGAAATTCTTTGTCTTCCTTTGAACTCATAATGAGCCAGACGTCACAATCTTTCATCCACGTATCTCTGGCATCTTTGGCACGGTATAGGATCGGTGGATCGGTCATTAGCCAACATAACAGTCGAATTGCTTTTGGAGTAGTTCCTACAGCCATATTTATAATTTAATAGTTTACATATTTGAATAGGTTTATTTAATGAAAATATTTCTTGTTTTGAGAGGTGTAGAAAATTTATTTGATCTATATTATATATATATATATATAAACATATATATATATATATAGGGGTGTCCATATATATATATCCTATGCAGTATGCATCGATCGCTATATATATATATATATAATCAAAGCAATATAAATGCATATAACGTAGCTAATAAGTTTGACAAAAATGAAGCATATAACTGAATGCGAACGTCGTATCCTCATAATGCATGAGTTTCCAGCATCAGTTATGCTTCATTGTGATAAGTAAGAAAAGTTGCTATCTGCAAAGCTTAACGACATCTTGTGACTGCAATGGCCAGATGACGTCTTTAAAGAGAATAGGCTTAATTATATTTAAGTTCAAAAGAGTTTCTTCCGTCGAATTTCGTTTCTTCTCTAATCGTTTTTTTTTATCCTGGCAGGTTCTGTGAGACAGAGATATTTGGCAGGTTGTTGAGGCGGCCATATGGGACCTACAATAAGTAATGTGGAATGAAGTCCATAGAAGAGAAACGAGGCGCAATGCGATTGGAAAGAAACAGTGGAACGCAGCACGTGTCACTCTTCTTCTTCTTATTTCTCTTCCATCAGTTTCCAGACGATGAGGCCCTTATGAAGCCTCTCCAGTGTTCTCTGTTCCGTAAAATAACGCCGATTGTTACGTCTGTATTTCTTCTGTAGGTCTTCTTGGAAGCCGTCCATCGACTTCCGTTGCCTTCCCCTGCTCCTCTCTCCCTCCACGTGACCGTGTAGCGCAGCATTGGGCAGTCTCTCTTTAAAGTCTCACGTGTCCGTACCATCTAAGTCTTCGTCTCCCAATTTAAGTTCCACCGTCTCCTCCGCTCCGAGGTCTTTTCTTGTTTGATCATTCCTTATTTGGTCTCTCCTGCTTCCACCCATGATTCTCCTCAACTGTGAGGTCACCAGTAGTCTTCTCTCATCCTCTTTCCTCAGGCACCAACACACCGATCCGTATACAATAGTAATACTGGTTCCACAATATAGTAGAGTTTCATCTTGGTCCTGATTGAGAGGCTTTTCGATTTCCACATTTTGTTGAGTCCTCCAAAGGCTGCACAAGCCAGCCCGATTCTTCGTTTGATGTCCTCTTCGCACCGACCATGCTCCGTCATCATGCCTCCCAGATATACAAACTGTGTGACCTGTTCCAGTGTCTCTCCCCCTAGTGTCACTCTAGGAGAGGTTATAGTCATTCCATCTTAATTTAACGGTACATGGAGCAGTTTTACGTTCCAAATTGTTAATTGCTTGATGAAAGTAACGCACATTTGAGAACACGAATTCTTTTCTGTAGCGCCTATCCTGAAAGCCGTTTAGCGCTCTTTGCATACAGAAAACGCTAAGAGATACGACGCAGTTCCGCGTCTAAACTGAACTAGAAGAGAAATACAATTA
Organism: Aporrectodea caliginosa; assembly: GCA_020284085.1. Taxonomy (NCBI): domain Eukaryota; kingdom Metazoa; phylum Annelida; class Clitellata; order Crassiclitellata; family Lumbricidae; genus Aporrectodea; species Aporrectodea caliginosa. The sequence continues at coordinate 863,319 of JACEVL010000375.1, read as the reverse complement.
CAATGACAATAGGCATACCTTTGTTCCTCAGTTGATCATTCATGACAGCGTCTGTCGACTGCCAAATGAATTCTTTGTCAGTTATTTCTTTCTCATGATCGTCGTCGTCGTAGTTTTCGTCATCGTTATCTCTGCTGTTGATCAGTGATGAGTTTGATTTGGACAACGGTCGGTCGGATGGGTGTTGCCTCTCATCGCACAACGCACTGTCCACAGTTCCATCTCCTCTCCGAGCGCCTGACTTGATAGAAGCCAACGATTCTTTGGGATTTTGACCATCGTGACACCGCATGATGTAAACAATCGCGACAGTGTAGATCACGATGGCCAATACGTAGCTGAAGAGCGTAACAAGACGACGTATACGTCCTACAAATGCTGCCATTGTGTAGATCTACTACAGTCACTCGAATAGAGCTACCGTCGTCTAAGTATAGGCTTACTTTTTCAATCGCCTATTCATGTCACTTGTCCATAGGCTTATGCAGATATCGACATGCTCGTTGTTTTAGTCGATGCAAATGTTTCTTAATTCGATTTTAAAGGCAACACCCTGATTTGGGTGTTGCCTCTCATCATGTAACACACTGTCCACAGTTCCATCTCCTCTCCGAGCGCCTGACTTGACAGAATCCAGCGATTCTTTGGGATTTTGACCATCGCGACCCCGCGTGATGTAAACAATGGCGATAGTGTTGATCACGATGGCTATTAAGTAGCTGAAGAGCGTAGCAAGACGACTTATACGGCCTATAAGTTCTGCCATTGTGTAGACCTACTACAGTTACTCGAATAGACTACTGTCTATCGACGTGCTCATTTCTTAGTCTAAGCAGGCCCGCAGTAAGAGGGTGCTAAGGGCGCTGCAGCACCAGGGCCCGCAGTTTTGAAGGGCTCAAAATTTTATAAATATCTGCGTAGTGGACTGGTGGCTGTCAGAGGGGGTCTTTGGAAGGTAATCACAGCACCCGTGCCCGCACTAGCCTTAATGCGGCCCTGAGTCTATGCATGTTTCTTAATTCGATTTTAATCGCATAGTTAGGCCTGGTTAAATTCTTACGAACGTCATCCGCCTTTGTACTTGGGCTAATTGTAAAATCCACAAATGAGCCTAGGCCTACTCCAATGAATAGGGGATAGACGGACCTTGGGAAGACCAATAAGTAGGGAATTGCAATTTGTGAAATAGGCCTATCCAAAACGCTGTGATTTGGGTATAGATGCCTACTGCACTTGAAATTTTATTATACTGTACTACCAGTGATTCCGTCGTAAACAACAAAGAACCGGAACACCGGCTTCAGACGCCAATTTCTAGACATTTTTACGGGACGTTCCGGTAGTCCAAAGAGGACCGGAACGCCGTTCCGGAGTGTTCCGGTCCCAACCGTTCCCTGTGTACAACAAGCTCTTGTAGCATGACATGCCGACTGTCTGATGATGGATATGTGTAAGCCTGGCGAATTCTGGACTTTGGAACTTTTAGCCTACATCCTGACAGTGAGACACTTTGCCCACTCAGAGAGTGAGAGTCATTTCAGGGTCATGCCACTCTTCCATGGTCTGTCGATGCTGTCTGTCTCTCTACACCTCTGGCCCCTCCCTGCTTACACACGTTAAGATGGGCAGAACAGCGGGTCTGGTCTTGATGGGCACCGGCATGCAACCAGGATGGGCGCGGAGGGCGCTTCTCCCCCAGGCCTATGGCTAAATCCACCACTGGGCAGCGCCTATGTCCGCAAACGCTTGAAGACTCTAATTGTTCGATCATTGTGTCATTGTGTAAGATCGGGAGCGCCTCTGATGAGACTCTCTCTTGAAGTGGCGTTATATAAATTTGCGATTACCATTATAAAAGGACTGAAGATTAGGCCAATGAGAAACCATCCAGTCTCATTGTGCACAGTTTACAAACCTATTTCAACTCTGTTAAATGCCCCTCTGTATCTGTCTCCCCTTTCCCTCCCTCTCTTCCTCCCCCTCTCTCTATCTGAGCACACGCACCGGGTATTATATACTTACGCATGGACCTATAATCCTCTATATAAAATTCAGGAGTGTTGCCTAACGTTACTGTATATTATTTGTGCTCAGTTCGAAATAGCCTTCTCTTTTATGTGAACCTGGACACTTTCTTTCCATTCCAATTGCCCTTTCTAAGAATGAAATATAGCAGCTGTAATGTCAAATCGTCCTACCTCTTTGGATTAATGAAGAAGAAAAGCTACAATAATTATTTCAAAAACCCAAATGTACTTCTGTTACAGTTCTCAGGCTCAAAGTGTCAGTGACTCCTTGCTGACCTCTTTCCGAGGTCAGACGCGGCTTTAGGAGATAATAGGCCTAACGCTTAGGCTAGGCGACAGCATACAGGGTATTGTAGGTAAGAGATTCCTTGATTCGTGACCAGCGATTCTAAATACCAATCATTATAGGTTTACAATGTAACATAACAATTACAGTCGATTTTGGCCGAAAAGATCCTTTGAACATAAATTGTTGTCACCGGAGAAACCCTCCGCCACTGTTGTGAAGTCAATGAAAGCATCAATTTGCGCGTCACTTGATCGTCGTTATTAATAACTCAATATTAATATCAAGTCCCTGAGGGATCATGTTTACCTCGGGGCATAAATAATAATAAAAATAATAATAATAATAATAATAATAATAATAATAATAATAATAATAATAATAATAATAATAATAATAATAACTTGGTCGCATTCAACCGCACTTTTCCTGCAAACCCCGAAGACGAGGCCTGACCCTCCAGACAAATTTCCTGCTCCTTATAGCAATTTTTCATAAATGTGAGAGATCCTTGATACCTCGGGTAAAAAAATATTTAAAAAAAATAAAAATAATAATAATAATAATAATAATAATGATGATGATGATGATGATAATGATGATGATGATAATAATAATAATAATAATAATAATAATAATAATAATAATAATAATAATAATAATAATAATAATAATAATAATAATAATAATAATAATAATAATAATAATAATAATAATAATAATAATGAATAATAATAATAATAATAATATTAATAATAATGTTAATAATAATAATAATAATAATAATAATAATAATAATAATAACGCCTTTCACTGACGATTCAGCGTTTCAATGCTGTGGCCTTTAGGGGTGCGTTCACCAACTTGGACCTTGACGACGAATAGGGCGCATTCCAGACAAATTTGCGAAGAAAAAAATAATAATAATAGAGATTTGAGTGCCGTAGTTCGTAAGCAGTCGATGACTCGAAGCAATGATTCAGAAGCACTTTGAGGAACAGGGAGAAATCACTCAAAATGGGCCAGTGTAAACAATTCTTTTTAGATGTTTCTTGAAGACAGCGAGGGATGTAGAATTTATAAAGTCAGTAGGAAGATTGTTCCATATTCGAGAGGCTGCTAAGGTGAAGGATCTTGATGCAGTTGTTGCCATGTTATTATCATTTATTGTTGGTTTAGAACGAGTATGCGCATATTAAGAATATTAAGATTTGTGGAAATTGACGAATATTGAATAGGCTAATATTAAAACGAATATTAATTTTTTTAAATTTCATTTCATTCTTAATTATTCAAAATCCAGGAACTGATTGCGCAAAATTCAGTGCCAAAGACTAGGCCCGAACATGTGGCATTCACAATCGAAAGTGAAATAATTAATCTTCGTCCTGACCCTCCTCAACTTCACAATCTTCGACAGACCAATTCCCATTGCACAGTAGTATAGCGCCGAAAAACCACTGCACAGATTCTGAAAGTAGTAGTCTGTTATTAGTTCGTAAAGAAAATGAAAACAGTGACGTCATCAACGAATACTTACGAATAGTTACGAATCTTAAAAATGCCCTAATATTCTTGAATATTTCCAAATATTAAAGCCTCAAGCCACGAATGCTCGTTGTATGATCGTTGGTATTTAATACTTATTGTTGCTATTAGCAGTTAACATGTGGTTTATGCCTAGATGTAACTTAAACAGAATGAAATAAGTTAGGGGTTAATGGACGTACCTGCAGCCATTGGGATCGACGACATTGGCGTCCCAAGCATAATATTTAGTGAGACGTCTTATGCTTTCCTGTTCAAAGGGATCGACGCCTCTTATTTACACAGGCAGACAGACACATAGACAACACGCTTTTACCAACTGAACTACATACAACTCAATAGCCCCAATAGTTAGTGTTAATTTTAGTACTATAAGAATAAGTGTATGATGAGTGCATGCAGAGCCGGATTAACCTATAAGCGAAATAAGCCATGGCTTAGGGCCCACAACGTTTTGAGGGCCCCCAACTGTCAGGAAATATAAAATCAGATGGTACAAAGGTCCTATTTGACATGGCTTAGGACCCCTAAAACGTTTTGGAGGGGCCCCAACTGTCAGGAAATAATAAATCAGATGGTACAAAGGTCTTATTTGACAATTTTCTTCTGGAAAAAAGACAGAAAAGCAAAAAAAGATCATCAGAAATTTTTCAAAGTAACAAATCTGGGAAAACAATTTGCATGGCTTTCAGGTTAGGGCCCCCGGATGTCTTAACCCGGCCCTTGGCTTAGGGCCCCGAAAGTCTTAATCCGGCCCTGAGTGCATGATGTATCGCGATCAGTCGAATCGTGTGACCATCAGGCGGCCTTCTTGGAAGGTGAAGATTACTGACTGAAATATCGCGTTCCATTGAATCTGAATTGCGATTCATCGTCCGTTGCTCTTGACACATGACGAAGATTTCTGAATATGTAATTCATCAGGTAGAATTCTTGACGGTTGATGTAATGAAATACAATCGGATGATAGCTCAGACAGTCGATGCTCTGCAGTCATTAACAAACACCACAGTAAGCTAGAATGCTTCTTAAAATTATAAGCGCAAATTATATGATATTTAGACTTACAATTTGTAACCATGTTATTACATCGGTTACTCCTACTCTTATATAAATTGTCCACTGCATAGTTTTGTAATCAAGCATATTTAAGCCATCTGACCTTCCACAAGTAACAGCAGCCATACAAATCCATCAGCAAGAAAAATCGTTTCTATAAGAATTTGCAGCAAATAAAAATAAATTTGAGATCATATTCCAAAAATACAAATCATATAAATGGACTCATATTCTTTGTTAAGAGCATTTGAAAAAATAAATCACAAAATATTATTAGATAAACTTGATCATTATGGATTAAGAAGTAAGACTAAACTTACTTCACTGAAATGGTTTGCAAGTGATATAAATGATAGAACGTAAAAGGCTGTCTAATTGTTAGAAGTGGAGTTCCAAAAGGTTCTGTACCTGACAATATCCGTAGGGTAATCTGTAACTGTCCTTATACCAATTTGGCACTTTTCCTAAGATGATGTGTTCAACTGAGAAAGGCGGGAGGAAGGTTTCTCTTCCGTTCTCATCCCTCGTATCGACCGTGTATCCACCGACATTCCCCAGACAAATACACGTCTTCAGATCTTCGGCTATAATAGACCACAGTCATATAATAGGCTACTTATGCCGGTGAGAAAAACTGCATGCGACTATATATAACGTCGTATACAACTAGAGATAGGCGTCAACGCATGTACACGCCTGTACAGTCATATATTCCGAAGCACAATAATTATTAGTCTATGGTGCTATTCCTTTGCACTTGTTAGGAAAATGAGACACATAACATAACATAACAAAAGTCTTAAGTGGTTCAGAAGACGTTTAGCATGTGTTAGAACCGCTGCAACCACGTGGGAAGTTCTAAGGAGGGAAGTGGAATAGAAGGCTGGTGGGTAGGCAGAAATGTCGCCGATAGTAGGCCTACGGTAAGATGACAGAGTAATGATGGGACACGTGAACTAACCACATACAAATCTATAGAGAATAAAGTTCTGCATAACAAATGAGCTTAACTCTCACTGGGCGATCGTGAAACAGTCAAACACCCATTGCATTTCGTTTCTATGTCAGAGGTTCGAATCCCGTTAACGATTCGTAGTCACCGATGCAAATAATATCCAGTTGGCGCGCATTCCCCGTCACTGTAAAGCTAGAAAATTTATTAGAAAACCTCTCCACCTCCAACTGGCTTTAATAGTCCCTTCCCATCCCTCCTTCTCTGCCCATTCTCCAACACCTGCCACTCCCTCTTCCGTCCCTCTCTTCCCACCTCCTCTCCCCCCATTGCCCTTCACCTCCCACTCCCTCTTCTGTCCATTCATCGCTACGTCCCTACCTCGTACCATCCGTCCATGGACGCCTGTATAATAGGCTTAATGCCTATGCACCGTCCGTCCGTCCGTCCGTCCGTCCGTCTTTTGTGCATGATCTCGCGTTGCTATGACAACGTTTGTTATTGGTTATTGCGATAACGTTGGGTAACGTAATCCAGGTTGTCTGCAGCGTTTGGCGGCGCGTGTTGCAGCGTCACAAACGACACACATTTCTATTCTATTATTATTATCTAGATATTTGCCCGTCCTAAGACGGTTAAGTTTTGCGTGCTCGGGCGGGCCACCTGAAATCAGCGCTTTCCTCTTTTCCACCTTTCTTTTCCTTGCTCTACTTTTCCCCTCCACTTCCACTCCCCACCCCTTTCTCCTGCCTTCTCTTCCCGTCCCATAACCTCCAATTCCTGTTTCCCTCCCATCCCCTACCCCTATTCTACCCCTACCTACCCTTTCTCTACCCCTCCCCTCATACTGCCCTTCCTTTTCCCTCCTAATCACCTTCCTTTCTTCTCCACTCAAACTTCTTTGCCCCTTCCCCCTCCCACTCCTCCTTCCGTCCCTCCCTTCCCTCCTCCTCTCCTCATTCCCTCCAACTCCCACTCCATCTTCTGGCCCTCCATCTCTCCCTCCCTATCTCCAACCCTCCGTCCATGAACGCCTGTATAATAGCTATGCTCCGTCCGTCCATTGTTGAGAAATATATTGTGTTGCTACGGCAACCTTTTCTTTGCATGGCGTCACAAAAATATTTTGACGTCGCACAAAGAACTTCGGCTAGACTATGATTATCATGGTCTAGCCATGAACTTCTATATAATAGCTAGCAGCTATTATTAAGACGTCTATGGTCTAGCCGAAGTTCTTTTCCTTAGCTTGTCTAGCCGCTGCGCGGCTGTTTTAACCGTGTGACGCTACGCGTCACACACCTCACACGCGCATACACATTACACACAGACAAACATTTCTGTTCGTTTATATTATTAATTAGGCTGGAGAGACTCAGGCTTAGCTATGACTCATGCGACCGCTACATTTTGAATTCAATGAAACAATGGCGAGACAGTATGTGCAGTGGCCTTGACCCTCAGTGAGAGAGGGGTTCTACAACCATTCGGTGGTATTTACGTACGTATATTAATTCGTACGTACGTTTATATGTACTGTTGTGCAGATTGCATGATATGCCGCGATTTGTATAAGTTGTACGTCGTCTATTGATTGACCGGAACAGTGAAAGATATTATAAAGACTCTCTCTTAGACTTTAAGTTAGACTGGATTATTTGTTTGGTGAGGTCTTTGACCATCTTTCTTTTATTTTTGCCAGTCTCTCTAGATGTTGTGTTTTGTGTCCGCCTGTGGATGATTTGTGTTAGTTTTGTTAGTGATTGAACTAGTTCTGTGTTTTCTTGAAGAGTTTCCATGTTTCCAGTTCGACGTGTGAGACTCGTTAGCGTTGTGTGCGTAAGTTCTGTACGTATACAATGAATCAATTTTGGTCGATTAATCTGATGCTTACCTTGGCCCGGATAGAAACATTCTCGATGAAGCATTCCTTTGGTGACGAGTCTGTTGAGAGATTCTCTTCCTAATACGATTGCTTCTCCTGCGACGTAGTGAATGCCTTTGCCGTAGGCGAGGTTGTGTCCGTAGATGGCTGGTTCGTCTGGGTTACAGTTGGCCAGGTACCTCTTGAGGTTCTCCACCACAACGTAAGAGTCGGGATCTGCTTTGACGAAGAAATCGGCGTCGTTATAGTGGTTCCTGTAAATGTAAGTCCAGGCTGCTTTAGACTTTTGAGCAATGTGATCACGGCCTTCGGGAACGTTGAGGCCGATCGCAGGAAATTCTTTGTCTTCCTTTGAACTCATAATGAGCCAGACGTCACAATCTTTCATCCACGTATCTCTGGCATCTTTGGCACGGTCTATGATCGCTGGATCGGTCAACACCCAACACAGCAGTCGAGCCACTTTTGGAGTCGTTCCTACAGCCATATTAATAAATATGGATGGCTTACATATTGAATGGGCTTATTTAATGACAATATTTCTTGTTTTTAGAGGTGTAGGAAACTTATGTGATATATATAAATATTTGTTTGTGTGTGTGTGTGTGTGTGTGTGTTTGCTTTCATATACACATCATCGGATTAATGCAAATGCATCGATCGTAGGTATAAGTTCTGACAAAAATGAAGCATATAACTGAATGCGAACGTCGTATCCTCATAATGCATGAGTTTCCAGTATTAGTTCTGCTTCATTGTGATAAGTAAAAATTGTTTTATCTGCAAAGCTTAACGATATCTTGTTACTGCAATGGCCAGACTGATGACGTCTTTAAAGAGAATAATTGTATTTAAGTTCAAAAGAGTTTCTTCCATCGAATTTCGTTTCGTCTCTAATCGTTTGTTTTATATCCTGGCAGGTTCTGTGAGACAGAGATATTTGGCAGGTTGTTGAGGCGGCTATATATTTGTAATAAGTGATGTGGAATGAAGTCCATAGAAGAGAAACGAGGCGCAATGCGATTGGAAAGAGGCAGTGGAACGCGGCACGTGTCACTCTAGGAGAGGTTATAGTCATTCCATGATTTCCATCTTAATTTAACGGTACATGGAGCAGTTTTACGTTCCAGATTGTTAATTGCTTATGAAGGTAACGCACATTTGAGAACACAGAATCTTTTTCTGTAGCGCCTATCCTGAAAGCCGTTGAGCGTTGTTTGCATTCAGAAAACACTAAACTGAACGAGAAGACAGATACAATTACAATGACATTAGGCATACCTTTGTTCCTCAGTTGATCATCCATGACAGCGTCTGTCGACTGCCAAATGAATTCATTGTTCGCTCTTTCTTTCTCAATATCGTTTATGTCGTCGTCACCGTTATCTCTGCTGTTGATCAGTGATGAGTTTGATTTAGACAACGGTCGATCAGAAGAGTGTTGCCTCTCATCGCACAACGCACTCTCCACAGTTCCATCTCCTCTCCGAGCGCCTGACTTGATAGAATCCAGCGATTCTTTGGGATTTTGACCATCGTGACACCGCGTGATGTAAACAATCGCGACAGTGTAGATCAGGATGGCCATTAAGTAGCTGAAGAGCATAAAAAGACGACTTATACGGCCTACAAATGCTGCCATTGTGTAGACCTACTACAGGCACTCGAATGGATCTACCGTCGTCTAACTGAGATGTGGGTTTACTTTTACAGTCGCCCATACCTATCACTTGTTCGTAGGCTTAAAGAAGATATCGACGAGCTCGTTTTTTTAGTCGATGCATGTTTCTTAATTCGATTTTAATTGTACAGTTGGCCTGGTTACATCCTTACGAACGTCCTTCACCTTTGTTCTTGGACTTATTGTAAAATCCACAAATGAGCCTATTCCAAAAATACTCTGCTTCTCGACTTGTTCTTGCTCTAGAACTGTACACAGTATACGACGCTTCAGCGGAAATAATGAAAATAGGCTGCCATACGTAACAGCTATTACTTCCAACGTAAATGTCGACATGTTTGCTTAGTAAACAGAAAAACGCCAGTTAAATATTGTTCATTTTCAAACACTTGTTTTATTTGCGCCTTCTATAGAAATTTAAGCCGGTGTCATTATTTATATGCTCCACTTAAGAAAACATATTAATTCAATCAAGAACTCGTTGACAGCATCAGAAACATAGACATCAGAAGCAGATGGTTGTAGGTATAGTCTAGTTCGTGTTTTATTTGACAGGAATAACAGTCTGGAACAACTGGAATTTTACTCCCAAAACCCTAAATTTTTTAATCTCATAACTTGATCTTTTAGACCTGAAATACTGACTGTACTTATACATGCTTTTAGGTCCTTCATCAGCCACTTTTCTAAAACAGATTTTTTGCCAAGATAGTCTTATGATAATCTGGCATTCCGAATAGATCTAGATGTTTGCATGAGTCTGTCTCATATAGGCCTAAATCGTTTACGAGAACTCGAAAACACTTATAAACCGATTCAAGAATCTTCTTGGTCAGCGGTCTTTTCAGTGCATCTTTGACCCACGTTGTCTCGTGAGTTTTAGTTTTAGCTTTATTTATCGTTATATAATAACTTTCCTGAAACATTTGGATTTCAGTTATTATATTCCTAATTTTAGGTTTGCCAGGATCGATTCACATACAGCCCATCTGGGTCCCATCTAATGCCCATGGAAAGCTAGGAACATAGTAATCGTTGTTGAACCATTTCCTCTGTCGAAAGTAGTTAATAAATCCAGTTCTTTTACAAGTCTTGAGCCAGGCAACATTTCCATTGACATTAGATAAGGTTCAGATGAAGGGTGTATGCTAGTCCCGTATGTTGAATTTGGGTTCTATATGGGCTTCATGTAGGCATGCTGGCATAGTTTCCAGCTGGCGCAACACATATCTGCATACATTGATCGACCTTTCATCGAGCAATTCGCTGAAATTACATTTTAATCATGGGCAATGATTTAGTCCATATCCTGAAATCATGTTACGAATTCCAGCACGTAGAATGTCCGTTAGGATGTTTACATGCACATTATTTGTAGCTACGTGGCTCATTTTCTCTTGTTTGGCAGCCGTAGTCCTATCGATTATTTTGCCTTTCATGTGCATCCATATATAGGCGATTGTACACATATCCTTTCACCAATTAACGACAAGCTCGTGTCAACAGACAACGTAATCGTTTTTCTAATCATTTATTAGAAAAGCACTATTCAAAGTCTAGCACGTATTGCCAGGATCGACCCACATAGGCCTACAGCCCATCTGGGTCCCATCTAATGCCCGTGGAAAGCTTGGCACAAGGCACCATCTCATTCACCAGCATTACGTCGACCCAAAGGTGTTGTCCAAAGATCGATACAGTATTAAAGCCATAATACTGCTTCCAGATTCTCTTTTGTAGGCCTATGTTTTTAAACTATTTTTATAGTACTCATTTTTACATTCCTAAATAGACATCTGTAGATCGTCATGACCATGGGCGCCCGCAGCATAGGTCAAGGGGGGTCGCGTGACCCCCCCTGGAAATCATGATCAAATAAAAATCCGACAGGTTTAATCATGCAAATGAAGCTTAAAATATGTCACAAGATTCTGTTCAAAATACTTAGTAAATACTAGCTTTAGTTTCATACTGCTTAAGCCTACTAATAAGTTACTATACTAATATTCATTGGCTGATTTAGCCATAGGCCTGGAAGCCAACCGCCCTCCCCGTGCCCCTCCTGGTGGTGTTCCGGCACCCATTAAAACAGACTCGGCCGTCATAGTGGGCTACCACTAGCCTGTCAGAACGGCCCTGGCATGGCCGAAATTTAGTTCTTTACTTAACCCCAATAAACAATGCTCATCACGATTCAGTCCGCTAGGTCTACGTTCAACTGGCTTCCCCATTATTTATGTATCATGTATGCTATCAAAAACACATGTTATCTTTGACTAATGTACCGACATCAGTGGTGGAACACTTCGACTCAGAGGTTGACCTTATCACTTCAGGTCACGCATATTGACAAAGCCAAGACGACTGGAACCTCTGGATAATCTCTGGACGAAGAGGTCGGCCCAAGGTCAAAAATTCCCTTACACCGGCATAAGCTTGCCCATGAGCATCAGGCTATTAATCAGGATGTCCATGGCTTACCACAACAGGTCCTCGCATTCCTCAAGCACTGTTTCAGTTACGTTTCTCTCATGCATTCTTCGCTGGTGCTTTGTAGAACAATAGGTTAGACTTTACTGTGTAGTTTACATCCATTCTGTTGGATTGTCTCTGGAAGAACTGTAAACAACTGTTGGATTATCTGATTATTGAAGAAGAGAAGAGCAGTCCCTTAAGCCAGCCCAGAAGCAGCCATGGGTATGAAGTGTTAACGACTTCATTTTTTCTTATCCATGGCATATTAATATGGATAACAAGAATAAGCGTAAGCTGCAGCAAACTCTAAGTGCCCTTTGGACGGTTGGACCGGGAAGCCTGCTAAGTCACAAAAGAAGTCGTCTGAACGGTCTGAACCCAGCTCCCTCCTGTAATAACATTCCCTATTCCTTGCATCCAAGACCGCATGACCGAATTGTCCCACAGGCTTAATGAGAAAAAAAGTTTTTAACTAGAATACTTTATAATAGTTAGCCTTTTCATGTAAATCAAAGTGCGGTTATGTTGTTGGATAAATAAAGAGTATGCTTACTTACTTTACTTCTGAATGATTGTTGCGTCTGATTTTAAAAGACTAGGCTATAATTAGTAAGACTCAGTGTTTTTTTCTAGAAAAAAGTTGTGGAACTCAGCAAATTCAGAACAAGTAGGCATAGAGACATGACATTGTGCTAATATTTCTATTTCATATGTGTCAATCCCAATAAAACATTGAAAGCACTTAAATGAAATTAACGTATCTAAATAATTTAAAATAATTTTTTATTAAAACTTTTAATGAAATATATTATTTTGTAATAGCTGAAAAAGGTTCCGGAACGCCGTTCCGGACCGCTCCGGCTGAAAAAAGCACTCTTAAGACTTAATAGGTATTGTTAAGACAATGTAATTATGTGAGTTTAGTTTTAATGTCATAATTATTATAACGCAACTAACTCTCTCGGCCGTGACTGACCCCCCTGCAAAAAATCCTGCGGGCGCCCATGGTCATGACTGCAGGAATGGGTGACATGAACATAAATGAATTGTTCCTCGTCATTCAATTGTGTCTTGAGCTCCGCGATCCTTCAATCATTAGGTCATTCGATCGTGATGATGTAGCTTTGGATGATGGGCCAACAACTTGTGAGTCCAATAGAATTCAAATACAATTATTGATAAAATATACGCCAGTATATAGGCCTACCCGTGGCTGTTTGCTATAAACTCCCACTGCTAATGTAACGTACTATGATAAAGGTAGCTATAGGTTGCGCCAGAACTTCCTCATGAAGTAATTACCATCTTTGCACGGCCCTGTAGAGGGATGGAAAAATGTACTACAATTGTTTTTTATTGTTTATTGTTGGTATTTAATATTTATTGTTGCTATTGGCAGTTATATGAGGCTTATGCCTAGATGTAACTAAAACAGAATGAAATAAGTTAGGGGTTAACGGACTTACCAGCATCCATTGGGATCGACGACATTGGCGTCAGAGGCGTAATATTTAGTGAGACGTCTTATGCTTTCCTGTTTGAAAGGGATCGACGCCTCTGATTTACACACTAACACAGGCAAACGCACACATAGACAGCACGCTTTTACAAAATGAGCTACATACAACTCAACATATCCCAGTAGTTGGTGTTAATTTTAGTACTACATAGAATACGTGTATGATGATTGCATGGAGGGCCAGATTTAAGCATGGAGTTACACAGACGACTGCCCAGGGGCCTCCACAAATTAGGGGCCTACACCAGTTGCAATTTATTTGTGTCCCTTCACTGCATGTGTTATCTGACTAGGAAAGAGTTTTTAAGAGTGGATAACTATAGTGACTAGACTAGGCTAGATCTGAATGGTAGGCTTCTGATTGACCACTGTTCTAAATAATCATGATTTTGAAATATCGCGAATAACAAGAAATAACCTAAATGAAACCTTTTGTTACATATTTGGCACATTTAATAAAGCCATTGAACCTCAGTAACTGAAATAAGGTTTGTATTTCTATCTAGACTTGATTCACCTAGATATATACACAACTCAGCGAGAAACTTTGCAGCAATATTATGGCGATGACTTCGACGAAAGTTTACGCAATTTGGCTAGCTCATACAGATTTCTGATTTTGTAAAAATTTCAAGTTTAAAGACGAGACCTCAGCATAAGTCTGCAGGAGCAGTTCATGTGCCAAATAATACTGGACAAAGGTGTTGAAAGTTCATTTCCAAAAATGGAAATTATGCTAAGAATGTACTTGGTGCTCACGATCACAAAGGTAGTGCTGAACGCTTGGTTTCAAATATGAAGATAACTAAAAGCAGGGTTTACAAAAGTATGACACATGAGAGACTTAGCCACTTTGCAGTGTTGGGCATAGAGAGAAATATTTTATGCCAATTGGATTTTAATCAATTTATTGATGACTTTATCAATAGAAAAGTGTGCAAAGTCTCTATTGGGCCTACTCAGATTTAGACCTAACTGTAAGCCTATATGAGCTAATAGACTGACTGAAGATATTTGTTGTTAGTTTGTGGGTCCCGCTTATAGCTATTTTTACTTGGCTCCTTTGTCTGTCTGTATCAGTGACTTCTATTTTTAAAAACTGGTTAAGAATAAGCATAAAGCTAATACTTTTGTTTATATTTGAGAAATTATTTAATTCCTATTAATAATTATTATAAACGTTACTTTATTTATAAGCACAACGATCTTTCCAATTTATTTTCATCTACTCGAAATTTTAAAAAAATAGTAAAAAATAAGTCAACAATTTTAAACATTGTCTTTAGCACCTTTGACAGTAGAACATGTTGCTATAACTGTAGGTATGGGGTTCCTGTCGGACACTGCCCATAAACAGAGATAAAAATCCGTTGAACAAAAGGGTCCACCTTATTCCATGGGCGCCATGGGCCACACCACAATAAATCCGGCCCTGATTGCATGATGTATCGCGATCAGTTGAATCGTGTGACCATCAGATGACCTTGTCTGAAGATTTCTGACTGAAATATCGCGTTCCATTGAACCTGAATTGCGGATGATCATCCTGTGCGCTTGACAAAAGACGAAGATTTCTAAATAGGTATTTCATCAGGTAGAATTGTTGACGGTTGATGTAATGAAATGCAACCGGATAATAGCTCAGACAGTCGATGATCTGCAGTCATTCACAAACACAACAGTAAACTTAATGCTTCTGCAAATTATGAGCGCACGTTATGTGATATTTAGACTGAGAATTAGGCGTCACAAAACAAACAAAAACTTGCATCTTATAATCTACTTTTAAGAAATATCGGTCTATGCTTAATTGGATGTTATGATGTTCATCATAGGCCTAAACTTATCTCAATTCGACCTACTTGAAATGGCCCTGCTTCCTGCTTCCTGCTCTTATCTCCCATTTTACTGTGTTTACAGAAGTTAGCCTCAAACATACGGAACAAAGACTAATTCAGATATATAAGAAATGTGTTTGCTCTTCTAATCGCCATGAAAGCAGTTGTTATTTAGTTGTTATCTACATAATATTATACGATATATGTCAGCCAAATGTAACACAGACTTTGTTCTTAATAGTCCGTCAGATTTCTGCTAGGGCCCTACATGTATGTAACTATCTAAATATTTCAATGGCGTCTTTTATAAACCTTTCCAATATGCTGGTAGGCCTATTCCGCTGCTAACTTTGCTAATTCCTTTCTCCCATAGCCTATTTTCAGAGTTTCAGCTTATGACTATATAGTATTTACACTCAGCCCTCAATTTAGAGAAATTGGCTTTGAACGGATATTATCAGACTGAGTTTCTCGTTGAAATTCAAAGATGCAGTTAGTCATGTTCAACAATTGCACAATAGGACAATTGTGTCCACGCAACAGATGACAGGTCATGAGGAACAAATTGAAATCCCAACTTCACCTCGAATGTTCTACAGTCCTTACTTACATCTATTTTTTAATCTGCTTGTAGCTGTTTGTGAAACAGAAAATATTGAACCTCGACATATTTATAACTTTGATGAAAGCGGCCTCACAGCTGTTCCAGAACCTGGCAAAGGTTTGACAATAAAGGGATGGAAGTAACTTGGCAGAATTGCAAGTGGCGAGAAGGCGCACTGTTACAATTGTAGCTGCTACGGGTAAATTTATTCCGCCAGCCATGATTTTCCCAAGGCAGCGAATGAATGATCGCTTGCTGCATGATGCTCTTTCCGGAACTGTTGGGTACTGTTCAGGAAATGGATGTATAGACAACACTTTGTTTAGTCGAT
The DNA here is from genome assembly GCA_020284085.1 of Aporrectodea caliginosa. Classification (NCBI taxonomy): domain Eukaryota; kingdom Metazoa; phylum Annelida; class Clitellata; order Crassiclitellata; family Lumbricidae; genus Aporrectodea; species Aporrectodea caliginosa. Next base: position 847,114 of record JACEVL010000375.1, on the reverse strand, counting down.
ATCTGGACCACTTCTTTGTAAGAGAACTTATAAAGGGCCAAAAAAACGATGCAAAGTGCAGGAAACCTATCTTCAGAGAAGAAATCCAAAGTATCTGGAATGAAAGACAATGATGATTGTGAGTGTCCGTATTGTTTAGAACATTTCAGTACCGTAAAGCAATCAGGAAGAAAGAAGTCGATAGAATGTTATAACTGCAAGCGATGGTGCCACGAAAGCAACACAGACTACACTGGGGGGGAATGTTTCGTTTGCGACTTTTGTCGATGGCATTTCAATTGTTCCCAAGTAGAGTAAACACTTTAAGAACAAAATTTTACAATGCTTTTGTGAATTTTTCGGTAGATATATAAGTTACAAATAAACCAGAAATACCGGCAATGTCTAAGTTAGTAATGATTCCTTGAAGAAATTGCTTACGGACTTTTAGTTCTTAAATGTTATCTAATTAAATTCTTAGGGTGTCTGCTCATTTGGCAGATGCTTGTAGCGCTATAAGTTTTGAACGAATGTTCTGCTGTTTTTTTTGTTAATATAATTGCAGTGTCATCTTATTCTACAAAGTAATTGTTCATGTATTATACCTGTGTAGTTTTTGTGTTAATACTGAGGCCACTCTTGCATCACTGCCACTCTTGCCCCACCCGTGGTGCAAGAGTGACTTTTTAATGGCATGCATAAAATGTTTAATACCGAATAATCAGATGTATTTTTCTGAAATAATTGATATACCTGCAGAGCCACTTCGATGGTCTGTAACAGGGTATAGTCTGTTCTTTCAATATTGTCACTAATTTGTTAGATGTGTAGTTCCAAAAGGTTCTGTACCTGACAATATCCGTAGGGTTGTCTGTAAATGTCCGCATACCAGTCTGGCACCTTTCCTAAGATGATGTGTTCAACTGAAAAAGGTGGGAGGAATGTTTCTCTTCCGTTCTCATCCCTCGTATCGACCGTGTATCCTCCGACATTCCCCAGACAAATACACGTCTTCAGATCTTCGTCTAAAGACCACAGTCAAATATGCCAATGAGAACAACTGGATGCGACTATATATAATGTCAGATATACATAATTAATAGAGATACCGGTACTTGCACATTTCCGCGTCATTGTGGATCTATAAAATCAATTAGAAAACGCATTAGGGAAATCTCTTTCAATATGTGCTTACATCGAAATACTACCGCAAACTCTGCATTAGAAAAAAGAAAGTTACTATTTGTGGCATTTTCAACTATTTATTTCTTGCTAGGTTTAGTATGAATGGCGTTCAAATTAACTTTGCGGAGAACTGAAATACTTGGGCTGCTATTTAGTCTGCCAGGTTGCTTAAAGTTGGACTGCATTAAATTATAGTCAATTTCTATTAATCGTTTAGGACTTTAGGTGCCTAAATAATAAATATCGCAAATTAGGCGGGAGAGCCTCAGGCTTAACTATGTCTTATGCAACCGCTCATTTCGATCTTTGTGAAGCAATGGCGAGACAGTATGTACAGTGGCCGAGAGAGAGAGAGAGAGAGAGAGAGAGAGAGAGAGAGAGAGAGAGAGAGAGAGGAAGAGAGAGAGAGAGAGAGAGAGAGAGAGAGAGAGAGAGAGAGAGAGAGAGAGAGACAGAGAGAGAGAGAGAGACAGAGAGCAGAGAGACAGAGAGAGAGAGAGACAGAGAGAGACAGAGACAGAGAGACAGAGAGACAGAGAGACAGAGAGACAGACAAGAGACAGAGACAGAGAGAGACAGAGACAGACAGAGACAGAGACAGACAGAGACAGAGACAGAAACAGACAGAGACAGAGAGACAGACAGACAGAGACAGAGACAGACAGACAGACAGACAGACAGAGACAGACAGACAGACAGAGACAGAGACAGACAGACAGAGACAGAGACAGCAGACAGAGACAGAGACGACAGAGAGACAGAGACAGAGAGAGAGAGAGAGAGAGAGAGAGAGAGAGCGCGCGAGAGAGAGAGAGAGAGAGAGAGAGAGAGAGAGTGGTTCTACAACCATTCGGTAGTATTTAGGTACATTTGTACGTACGTATAGGATTCTATGTATTGTACTGCTGGCCTACTGGCTGGGTGCATGGGGTGCTTGCATGAGCACGGCCCCGCGCCTCATTGGCCGTATTCCAAGGTTCGGTCATGTCACCGATTATAATGCGGGATGTCCTGCATTGGCTCCCTATCCCACATCGGATTGTGTACCGGATTTCTGCTTTGGTGTGGCGGTGCCTCCTAGGTGCCGCTCAGTCAACCAATCGTTTAATTGTAGCCAACCAACGATAAACAATTAGATTACAAATCAGATTACAATTTTTAGGTATGGATTGCTGAATGCCACGAGGGAAGGTCCTGAAGGAATCAATGATCCCGCTAACTAGGGGCACCCATATAGGCCTACAGCTTCAATAGAATATGTTGCAACCAAAAGATGTATTAGGCCTACTTAGTATAACAGTTTGTGACTTGATTACATGCAAAATCTTAACTAAATAACTAATTTAAATTAATTAACGAAATTAAAAAGAATGAGTGGAAAGTGCTGTTAAACACATGCAAATATAAGATTACGTCAAAGTATTTAATAGTTACCTTCAATAAATAAGTGCGTAGCTTATTCTTTAAAAGTGTAAGATTGTCTAATTTCTTGAGGAATTTTATTCCGTGTTATTGAGAACTGACGAGTGTTGGTGAGGGCAAAAACACTTCTGTAGTTTTCGGAATTTCTTGTTAAGTGGGAGTGAACCTCTGAGGCAAGATTAAAGAATCCTTTGTATACTGGAGGTAGCAGGCCTCGACCGTTTGGGTACATAAATTCACCGCTTTGGAACAGCCCTATGTGCTCCATTTTTAATACCGTTACTCTAAAGTTAAAAAATAAGGGGTTGGTATGCGATCCATAAGAAGTACCAGCCACTATACGGATCACCCGTTTTTGCAAAGTTATCATTCTTTGCAATCTCGTAGTGTAGGTTGAGGCCTATCCTAAGTTACAATCTGCTGAGTAATGATATATTAGGGAGTAATACAATTTTAAGCGATGCATATTCTGTATATTTACAAGAGCTCTGTCGCTCAGACTCGCTCTACTCTGGGTGTGCATGGACGTTGCGCTCTCCGCTCCTCCAAACATGGTGAACTTTTCGTTCCCCGTGTGCGAACTGCTTTTAGACAGCATCGTGCCTTCTCTGTTGTTGGCCCCATGGTTTGGAATGGGCTCCCATTGGCATTACGCCTTATACCTAGGGTTTACTCAGATGCGTTTTACTGCAGCCCCTTAAGCACGTCCTTTTCAGCCGGGGCTGTGTCGGAAACGCTCCTGAGTAGTAACCTGGAAAGGACGCTATATAAATCTTCGTGAAGAATGATTAAATGTTGTGTAGTTTGCATCGTATGCCGCGATTTGTATAAGTCTTACGTCGTCTTGTGATTGGCGAGAACAGTAAATGCTAGGCCCCTATAAAGACTCTATTAGACATGAAGTTAGACTGGTTTTTGTGTTTGGTTAGGCATTTTTTTACGTTTGCCAATATCTCGACATAATAGTCTCCACCTGTGGATGATTTGTGTTAGTTTTGTTAGTGATTGAACTTTAGAGTTGCGTGTTTTCTTGAAGAGTTTTCTTGGCTCTGGATCGTCGTGTGAGACTGCTTAGTGAGATCTTTATGCTCTGTAGTTCCTTCTAAGTGACCTAATTTAACCGAAGCGAGTGAGAACTATTCATCTCCTAGACCAACTAGTAACGTTATGTAGGCTATACGATAAAACTATTAAAACAAATTCAGTCGTATGCTTACACTGGCCCGGGTAGAAACAGTCTGATAGAAGCATTCCTTTTGTGACGAGTCTGTTGAGAGATTCTCTGCCTAAAACGATTGCTTCTCCAGCAACGTAGTGCACGCCGCTGCTGTTGAAGAAGAGGTTGTGTCCGTAGATGGCTGGTTCGTCGGGGTTGCAGTTGGCCAGGTACCTCTTGAGGTTCTCCACCACAATATAAGAGTCGGGATCTGCCTTCAAGAAGAATTCGGCGTCATTGTAGTGGTTCTCGTAAATGTAGGTCCAGGCTGCTTTAGACTTTTGAGCAATGTGATCACGACCTTCGGAAACGTTGAGTCCGATCGCAGGAAATTCTTTGTCTTCCTTTGAACTCATGAAAAGCCGGACGTCGCAATCTTTCATCCACGTATCCCTGGCATCTGCGGAATCGTGTAGAATCGCTGGATCGGTCAACACCCAGCACAGCAGTCGAATGACTTTTGGAGTCGTTCCTACAGCCATATTTAAATAATATGGACGGTTAATATAATTATAATTTATAGAGTTAAGTGTTTGGGTTTACATATTGAATGGGCTTATTTAATGAAAATATTTCTTCTATGAGAGCTTTAAGAAATTTAAGTGATACATAGTACATAACACATATGTAGGCTACATAAAATTATACATATGATACATACATTATACTTGCAATGTCTATATCTCGTTAACGAAACGACATTTTTGAGCTGAAAAGACAGACAATCCGGTGAATGATAAAGTTTGTGAAGATTTAAAGGTTAATTTGGTCCATGTTATGTAAAGCGTAAAAAACTGTTTAGAATGTATACACTGAATAAGTTACTACTTTCTTTCTGCAAAAGATTCTTCAATCATTTCACCTGCTACAGTTTAATTGTCAAACTGAAAAATATAGCCTACTCAATAGTTAAGTAGCCTACTTTCTTTCTGCAGATAGAAAGTAGTAACTTATTCAGTGTATACACTGTACCTTCTAAACAGTTTTTCACGCTTTACATAACATGGACCAAATTAATCGAATTTAATCGATTAATCTCGATTAAATTTTGAAGATTAATCGATTAAAATTATTTTAATCAGTACCAGCCCTAATATTTATACCTCTATCTGTAGGCTAGCGGATGAAAGCTTATTATAGGTTATAACGGAGCGCTATCAGGCAGTGTAACATGCTATGAAGAACCGCTGCTTTGTAAGTTCCGGTTTTACCGTTTTAAAGATTTAGACGCCATTTTAACTAAGTGTATATTTATTATATGCATTTGCATTTCATGATATTTCCAATTTCTTAATTCCGTTGGTTACCTGATAACATCATGATTTTGTTAGTATAAATTAAATATTTTAATTAATTTGTGATTTCTAAGTTTTAATTAAACTCCCTAGTCAAAAGTCGAAACACTCACCAAGCAAACATAGGCCTATAAAGAATGTAAATATAGTATAAATTATTCTCCTATTCCCTTTCGCTGACTACAGGATACACTGTGCAAGTGATAGTATTGTAATCAGAGTTATTGGTCGTGTTTGCTGAAGTTAAAGCTATCATTGTTTGTTGTAGCTGCAGCTCTTCTACTGCATCACAGTCACTCAGCCTGTCACTGACTTATTTATATCAATTATTTTGGTGGTCGGCCTTTGGTTGAACTAATTATGTAATTCTTCAAACTTTTATGAATGACTTAATTAAAATAGGGATATGTATAATAATAAAAAGCAAATTTGGTAAAATAAAGTGGCTAAAATGGGCTCTTGCATTTGGCAGCAAATGCTCTAAAAGGCGTTGTCGGCTGGGAGCTTACGACGCTCCCCAGACCTCTTGGTCGTGGCAGACTTTGTCCCAGTAGTCCAAATCCGTTAAAATATGAACTGCACTGGAGAGAACCAGATATACCTCCACTACGAGGCTCAGGATGTCATGCAGCTGATTAACTGTCCCTCCGCGGCGGCTTTGAGGTGGATTCGAACCACCGCTCATAATTCTCCTTCACGTGTTGCCCATGTGTCGCAACTGAATAAATATCTCCCTTCCCCGGGAAATTTCCTTCAGAACAGATTCTCTACCCATCAATAATTCTTATTTATCACAATGAAACAGATCTAATGTTTGAAGCACATGCATTATGAGGATACGACAGTTTGCAGTTAGTTAGACCTATATGCTTAAATCACTCAAATCTTATAGCTACCATCGATGTATTTGCATTATTCCGATGATGTGTATATGTGTATATCTTATAGGTAACTATCATCTAAGAATATAAGAATAAATCCACCCTTCAGGAGCTTGCTTTCTGAAACAAAGTGTCTGAGCGAGAAGGTAGACTTTTTCCATTTCTAGGTACTAAAACATGTTTCTGGTAAAGTGATGATAATTTGAGCAGCTCGATTCATATTGTCGCTGTAAAATCGTTACATATAACAATAATGACATGAACTTTTGGGGGGAAAATAAATAGACATAGTCTAAGATGTAAAATTAAATCAAAACCTAATAAAGTCGCGTATAATTTCTTGCAGTATTTTAGATACCGGTATTCAAGTGATCCGTGCGATGTAAGAAGTTCAAGGATCTTGGAGATGTTACTGAAGCGATGAAGTGTTCAATAAGACGAGAGTAACCTTTAAATCAAGCTATAGGGTCTACAATAGGCTAAGTGGAATTAAATCCACAGTGGGGCGCGGTGGTGTACTAGGGGTATGTTCGGTGCCTTGCAGCCGGAGGGTTGCGGGTTCGAATCCACCTCAAAACCGCCGCGTAGGGACCCTGGAAAAGTCCTTCACTCGCAATTGCTCATGCGCTTCGGCGTGAAACTTCGATTCAGTGTACGCGCTGTAGTCGGGAGCGCCTCTGAGTAGAAATCTTGAAGGGGCGTTATAACAAATGCTCATACATACACAGAAGAGAAACACGATCGGGGTGCAATGCGATTGGAAAGAGAGAGAGCTGAATAGGGTATGTGTCATTATAGGCGAAGTTATAGTCAAGTAGTTGGTCATTCCATCTTAGTTTAACAGTAAACTGAGGAGTTTTACAATCCATATTGTTAATTGTTGAAAAAATAACGCATAGGCCTATTTCAGAACACGGATTGTGTTTCTGTAGTTCCTATCCTGGAAGCCGATACCGTTCTTCGAATGCAGAAAACGTTACGAGATACGCCTTGGTTCCGCGTCTAAATTGAACATGAAGAGATAGATACAATTGCATTAACAATAGATACCTTTGTTCCTCAGTTGATTATTCTTGACAGCGTCTGTCGGCTGCCGAATGAATTCTTTGTTAGTTCTTTCTTTCTCACGATAGTTTTCGTCTTCGTCATCGTTATCTCTGCTGTTCATCAGTGACGAGTTTGATTTGGACAACGGTCGGTCGGATGGATGTTGTCTCTCATCGCACAACGCACTGTCCACAGTTCCATCTCCTCTCTGAGCGCCTGACTTGAAAGAAGCCAACGATTCTTTGGGATTTTGACCATCGTGACACCGCGTGATGTAAACAATCGCGACAGTGTAGATCACGATGACCATTACGTAGCTGAAGAGCGTAACAAGACGACGTATACGTCCTACAAATGCTGCCATTGTGTAGATCTACTACAGTCACTCGAATAGACCTACTGTCGTCTAACTGAGATGTTGGATTACTTTTACAGTCGCCTACATATCACTTTCGTGTAGATATATCGACATGCTCGCTTTTTAGTCGATGCATGCATCTTAACTGTTTTAATAATACAGTTGGCCTGATTTATGGATAGCCTATCGTTCGCCTCTGTTCTTAGGCCAAGTGTGAAATCCACACAAAGATGTGTCTACTCCCAAAATACGCTGCTTCTCGACTTCTTTTTGCTATAAGACTATACAGCGTATACGACGCTTGAGCGGAAATAACGAAACTAGGCTGATTTTATATCATGCAGTATTATATAGTTCCATCGTAAATGTCGATAATTATGTTTGCTTAGTAAAATAGATCAACGTCAGTTAAATATTGTTAATTTTAAAACACTTGTTTTATTTTTGCCTTACAGAAGTTTAAACCGGTGTCATTATTTATATGCTCCACGTGAGAAAACATATGAATTCAATCAATAACTCGTTGACAGCATCAGAAGCATCGGCATCAGAAGCAGATGGTTGTCGCTATTGTGCAGTTCGTGACTGTCACTCTGTTTTCTTTGACGATGGTTGATGACTGGCATTGCAATCGGGTCACAAGTGAAATGTTTACTGCCAAAACTAACACAGACCTAAAATTCTTACAGAATTTTTATCTCATAACTTGAACTTTTAGACCTAAAGTTCTGACTGTAGTCTACGTATATATGCCTAGGTCTGTTATCGACCACTTTAATCAAGTTTTGTCTAAGAGAGTCTGTATAATATTTTGGCGTATCGAATAAGTAGATACGCCTGTTTGCATCGATCTATCTCACACAAATCGTCCACGAGAACTCGAAAACATTTATAAAACAGATTCAACAGTCCTTTCATTGCATCTGTGACCCACTGCATGCAGCTTTGTACAGCCTCCACGTTGTCACCAGCTTATATCCACCAGATGTTTGGGCTCATACAGAAGACCAACAATTTCCTGTCAATCAATCTTTCCAACGCTGTCAAGCATAGGCGTATAGGCCTACCACCAGTTTACACTTTACCGTATTTGAGTTTTAGGTCATACGTCTTGGTAAATACCAGAGCTCGAGGGTACGCGTACCCTAAAATAGAATACGTTAAAATACGTACGTACCTTTCAAAAAATAGAATACGCGTATGGTACATATCATACCGGTACACGAAAATTTTATTTATGGTTTACTCGGTGACCCACAGCCTACGTATAATCTGACATTAGTGCACTAGGCTAAATGCAATGTATATATGCTGGATAAACATAGACCTACAATATAGCATTGCAGCAATTTACTACGCTGTATAGCCTACTGGGTTGTTGTTTGCTTAAATTAAATTGAACATTCTTATAATGAGCAATGACGTGGTTAACGTTTTTTGTATTGTTTACGTACCCTAAAATAGGGTACGTTAAAAAACGTACGTACCTTTCAAAAAATAGAATACGTATGGAACGTACCCTCGAGCTTTGGTAAATACGATTGAAGGCCTAGCCTACTTGAACCCTGCCAGCATTTTATGGGCATTAGATGGGGTTCAGATGGGCTGTATGCGGTCCCATATAGGAATGCGGGTTGGATATGAGCTTCATGTGGGCTTACTGGCAGAGTTTCCTGCTGGCACAACGCAATACAACACCGCATGCATTGATCGACCTTTCATCGAGCAATTCGCTGAAATTACATTTTAATCATGGGCGACGATTTTTATCCGGAAACCATGATAGGAATTCTAATGTATGCAGCCACGTGTCTCATATTCTTTTGGTTGGCAGCCATAGTCCAATAAATTATTTCATCCTTCATAATAGGAATGCATATGGGCGATTGTACGAACATCCTTTCACCAATTAACGACAAGCTCGCGTGAACAGGTAAACGTAAGTGTTTTTTCTGATCATGAATTCGAAAAGTAGGCCTACCACTCAAAACTAAGCATTTAATCCCAGGAATCCAGGATCAACCCTCAAACAGCCCATCTGGGTCCCTCTAAATCAGGCTCTAATGCCCATGGAAAGCTAGGCACGGGACACCATCTCATTCACCAGCACTACATCGACCCAAAGGTGTTGTCCACAGATCGATACCGTATAAAGACCATAATGCTGCTTCCAGACGGCCATTTATAGGACTATAAAATTATTTATTTTATGGTACTCTTTTTTACATTCCCTTATATAGGGGTATCATGACTGCATGCATGGGTGACATGAGCACCAAATTTAATAAATTGTCCCTCGTTATTCATTTATGTCTTGAGCTTCACGATCCTTCAATCATTAGGTCAGTCGATCGTGATGATTACTGTCGAATATAAATCACGTACTCCGATGCCTGCTACCTCCTCCGAGACAAAATAGTCACAACCTACGAACCAGACCACATAACTTCACAATGATACAATGCGAGTTCTGGGTGTGACACTTCGGTCAGACTTAAAGGTTGACTCTCATCTGGATGAAGTTCTTGCAACCTGCGCCTCCTTATTTGCTCTCAGAATACTTCAATCTCATGGGCTCTCTCCTACAGCTCTACATGACGAAGCTAGGGCTACAACAATAACTCACCTGATGTACGCATCCCCTGCATGGTGGGGATATACAAGCTCCACGGATAGGGATAGTATTGAGGGCCTGATCCGACGGATGAAGCGTGGTGGTTTCCTCTCTCCCAATTCCTGCAATGCCAGTCTAATGGCTGACATAGCAGATGACCATCTCTTCACAGCATTACTGTCGAATATAAATCACGTACTCCGATGCCTGCTATCTCCTCCGAGACAAAATAGTCACAACCTATGAACCAGACCACATATAACTTCACTCTAATGCACAAAGACGATCGGAACTTATTTCGCGGGTTCTTTATAAGGGCAAATTCTAACATTTTCATAAGTATCTGCTTCTCCCATAGTACCTTAGTAGGAAAGAGACCTGATTTCTCCTTAATGACATTAGCTATTTAATGCCTGAAAGAAGTTGCGTCTGTGACAGCTTGGTTTCATAATTAAAACGAATATTGATTGATTGATTGATTGATTGATTGATTGATTGATTGATTGATTGATTGATTGATTGATTGATTGATTGATTGATTGATTGATTGATTGATTGATTGATTGATTGATTGATTGATTGATTGATTGATTGATTGATTGATTGATTGATTGATTGATTGATTGATTGATTGATTGATTGATTGATTGATTGATTGATTGATTGATTGATTGATTGATTGATTGATTGATTGATTGATTGATTGATTGATTGATTGATTGATTGATTGATTGATTGATTGATTGATTGATTGATTGATTGATTGATTGATTGATCGATCGATTGATTGATTGATTGATTGATTGATTGATTGATTGAGCGATTTAGGCTTGAAACTTTTGTGTAAAATAAATTTAAATACAATGTAGGCCCTATAAAATATACGCGAGTATAGACCTACCTTGGCTTTTGGTATAAACTCCCACCTCTAGCACATGCGCTACATGTGCTCCGTGAGGGGACATTAAATGTTTGTTATGATGTTGGGGCGCTATGATAAGCCTATCTATAGAGCCCGACGCTAATTTACACATCTAAGTTAGATTTGAAATGTTGCACTTTGTGTCCAAAAAGATTTATCTAGCCTCTCAGACTTGCAAAAAAGAATGCTATAATACGTGCCTTGGTCCATCGCAACCTATTCATTCAAATGCCTTAAAACGTATATCTAAAACTTATAACAGCAATTATAAACTACTATTTTTATCTTGTTTTTAGCCTTTTAGGTATACACGGTCTGTTCAGGACAAAACAGACTAGACGATACGCCTGCTTCTGATAAGACACCGTTAGTCGAGTCTGGGACCAGTGGCGGATCTACTATGAAACTATAGTGAAGCTGAACCTTCAGGGCCCCATGCAGTCCCCAGAAACGACTCAGACTGTAGACTCTAGTGCACAATGCAGATAGGCTAAAAGTTGGGTCTACCGTCTATGTCACGTTCGATGCCAGAAATCCCAGATCGCAAAAGAAAACAGGCCATCTAAAATGCAATGCGCAGTTCTTCAGCTTATTTGTGAGCAACACCTAATTGAAGTGTTCCACAATTTTTACTAAAATCTGCATCAAAGCTAATCAATACTTCGATCTATGCTCTGCGAGTCCTTTTGGCCCATGGGGTTCCTGGAAACCGTCTTCACGATGTTGTGCGTCCACCACACTTGCTCAACTTCTCTACTCCTTCCCTGCTTGGTGCATGGCGATTTACTAACTTGGGGAAAGAGAACGTATAGGCCTAACTGCAGTGATTAAAAACATTATACGCCAGTGATATTTACCTACTTGTACCCCAACCACTGAAGAGTTGTGCGCCAAAGTAGACGAAGCTCTCTTCTCTGCGATATAGTCGGACCCTGTCGAGCATATCCTTCACGGATTACCCCTCCCCCATCCCTGATACCGGATACTCCTTTTAAACCTCGTTCGCACAACCGTAATATTTTGCGTTCTGGCCCCCCTCCACTAGGAAGAGATTTATCCCCATTATCCCCATAAGATGTTGTACAGTTAATAATCATGTTTCAAATAGGCTACATATATTATTATTATATACATGTACATATTATTACTTCGATGTTTTAACATTATCATTATCGTATATAAATGGTGCCCCATTGTGCGTTTGCAAATGGTGTAGGCCTATTAAAGAATATACTTAATACTTACTTATTTACTTACTTGCCACTGCGCTTAGGCTGTACCGTACCTGACAATGCCTATCACGAGCTGTGAAGCAGAAAGGAATTTTCAAGGCTGTCGTTTTTATAGGACAAATTTCAGGCTAGGCCTACTTTGATTGAAAATCGGTTAAATTCTTTATGCATATTGTCTATTTTTTGTTGACACTGACAACACTGACACACTTTTTATTTCCAGAAGCACAATGCATAGGCCTAAATATTATAGCAATTAACAACAATTATAACTTGACTATTAGGCCTACATATTATTATTATTATTACATATTACTTGACTATTAAGCTTACATATTACTTGACTATTAGGCTACATATCGGTGCATTGGCTATAGGCTATAGGCCTATAGGGGACAGAGGAGACCCAATTAAAAAGGGGCACAAGTCCCGTTTAATTAGGGTCACCCTCTTTAACTAGGCCTAGGCCTATATTCAATTATGGCTGTTGAAAATTACATTGCAAGGAAGCTCTATCTCATTTGACGAAGCTGTACGTGAATATGTTGGTAGAGAAATCAGAAAAAGAGTGTTGTAAACTGTGCTTCATGTATGATGTAGCCTAAGGCTTAGGCCTACATGCAAAACCGCGATCACAAAACAGCGATCGTCAAAAGCGCGATGACAAAATAGGCCTATTTGCCTATCTATGTGAATAAACAGCGAGAGCACAAAATAGCGATCATCAAAGCAGCGATGTCTATGACAACTAATAAATCCAGCTTCCATTTACGAAAGTAGGCCTATTAGTTTCATCAATCTAACTTCTACTTAAAAAAAAATTTATTTTCATCCATCAAACTTCCATTTAGGGCCCCAGCCTAAGCAAGAATCATTCTCATCAATCCAACTTCTCTTTAAGCAAAAAATGTTATCAACCCAACTTCCATTTAAGCAATAATTACAATGGGCGAATAGGCCTAATTTAGAACGCTAAAACGATCAATTAGGCCTAGCCTACCACAGTTTTTGTGATAAAAGAAATTTCATTTATAAACTGAATTTCATATGCGATAGGCCTAACAATAATCGCTACTCCGATAACAGGCCTACAATCCTAGCTCACATTTTCCAAAACAATGCGAAATACCTTATATTTTATGCATTCGCTGTTTTTTACATCGCTGTTTTGTGATCGCGGTTTGAACGTAACCTGATGTAATAATTATGTAGGCCTATTCTCATTTAAGTGTCTTCCGTGTTTAGTTGCGAAGGAGCTCCCATAACAGTTCAAGTTTCAGGGTCCAAAAAATGCAGCCCACGCCTCTTGCTATCTCTCCACAGGTCTTTAACTCGGAACTGAAAGCAAAGCTCTTTCATAAATCGTATCCGATTCCTCCTCCTATTCTCACCTCCAGTGGAGGCGACAGGATTTAAGGTTTGGGGGGTTAAAGCTCCAAGCCCTTCCCTTTTGTCCCCTCCTCCCTGTGATTTGCAGTGATTTCCCACTTTTGGGGGGGGGGCGGCTGAGCCGCAGTTAGTGGGGCTAAGCCCCCTATCCCTCTGGCGCCGCCACTGCTCACCTCCCTCGCCGTTTCAACTCTAAGCACCATCCACCACAGCCGTCTGAAACCGATTTGTACGCCCTTCCCCGCCTATCGATTGTGACTAATTAAGCGCCTTAATAAGCCTGGTCACGGGAGACTTCGCTTTTGGGCGCTGTAGAAATCTTGAGATTACGATTAAGCTTACAATACGATTAGGCCTACAATACGATTAGACAGTAGGCCTAGAGAAGCAATTCTGTAATAAATTGCGCCTAGCATTCGATATATGATAATTGGAAAATTTCTATAGGCCTATACTCGTCCTACAGGTCTTCGCGACAGTGGAGGCGCCAGGATTTCAGGTTTGGGGGGCTAAAGCTCCAAGCCCTTCCCTTTTGTCCCCTCCTCCCTGTGATTTGCAGTGATTTTCCCACTTTTGGGGGCTGAGCCGCAGTTAGGGGAGCTAAGCCCCCCTAACTGCAACTTGTCGGCATAAACCCGACAAAATATTTCAACAATTATTTCTTTTAGATCGAAACTTCTTGAATTAGGCCTTACATAAAAAATCAAGATAGGCCCTAGTACACTTAAACAGTCCACGCTCTTCTAGGTCTCCCACAATGCTCTGCACCTAAAGCTAGCTTCTGAAATGAAATGCTCTGGCTAGATTATAATCATTAATCCGGGAACCTGTAAATTCCGACGGGATTTTCCTAGCGTCGACAAAATCCTATTAATGGCTGCGTAAAGACGATTTTTTACGCGTGGACTTAACGTACGTTATATACGTTCCTGACCCAGTTCTGATTTTCAGAAAGCCATTAGCATCTTCTGAAATCGACGACGACTTAGTATCGGTTTAGGAACTTCAGTGGAGAAATGTCGCGGTTTCTCGGAAAGTCTTAATATCGTTCCAACGTGGTTGTCTGGGCGTCAAGTGATTTGTGTGTGTACAGGATAAAAATGAGAATAACCATACCATTTTAAACCTGTCAACATTTGCTGCAAAGACACGATCTGAGCAAAGTGCATTATCTGAAGCGTTAAGAGTACGTGTTGGTATGCATTCCTTTCGAGGGAAGAGCAAGACGATAAGCAAGACGAAAGCAGTTAATTTATCTGTGTGGGAGTTGACTGTGTATGTGATATTACTCGGTTTGCATTTTCAGAATAGACTGCTGTAAAAATCTATGAGTGGACTGAAGAATCCAAAAGCATTGGTTAAAGACAATTACTATTGGTATGGGAATAATAGTCTCGGTCTTATGGATAAGTGGTGTGTAATGGTGGTGCCTAAAGAATTTGGTAGAAGGGGTTAAGAAACAAAGTATCGGTTTTCTGTTCATATTGGTATTGGCCCACAAAACAACTTTGAAAAACAAAAACACATGTAATGTAGAGTGGTCTATATTTAGCCACGTCTGTGAGTTACAACGTGGTTTACAGCAGTAATCTGATTAGTAAAACAGCACAAGCATGCATGCACATGCACAAATTTGAGTGTCGGTCGGTATATATATATATATATATACGAAAATGTGTGCATGTGCATATATATATTTATTTATTTATGCGTAATGTACATGTACATGTACACATGCTGCAAAGATGAAAATTTCAAAATTTTAAGTGTCCACATTTCATAATATGGGTTAGCTGTAAGATCCTAGTATAACATATAATATACCTCTAAATTGATGTAACAGATTACAGTACGGAACAGCTAGAATGCTGTTAGACATAATCTGTCTGGTATTTAAGTGGTAATTATTGATCTAGTGCTCTGTGGGCATGTGGTGTTCCACGGGGTTATGTGCTGGGTCCTCTTGTTTACATTATTGTATTGTATTGTATTGTATTTGAACACTTGTTATAGCGCCCCTACCAGATTGCCCATTCAGAGGCATATACACCACACCACTAGGAGCATTTCTTGACAGTCAATCACTTAGGATGTTATTTGTATGCCGATGATACTCAGATCTGCATTTCATTTGATGGTCTGTGCAGATGTTGTCTGCTGCCTTTGATGAGTTGCAGTCTTGCAGACCAATAAACTCCTCCTTAACCCATCAAAGACTGAATTTCTGCTACTGGGCACTCCACAGCAAGTTAAAAAATTTGATTGGCTTGAATCTTTAAAACTGGGTTACTCTATTGTTGAGCTGGCAGATGCTGCTTGTAACTTAGGTGTTGTTTTCAATTCTACCATGTCTCTCTGACTATGTAAATAGTATTTGTAAGTCATCATATATGATCATCCGTGACATATGCAGAATTAGGTGGCATGCGCTCATGTCTTCAAGGATATCTGTGGCAAATGCTTTGGATTACTGCAACTTGCTTCTTGCTGGTGCAGTGGTGTTGATGAGTCAAACATGCTGAAGCTGCAGATAGTTCAGAACTCTGGCTAGAGCAATAACTAATCTATCATAAATATGAACATATAACCTCTGTGCTTAAAGCTTTGCATTGGCTTCCTGTTCTGCTTAGGATTAGTTTCAAATTGGGACTCATAGTTTATAAAAGTCTTGAACTCTGGCCAACCACAATACTTAAACTCGGTCCTCATTCCCAGACTTATCATTATTCAACAAGTTTGTCTGATTATCTTTCTCTGGTTATACCTAAAGCAAGAACTGCTCTTGGTCAGTGGTTAAAGTGGTTTGGGTGAGCAGTAGGAACTCTGAAGAAGAGTTTCACGCCGAAGCGCATGAGCAATTGCGAGCGAAGGACTTGCCCAGGGTCCCTACGCGGTGGCTTGAGGTGGATTCAACCCGCAACCCTCCGGCTGCATATACCCCTAGAGGTGGATTCGAACCGCAACCCTCCAAGGCACCGAACATACCCCTACACCACCGCGCCCCACAATGGTTATACGTAATAGTGGTTAAAGTGCAGTGGGAACTCTGAAGAAGAGTTTTATTGTAACAATGCATTACCAAGAATTGCATGGTGAGCAGTTACTGTAGGGGTGCAAGCAAAGAATTTCTAGAGCAGTGCGAACACCATTCCCACGCGTTCCCACTCACTTTAAACGCTGCTCTTGGTGAAGAAGCTTTTTTAGTTGCTGGACCTAGTTTTTGGAACTTTCTCCCTGTGTCTGTCCGTTCTGCTCAGTTGCTTATGTCATTTCATTCTCAACTTAGGCCTAAGTTTTAAGTTCACCCTTATTGCATTGCACCCATATAATTTTAGATCTTATTTGTGCTGTTTTTGATTTTGTTCAGTTTGATTACACGATTTTGATTTGTGTTTTTTCAATACTGAACCACGTGTGCATTCCTGTGAGCAAGCGTGCGTGACAATGAACAAATGTCACTAAAAATGAGTCATAGCTGAATAGTTTTGCAGTAGTGTGGCACGTAAAGTTTACGTTTGGCATTGAGATGAAAGTAAATGGTGTTCTGAACCGATGATGACCTGTTTCTTGACCTTCCTACTTGTTAGGGACAAATTTCGAGAATCCTATACAGAGACTTGTTTGCTTTCATTGGTTATCAACTGAGTTCAAAACTTTGTTTTCTGATTACTCAAACTAAATTCCCGCTGTGCTGAAACTTGATGAAATCTGATTTTATTTGAATTGGAAATTGATAGTTCTAACAGAAATTTAAAACCAGTGAAGTATTTTTATCTTTTTCAAAAGATATCTTTATCAAAGTTTGAGCTGAAATTTGAACACGACTTGTATATGTAGATTTTGTAGGTGACATAAGAGAAATTAGATATTTTTTTGACCTTGATAGAGGAGCAAGCAGGCATTTTACATGACATGGTAGCTGTTTTGCTAGAGTGCTCGCCTTGTCAAGTGAAGAGTATGAGTTTGAACCTTTCCTGAAACGGTTTTAGTGGAGGGGCCTTGAGCAAGTTCTTCCCTCACAATTGCTCTACACCATCAAGTTATTTCAGACGACAGGTTGTCTATTGATGTTTTGATGTGATTGATTGAGAGAATAAATATTGTTGAAAAATAATAATAATAATAATTGATTTGAATCATGTTTCACAATATCATTAATATTGAAATTCATTTGACCATGAAAACTGGGTCAAAGGTTTTTGATATCTATCTTAATATCACCAGCATTTAATTGGTCAATGTAAAAGACAGCATTAAAAATTTTATTTAAAAAAATATTGCATGCAATTCTTCACAAATATCTTACTGTACTAAAAGTGACTGGGAAAACAATGTAGCTTGTCGTTAAAGTGTTAGGGCAATCCTAGCCACTGGATGATAAAATCAGCCAAGTGAGTGGAGGTTGAATTACCACTTGGTCCTACTGCAATCTTCCTTTGTTAGGCTGCTTTTAATGGATTGAAGAGCTTGACCAAAGTGGACCACTCTACCCTGGAGCACAGCTGCACAGTAGACTTTGTACATCCATAGCTTTAGATTTAGGCTTGACACATAACCATTTGACATTGCAAATGAATAGACCGCATCATTGAAGTTTACTTCTGTGTGTGAAATTGCCCTTGTCCTGCAGAAACAAGGTTTAGGCATTGTTCAGCCTTTGTACTTTTTTAGTGTGTTAAATCCTTTTATATTAATTGCTTTAATTGCCTGAATAGATTATCATTGATTTAGCCTCTGTATAAAGCAGATTGCACTTTTGCTTTTGCATTTCTTTGCTTGCTGAAATGTATTCTGCCAGAGCTATGAGAATCTAGCAGCTAGGTATAAAAGCAGCTGAACAAAAACAGAGTTTCAGACTGTATTGTATTTGATCATTTATAAAGCAGTTCTCACAGCATAGGCTAAGCCTTTCAGAAATGCTTGTACAAAAATATGAATTACGGTAATTCATATAGGTTAGAAATGTGTCTGTGAATTGAAAACCGTAATGAAATTGGCAATGGGATGGTTGATAACAGTGGATAATGTATGCCTTACAAAGTTATGTGTAGCAAGGCATTTGATATAGCACCTTTTAAGTACCTCGCAAAAGCACATAGATATAATGTAAAGTAATTAGCTTGATGGCAATGTGAAAGAAGACTGGCTTAGTTGACTTGGCTGTCACACTTTCTACTGACCATGTAATTTAAAGATATTGACCAACATGAAACTGAAAATCTAAGTCATTCTTCTGTCTCATTGTGTCGCTTTGCTCAAGTGGACTTCACATTTTTAATGCTGGAATGCTTTTCAACATGCCTTTATTTAATGAAGTGCTGTATACTTGAAGCTCATTAAATAATTAAGTCTGTATTTTGGCCTTGGTTTCAGTTTTGCTCTATGGAGTTTACCATAGTACAAGCCGGATCAATATGCTCTGCCTTGTCAATATTTGGCCACAAGAGCAGACGTGCTGCCTGTAGCTGTTGTGAATGAAGGCTCGTGCAGCCTGGCTGTTGGGTTTAGTCGTGGATTTTCCCTGTGTGACTCACAGGCTGTGGTATTTTCAGGAATGTTTTGATTGGTTGGCTTTGTATGCAAGCCGAATCTATATATCCACATCCTAACTTATAAACTCGAACTGCGATTTTGATAACCACAGTTTGCGTCTGTGTGAATGGATTAAGATCTGTTAGTTTGAACATTGCATGGTCTCATTAAAACAGTTTGCTCTGAGAAACATTGACTAAACGACGAGGACAGCAGTGGTGGAGTTAGACGAAAGAGCAACGTCTGTTTGTAGGTTTCACTATTCTGTGTCTGAATTAGACTGCGACTTAATCTTGATCGCATTGCATTGGTTAAGTAGTGTGACTATAAGATTTTGGTGTGTTATAAGCATTGCTAGTAATTATAACAGTGATTATCTATTAAAGGCAGACACTGGAGTATCTGGAAGGCTGACTTGGTAATTAGTCTGGCCTAGGGTTTGCATTGCTGTTTACAGTAAAAGTCAGCAGTATGTGCATAGGCAGAACTTTGTATTGTGACGGTGGCGTCTGGTCACCGCCATGTTTAAAAGTGGCGATGACAGTCACAACCACTTATTGTCCTTGAGCTTGAATTTTTTTTGCGTCATCATAGTAACAGTTATAAGACAGAATGTAAACTTGCACTTTGTTATCTGTGTGTGACCTTAAAGTTGTGGAAAAAGTACACCAAATTCGTATACAGGAGAAAGGGAGAGAGGGAGGAGGTATAGGGAGAGAGAAGGGGAGGGAGGGAGGACACTATCACTTTGTGACCAAAGTTACACACTTGAGTGTGTGAAATTGCTGGAATGCCAGAAAACTAGTATAAGGTAGCATTGTAGCTGCATTGGTGTCTGCTCACAGCAGTCATTTAGAAGTATATGTACTTTCATGAGTTCAGTAACCTAGTGCTTATGTGTTATCAGTCAAATCACTTAGCAAGTGCAGTGTACAATGTACATTCATGAGAGGTGCAGCTCACAGTTGATACTTTATTTAGCAGAGTTTCAGAATAAACTTTTTTATAGAATAACTAGAGTTTATTTTCTACAGATATTGAAAAAGAATTAAATGTTCTTAGTGAAAATTGAGAAACTTAGAGTCTCAAGTTGACAAAGTTATCACCAACAAGAGCTAAACATTATGTTTAAAAAAAATTCATTGTGCTCACAAAAATGGCTGAACATAATTGCCTAAATGATCAATATTAAGTCTATTCATGTCCACGTCACTTCACAATGCTCAGCCTAATAATCATATTATTATGCTACAAAAATTTATGAGAAAACGTGAATATAGTGGTGAGTCATTGAAATTGGCTGTTATGATGGATAACATTTATGTCGAGGTTGCAGTCACCAGTTTGGGCAATGGCAATTGACTAAAACTTCGACCTTAGTATTGGTCAACATCGTATTGCTGATGCAATGCAGATGGGCACAGTGACGTTTAGCAGCATAAACCGTGGTTTGGTGGGTTGTTGGTAAGTTTTCGTTTGTATGTGGACTGTCATAAAGCACATCTTAGATACCGCTTGAAAACGCTATGAATATGTCCAAGGGATCTCAACATGTGCATCTTAAAATAGCTAGAGAAGTAACTTAAGCAGAGTTTGAAGAGATGTCTCGAATGTCACGGAAAGATTATTCCAGAGGGGTGGACAAACACGTGGGAGTGCAGACTGCACGCGTGTTTATGTAAGGCAGTGAAGATCTCCACGGGCGGGTTTCCATGGGTTGCTTCTGACCAGCTCAGCCCTCCGTCCTTTTGTAGACTGTTAGACGCTTAAAAGATATCCTGTTGTTGGAATGCTATGGTTGTGTTTGACCTCATCTAATCAGAGCCATTGACATCAAGACATTGCTCCTGAGTAGTTTCTATTGAAGCATATATTGACAATTGTTACCTCTCTCATTGTTAATATTTACTGTGATTTTCTGGATTGACAGATTTGAATATTTGCTAAAGACAAAGTTTACTAATGAAGCCAAAGCTAGGTAAGTTCACACAAGATTTTGTCCTGCTTGTTTTGTTCTTAACTTTATAATTATTTCTCTTCACCCTTTCTCATTTTTTATCAGAATGCTACGGCTAAGTGTGATCAGGTGTGATCTTGATCTCCTCCTCCCCTCACTTTCCTTGTCCTGCTTCCTCGCATTATTTTGGCCTCTTCTTTGTCTTCTTCTTTAAATTATTCAAATGCTGTTCACAGTAATCTTTCTTGTAATCACATTTTCAGTTACCAACATTTCCTGATTTCTCTTCGTCGCTCAAATTTACTTCTTTCCTTCAAAAAGCGGCTCAAAACTCACTATATTATCTCCTTGGCTTTCAAGCGCTTGGATATCTAACTGTATCTTCTGGTGGCTGACCACAGCGCCCTTCCTACTATATATATATATATATAATTTTTTTTATATATAAAAGAACCATTCACCAGATGGCACTTCACACTTATGGTACTTATTTTATATATGCACATATATATATAAATTTTGTATATATACTTATTCATAATATTTATGTTAGATGAAAAAGTAACGTTTGTTCGTCCACTTAGTTACAATATTTTGTGTCTATAATAACTGTGTATTACTGATAAAACTATGTCATTATGTCGACACCAATTATACTGATAATCAGCAATTGTCAGCCGATAAACGGCACAAATTAATCATAAACTAGAATAAACCATGGGATGGTTGACTATGCAAAGAAAGTGAAATTGTGTCAATACGAGCTTGAACAGCGGTTGACAAGCACACTCATAACAGCTATAAGTCTTTTTCAACTGACTGTAAGAACCCTCTGTGTTTTGTTTTGACTGGTGTCCTTCCTGAAAGTGCCTTTCGCGCAGGTAATTAGTGCAGAGGGGCAGCAGTATGCTGACATCTGTGGCACCTAACAAGGTGTATTCCTTCTCTATTATATTCCAAAGTGTTTTAAATTCATTTCTGCAAACTGAGTCGCAGTGTTCTATCAGCTGCAATGTCAACCAGCTGTTCTGTTTCCCACAATCTTGCTTGGTATCATTGCTTCATTTGTGAGAACGTCCCCATATATGACACATAGTGTCTGTGAAATTCCTTGCTTATCAACAGATGCAAATCCATAATCAAAATAACTTTCTTGGTACGTCGAATTGCTTTTCATTTGAGCAACTTTGCTTCTGTCTGCATTACTGTCATCGTCTCTCTGGTTGTTAGCATCCGTGTTGCTTCATTTACGACTTTCACTGCAGTTGGCCATTTCTGGGCAGAAAAAAACCGTGTTGATTTCCTTAGAATTCAATAAGGATATAGTTTTATCATGAAAATGAACTTCAGCATTAACACATGTTTGTCAACAACTTCTGAAAATACGATGACACAAAAACACGTAATCATGAAGCTTACTAACGATGATATCATAGAGTCACAGAGTCATGGAGTAAATAAGTAAGTTAGTTCATCGGATAGCGTAGCCAGTAGGTGCAACACACAGTGGTCTATGGCATATGTAGATTGACATACAGCTATATGTATATTAGCTATATTAGCCTGGTAAGAAATTATGTATACCGGTACTTGACTGCACCAATTTATCAGTATGGGATAACTCATAGTATGATTGAGGGATATTATTGTCGTTTAAAACTTCTGATTTCCGACATTCGGCCACGGCAAACTTCAACCGTGCTTGCGGCACACAAGTTTGCCACGGCACACAGGTTGGGAAGCGCTGTTTAAATAGATTGCTGTGATTCTTTCCCTGTTCCCCTTCTCCCCTCACTCTCCTTCTCCTGCTTTCTCTAATTATTTTGGCTTCTTCTTGGTCTTCTTTTCTTTAAAATTACTCAAATGCTGTTCACCGTACTCTTTCTTGTAATCACATATATCCAGTTACTAACATCACCTGATCACACCTGCAATGTTTTTAAATTCTGAATAGGACACATGATTGTACAATGACTGTGCTGCGATGTTTTTGAGCCTCATAGACATTTCAAGAGCACAATGAGAAATTGCTTATCTGCATGATTTTGTTTTATTTGTGCAAATGACAAGGATTTTCATAGCATCCATGTTGTTGTCTTTTAACTTTGATCAAGCTGCTATTAGCAGCGGAGAAACTGAGAATGAAAAGGCTTCGAGTGTATATTTAACTTTAAATATAAATCTAATCAAGCATGCTGTGTATGTTAACTAAATGTGCGGTAGTATGCTCTTAAAAGAAATAATTACAGATACTGGTGCGGTTACAATGCTCAGACATATTTGTCTGCCTATAAGGCATGCCATTCTGGAATCCAGCAGTTAATGTTGCTTTTATGGAGTGGCCAGAAAAGCGTCTACAGATATCTTTAGTGTCTCCATTGTCACTGCTACGGAAGAGAATGACTGGGATGTGAAAATGTGGGGATAGAATATGAACAATGTGTATGCATGGGGTTTCTGACCTAATTGCATATAAATGAATGAACTGACTGAATATTAATGAGTGGACTGACTGAAGATGTACAGAGTCATAGCTAGTATATGAATCATAAGCATAGCTGTTCCCTACAGCTGCAGCTGGGCGGAGTTGCCAGTAAGGCAACAGCAGCTGCAGACTAGAGACATGCACACTGCACAGGGACCGGATTTGGAATTACCAAAAGGAGGAAGGAAGAGATTAACAGTCTCGCAGAAAAAGAATGAGGTGACCAAACTAAGGACAGAATAGAGAAAAAGGGGCAGGAACAGGAAGGGAATAAAAAGGGGCGAAATCAGGAGTCAGAATTCACTCTCGGAAGGCGTCATCTCACTGATGATAAACTTGCAACTGACTAGGCATGAATCTTCATAGATGCTAGAAGAACGTGTGTTTATGTGGCTGTGCATAAAAATTAGCCCACATTTACAGTGTTATTTTATCTGTGTTTTCATATATAATGGCGGTTTATTTATGATTTTACATTGCTATGGTTTACTTGCTGCATTCAAATGTGCTGTATTGCAGCTGCTTCTTTTTTCAAGGTCTAACAAAGTGTGAGCTAGAAAGGGATTTCTCGTCTGTTACTTCTCCGCATTCTGTTGAACTGCATTATCCTGTGATGGAGTCTGATGAAAATCCCTGCAAACACAACAAGGTACATAAATTTTCTTTCATTACAGTTCCTCTCATTTACGAACTTCTGAGGTGGACTTGATGTGCAACTGAGTTCTGTTATAAATACAATTGAGTTTTGTTATAAATACAGTACTTATAGACTGAGATGTATGTATGTATGCATAATTGCATATACACAGAGCCTTTCAGAGGGTATTATCTTCTCAAGGTTCCTGCTGTGTATGCATGTTCATTAGTGTTGTAATGTGTGTCACATATAGGCAATGTATTTAATACAAACATTTGAAGAATATCAATTTTAATTAGGGCTGGGCATTAAACGCGTTATTATTTTATTAATGCGTTAATTAATTAATGTGATTAAATGCTTTAACGCAGTTGACGCGATTGTCACTGCGTCCAATTATTTATAGAAATACGCTAAAACAATTCTTGATAAAACGCTCAGTTTAAACTTTAAAGTGAAAACTAAATAGTAAAAACAAGTAGTGAAAACATGCTTGCTTTTTGTTTATTGACTGCAAGCATTTATATAGCGCATATTAAACGTAACTACTCAGAGTAGGTAGAGTAATTGTACTTGTTATCTATTGTGACATGCGTTAATAATTAATCGCGTTATTAAAAATTTTAATCGTGCTATTAATTTCGATTAAAATTTTTAATTGTTGCCCACCCATAATTTTAATTGAATTTAGGCATCCTTGGTAAGGCTACTTTTGCCAGTTTATTTATTTTCAGGTTAACTGCATTTGGAAAATTATATGTCATTTTATCCAATTGACAATTTGACATGTTTGATCCTTGATACTGTCTGTGGTTCTACTTCTATTAACTTTGATATTTTATGCAGATAGCATATATTTGAGTATGACTTCACTGTGCCTTAAAATGTTGTATAAAAAAAGCCAGCACTGACTGATAACTACATTATGATATTTTTAAATTAGGGAACCACATACTTTTTTCAGGTGACAGACTGGCAGGGTACTTTGGAGAAGAGCTTATGGCAGTGGTCACCAAATGGAAGAGATTTTAGAAAGTTCACTGTCAGAGATAAAGACGAGCTCAATTTGCAGATCCAGAAGCACTTGGTTGAGGACATTCTGAGGAATGAGTTGATTATTGAGAATCTGGAGCAGTGCACTGAGGATCATGACTGTGATCAAATGAATAGAGGACTTACGAATGAAAACCAATGTCATGAAGAAAGCGAATATGAAGAGACGGAGCATAAACTCTTCCTGGCTGGAGGAATGTTTCTGAGTGGTTTGGATTCTGAAGACGATCGTCTGGCACCAGAAGTTGATGAGAAAAGTGATGTGGAGAAAGAGAAGGGTGAGAAGGATGGAGAAGAAAAAGATTATTATGAAAAGGATGGAAAAGAAAAGCAAATGGATATAAATGAAATAACAACTAAACATGGTGGTGAGAAAGAAGCAGATGATAAAAAGAAGAGTGAAAATGAAGAGGCAGAAAAGGAGTTGACCAAAAGGGCAACTGACAAAAATTCCTCTGATCAAGTAAAAACCATTGACTATCACTCCAGAGTGGACGTGGCAGCTGGTGAGACTGCCATTGACAGTGGTTTCTTTGAAATAGAAGTGCTTACAGAAAATCCTGAAGATGGGCAGTTGGAGTTTATTGACAGATGTGAAGTCACAGAGAGTCAGGCAGGATTGGAAGTAGAAGAATATACAATAACTGCTGACCCAGTGCAGATGGAACGTGAACTGACCGAAATGGAAACGAAAGAACAGAGTGCACTGGTTTTAACTGTGGACAGCTACTGCCCAGAAGACCTTACTTTTGATGCTGAGATGTCTGGTAATGCTGATGACAGTCTGATGCCTGCCTTCCTGACCATCAAGTCTTCATTTACTGGTGTTAGTCCAATGCCGATAGAGGAAGAAATGAGTGGGAGCTGCATGGACAGTGATGTCATCAGAAAAGAAGAACTACAGAAACAATTGGAAGGTGTTCTGATTGCAAATGGAGCAGAAATGGTGCCATCGGATATTCAGCATATGTCGTCATTACAAATCATTGAACGAAAATGGAAGAACATTTCCAACTACACCGTAACTAGAGTGGGCCAAGGTTTGTGCTTGTTTGCTTGTCTGTCATTTTGACTTATTATCCATGCTTCAGCCAATGGTTAGCTTTCTGCTGTGTCTGGGATGTAATGTATTTTATCACAGGATTTTATAGCACTATAATTTGAGACTAACAGAGTACCACATATAACACAGCTTGAATGTACAGTGATGACGATTGTCATTACAACCAGACTTGTTAAAGAACACCAATAGCTATGATTATGTAATAAGCAAGGTGATTCAGCTACAAGTGTTGCGTATGGTGTTTAAATGTTAATGCTTGTGATTTTTAAATTTCTGCTGTAATTAAGACCAGTGAGTGTGTACAGTTTCTATTGTTTTATATTACAAACTGTTTTGTGCGAGAACAAATGGATATTTAAATAATTCTATCTTCAGTTTCACTAGTAGAGTTAAAGTAAAGCTCCCATGAGCCATAATGAAATGTAGGGGAGGTGCTCATTTTCTGCTCTTCAGCCTTTAAGCCTGCAATGGACAAATCCCATGGTCCTGAACATGGAGCTGCCATCACAGGGCTTACCAATTCCTGCACAACTTATACAGGTTTCAAGTTGTACTGCTTGGTGATAGAGGCACTTGTTGTGTTCAAACAATTTGCCCAGGGTCATTTTGCAGAATCCATCTGGCATACATCAGCAACCAATCGCTTAAGTACAGATCCTGCATGCTAACTGAATAGTGTCTGGTGTCACACACTAGAATGAGTTTTAACTCTGATATATCACATTTGTGTTTTATTGGCACATTATGCCTTGTGTGTTTTCCCTCAGAACCAGTTAACAGTGAACAACATCGTGGAAGAAGTGGTGACAGAAGTGGCAAATCGTCTCAGGGAAATTGTGGGAATGGTGGTGGTGGTGGTGGTACAGCATGTGGCAGCAGTAGAGAAGGATGTCTGACCATGGTAAGAAATGTGGTTCTGATGCAAGCGATGTTAACTAGGGATGGAAAGAGGACACTTCTGTCCCATTGTGTCAAGTGAAAATGGGTTCTTCTCACACATTTTGTTCCTGCCCAAATGTCTTTCTCTGCCCTCATTGCTGCCAACCAAAAATTGTAACTCGGTGTTAATTTATGATGCTTCAGATCAAAAGTTGGTTAAATGATTGAGTCAGTTACTTTGTGATGTCCATTGGAAAAGTAGAAGCATTTGTCTTAGAACATGGTAACATTGTAAAAGGTGGCTATTAATTTTAATTTCCTATTCGTCAATAATCAAGTATAATAAAATTTTCTTTTGCAAGATGTTCGGACATTTCAGAAGCTTCTGGCAGATGTTATGTTAATGAATGGTCTATTTTTATAGTGCTACTGCTACAACATTTCTGTAACAAAGTATGATGTTTTGACAGGCTGGCAATCCTTCCAGTGGTGGCTTGGGAAGTGGTTGTGGTGGTGGTGATGAAGATGGTGACAAGTCGGGAAAAGAAAACTTCCGTTTTTCAGACGTTACGGATGAGAGGAAAACCAAGCAGGAAAAAGAACTGAAGAAGAAATCAAGACTGGAGAAAGGCGATCTTTGCTCTTATGCCATTGTCTCTTATGGAGACAAAGAGAAGCTTAGAGCCATGGCTGTTGAGTGGGGAGAAAGAAGTGAACACCGCCGACATAACTCGTCATATGCCAGACATCTTTCCGAAGGTGTCATTCTAGACTCGTATCAGGTATTTCAAGTATCTTTTGTTTGTTTCACTATTCACTGTAACACTGGTCAGTTGGTGGTTCCAAAAGCATCTTACTATAGTTACTATTCTTTAAGTGAGTAGATCTGTTAAATCTGGAGCAATAACATCAGATCATTCCTTGGAAACATCAGTCACATACTGTTGATTATCCAGTTTATCCAGTTCTTGAAGTTGCCATCTCTGTTAACAGACATCCCTGTGGAAATTGATTGAATTTGCAGTTTTGCGTCTTTTGAATTGTACAATTGTGTTATGGAAGTTGGCGTATTAGATTAGTCCTCATGCATAGGCATTTGTTTTTGTGTTCATAGAATAAATTTTTCATCCACAAGAATCGTTATCAAGAGAACGTAGATTGGGCCAAAGCTACAGGCACTCTCAGTCCTTTGGGATGTGGAACCAGCGGAAAGTGTTATCCCTGTGCTGATTTAAAAAGAGGAAAACTTTTCTGTATAAAAGAAGTGAGTTTACAAGGATTTGGTTTAAACTAGTTCTAAGATTCGTTTTTAATCTTTAACAAGCTATTTATTTTGGGAAAGACTTGCATGTCAGCACAAGTTCTTCAGTGAAAGTCCCAGGTATCTTATTTCAGCCTCACAGCTCTTCTTTTCCATACCATTTTAAAGTTAATGTGGATATGTGAAAATAGTAATTAGCACTGGCTTAGACTTCTCCCAGATATTGGATACCCAGGCAGAATTTCACTCTACAGGTAAATTAATTGGATTTTTTTATCCAAAAATCTAAATCGAAACCTATTTATTGCCCCAGAAGGAACATAATTAAGATCTTAAGAACAGTGCAACATGGTACAGATGAAAGATTTATGCAGAATCCAAGGCCAAGATTACAATTGTTTTTACTATCATGTAGTTTCGGTAGATTGGTTTGTCACGTGCAGACTTTGTCCAATAATTTTTTTGCATATTTGGACATCTATTATGTCCAAGTTTGCATTATTGGAGTTATTTTGGATATCTGTTTTGCATTTCATGAATGTCGGACATTGTGGTTACATAAATATTTAGCATGCAAATAAAAGAAGAACTGTAAATCAGGGACATATTGCTTCATTCAAGATTCACTTTGTGCTGTTTGATAACAATATGTCATGTAAGTTTTAAAAATCTACTGTTTCCTATGTTTCATGAGAATCATTTCTGTAAAACCACATTTTCACATATTGGTTTTCACATAGGTTGGTTTTATTACATGGTCACTGCAAAGTCGAATTTATATTATTTCAGATACAATTAATAAACTTCTACGACAGTGAGATTACCATTTTGCTGGATTTGGACAATCCTGCTATTGTGAAGCTGTATGGAGCCATCTTCTGTGATGACAAAGTGTACATTTTGCTAGAGCTTATTTGTGGTGAGCATTTTTAATGCATTTAACATTCTGATACTAATGGCCATTGCTGGCCTCAAGGATATAACTACACTACATTGTATAACCAGATTATTTTCTACTGACAACCTGCTGTAAAATTATGTTTACCTCATATAGAAATAGAAATCAAGAGCTCAATTTATTGTTCAGAAAGGAACTATTATGTAAATATAGTAATTAAACTGCAGCTCTATAAAATATGATCTTATGATAATTGATTGCGTGCATGTCTACATGCTGTGCCACAACTTGTGACATACCCAGTAGTTTCTATTTAATACCCTAGAAGTATGTAATTCATAGTTTGTTTGACTACAGGACCAACTTTGCAAGAAGAGATTGACAAGAATAAGAAATTGGATTGCCTAACTGCTCTAAAATGCATGAGACAATTATTGGAAGTACTGGATTATCTGGAAAAATGTGGTGTAATACATGATGATGTCAAAGGTACAACACTCTGTTTATATCAAAAATTTAGATACAATGTTATATTTTTTAAATTTCATTTTAATTTATGATTATGTAATATTATTATTACCATATTCGTTCGTATAATCAGTGATGCCCTAATATGATCACCAACCTGAGTTCTTGCTTAAAATTACATTTATCAGAAAGTTAATTTTCTATAGCATAAAAATAAGACACTGCTCCATGTAACATATTCACTAAATTTTTGGCAAGTTTTCTTTAAAAACAGTTGTAAATCCAAGAATGTCTCCACACTATACAGAAAATTGCATGCACAAGAGCCAAGGCTACAGTCAAACTGCCTTCAAATGAAACATCTTCTTTGAGATTTCTATTCATGTACATAAATCATTAACCAAGCGGCCTTCTTGACCTGCAGTTCATTGGTGAATCTGGATTCCAGCAACTGCACATAATTGGGTGTGCAGTGTGCACTGTAGACAAATTGTCAGTTGCCTACATCGAACGGAGCACATGAGTCCTGCATCCTATAATCTTATTATTACCATATTTGTTTGTATAATCAGTGTTACCCTAATATAATCACCAACCTGAGTTCTTGCTTAAAATTACATTTATCAGAAAATTAATTTTTGATAGCATCCAATAATAACCCACACTGCTCCATGTAACATACTTTACTAAGTTTCTGGCAAGTTTTCTTTAAAGACAATTGTAAATCCCAGAATGTGTCCACACTATACAGAAACATCCTATTGCATCCACAAGAGCCAAGGCTACAGTGCAGTTGCCTTCACATGAGACCGCTTTGAGCTTTCTAGCCACACTAAGCGTTACATAAATCATTAACTATTGTGGCCTTCTTAACCAGTTCATTTGTGAGTTTGGATACCAGCAACTGCACATAAATGGGTGTGCACTGTAGATTAAATGTCAGTTGCCTACATTTACCTACTATTTTATATGCCTATGTACATCATTGTGAGTGCAGGTTTTGTGATCACCTGCAGACTTTTCTGTACCATGGTCTTTTCACAAAAATACAGAACCCCATCATGATGTTGTACAGTTGGTTTATTCAACTTTTTGCTTTGCTCTTGTTTTGCTGTAAAGTTATGTTCAGGTAGTCTTGAAGGCAGGTCAGCATCTCTAGCCTGGCATACACCTTGTCATATAGGCCAAGTGTGAGTCATCAGGATCTTATAATATTCTCAAATCTGTAAATTTCAGCTGACAACATCATGTTTCGAGAAGGCAGCATCGTTCTAATTGACTTTGGCCTTGCAAAGAAAGTATTGCAAGTCCAGGAAGGCTCTAATCCATGTGGATCACAGTGTGGAATGAGTCCTGAGAAGGCAGCCAGCGAGGGCTACAATTCGAAGGCAGACGTCTGGGCAGCAACTACTGTTCTAGTTCACATGCTATCTGGAAATGTACCTTGGACTGTACGTTTTAGAAATAAAGCACATTTGTATTTCATAGTGAGTTGACTGTTATCATTTGAGCTTAGAACTCCAGCTTATTCTTTGTACTACTGTGAAGTTCATGTTGCTGGCTAACCTATGTTCTATTTGGTACTGTAAGACTGTATCTTGCTTGTATGCTTTTGGAGGACAAATTACTACACATACTACAGCAAATACTAAATGTTTTAATACTGTGGCCATTAAAGTAGTCAATAAAAATAGTTTATCTAATAAGAGATTGTGTATAACATAAGAAGCAAAGAATTATAAAATCTTAAATGTCTTGGGAACTGGTTCAGTCTTCTTCTGGTTCTCTGCCTTCCTAGTCAGGTTCGTACTTCCATTGTCGCCATTCGTCACATTGTCTGGCTCTCTCCATCAACTTGCTGTAATCCTCCATCATCCAGTTCAACAACATTCTCAGTCTTCCTCGGCTCTTTTCCATTCTTCCCTCAATTATAGTTCTTCGGAGGGTGTCTGTGGCCCAACCATTTTCTGTTGGCTTCTGTTCAGTAGTCTGTATAAATCTACAATTGTAGACTTCAATTTGTTTGTATGTAATTGCAATCGAACATTTATAAAGCGCCACTCGGCGATTCACAGAGTGACAGAGACGCTCATGGTAATGCATATTAAAGATTGATTTTTGTGAATTCTCACACCGAATTCAAATGGCCAGTACTCCTAGATATATATACTGTTGCTGTTAGAAACAGTAAATGCAGTGGCTTTTAGTGCTGTTCCAATCCTTTCCTTTCTGATAACATGTACCATCAACAATCAACCATTTGCATGCACATTGATTCAAAACCAATTACATCAATGTGGTATCTTATTTATGAGACTGAAATGTAGGCTGAGACTTTGACTGAGCTGCAATGTTTGTGGTTCATAGATAAAGGAAAGGTCTCCTCCACTGGAAGACGTGCCATCTGATACTCCAGAAGCAGTTCGATCACTGATAGAAACTGGATGGATTGTTGATGCAGACAGACGACCATCAGCATCTCAACTCTTGACTTGTGAAGCATTTCAGCTTCTGGGTAAGCAATTAAAGTCTACTATGTTGCGAATGAATCGTTTCTTTCTCTACTAGCGTTAACAGGAACGGAAATTAGGGGTCATCGATAAAGGACTTCTGCAAATAATGACCTACTTTTCACCCTTTCCTCCCCTTGTCCACATTTGGCCTTGCCTACCCTCTGCTTGCGGACGTCCACATCAGAGGATGATCGATACTGTCTGCCATGTGAATGAAGTTGGTGTTTTAGGCATAGATTGTACTGAAAGACTTAATCAAATTTAGATGCAGACGTCCGCATTGGCCATAACCCCACTCCTTGTCCGCATTTCTCCGCTTTTGGGTGACCCTACCTCCACGCATTGCAGACGTCCTTTATGGATGACCCCTTAGCGGTGTCAATTTCATGGTTGGAATTTACATTCAGTGTCAGTAAATACCAGAAATAGTGCAGACCCATTAACACGAAGTCGTTGGGGGACAATTGTAAAATTGGCGTTTTAAAACTTTTGTGTAGCACTTGTTTTCTTTTGTTCAGTTACACCTGTACTTTCACATCTGTACACCTGCCATTTATGTCCTACAATAGTTTATCTTGAAGTATATGGTTGTTTTAGATACATCGTTACCTTCCGATGAGCTCATACACAAATTCAGTTGGATTGATGAACATACAACTCTTGAAAACTTCGATCTGGAGGACGGTGAAGAACTTATAATGGAGGCTGAGGAGATGCTACTGTCCGAAAATCTGGACATTGGTGCAATAGATGATGATAAAACACTGGATAACTTGGAAGGTGCAACTTCAACTGGGTCTTTGCTGGGGCTGTTTGGAGAACCTGAAGAGGTGTCCAGTGGAAGCCCCATGGAATACTCTGATGACCAAAAACGGCAAGTGCATCATACAACTACTTACTTACTTGTAAGCTTATCATCAGTCTTATTGCCTCAACGTAGTTGTTGCTGGTCTGCAAATGCCTTGGTTTTCCATTCAGTGCTTCCAGAATTCTTTAAGCGATTCCACCGATTTGGCCAAATCCTTGGCCATCTTGTTATATAATTAAATACTGCTTCTAAAAACTCCGTTTGGAGGTTGTATGTTTCAGATACTGTGGACTGGACAAGTGAGCTTTGAAAACCCCGATGTCACACTTTAACTTTAAAGTGCTATCACCTTAGATTTTAAATACGGCAATAAATATCGTGATTATGCTTTGAAAACAAGTTTTTTGTTGCAATTATATTCCTATCTTCATTCCACAGAAACATTTCTCATACAACTATTTCCAGTGGTTGCCTTTCCAGTCCAGACATTTTTTATTTGCAAGAAACTGAAGATAAAACCTGAATATGCAATTTAACAGGACCACAAAATGACCTACCTTCAACCTCTCCCTCTATTTCTCCACATTCCATGTCTAAATGTGCTACACAGCAGGATACTTTAGTATGGCCATGTTGAGCAACGGAACTCCCAAGTATAATTACAGTATGCAACAGTCCTTGTCCTGTGGTAGCCAGCCCCAGTATTGACTGCAGTTGAGAGAAACCAGTTAACTCCAATACACATTCGACACCTGATATCAAGTCACACTTAAGGTGGATATTTTGATGCTACAAAGTTCAGCAAAAGGACTCTAGTATATCCAGTGCTGTACAAACTGTCTACTGTCTGGTTGAGTTGGTGTTAGGTCTTATTGAAATGATTAAATTTAGATGGAGGTCCACATAATTGGCACACAATTCCCTCCCCTTGTCTGTATTTCAGTACTTGCCCTCACTTTTTGGACATTCTGATTGGACAAAGTTGATTGCAAATATCTTAACTGTACTGTGTTTTGTGTTTCTAGGAGTGAATAAAGGAACATGAATTAGCAACAGAGACCATGTTCTTACACTTTCTTCTGTGCCTCATAGCAGCACTACTGACTGAAATTACAAGTTGCTTTTTGTTCTTTTATTAAGCATCCAATTTTATCATTATTTAATTATTTATATTTGTATTTAGTAGTGAACTAACTGCAGAGATGTATTATATGTGCAACAACTGAAATCACAACATCTGATGATCTGACTGAAGTTCTGCTTTAGTGTTTAGTAAAAACAATCTTGTAACGCTGTATTCGTTTTCTATCCTCTGTCGGTTGAAACTATTCATCAACAATATATAGAGTACATTATTTTAACAAATATGCATTGTTGATCAGAATCTTGTGTTCTTCCATTACATAAGTGCACCTTCACCCAGCGTCAAGTCCATCTGTAGGTTAAACACGATGGCCAAAAACAAGTGGTAGAAAAATTTATGGCGACTTTCACACCTTTGCCAGATAGAATAAGCCAATGATAATGATAATTTGCTGATAAGAACACGCTCCCTAAATATGGCTGAACCATGACTGCTATCAACTGGCCAAACCTTGCTCCAGGAGCCTCATTTCTCAAACACATATCAAAATGATCACTCTTGCCATCTCTGTCCTGTACTTTTCACTGATCATGATCCTGTACTTTCATGATTTAGTACTTCTAGCTTGCACTTGACTTGATTCAATGTCGCTTCAGTTCTGAAGTGCATATTCTACAATACAAAAATTCAGAAAATTTAGTAAACAAAATACAACAGCATTTCTACACAAATCCTATGCAAATATATTTCTAAGCAAATATATTTCTGTGCAAATAATGCCAATTTTGATGTAACTATTGAATGTGGATCATTCAACATCACAATGTAACCAGAGGCGCGTTTACCAGTAGGCGCACTAGGCGCGCGCCTAGGGCCCCCAAATCTTGGAGGGGCCCCCAAACGAATTAAAATATTTTGTTCAATAATAAAAAATAACATTTTAAAATTTATAATTATTTTCACTTTTTAATATTCTTTACAGCTCTGACATTCACATAAAAGAATAATATACTTTTATTATTATTGTAATTGTAAGAGTATATATGTTTTTCTAATTCATAATTGCTTTGTTCATTTGGGATAATGATTCATTTTTGTGTAAAATAACATGAAACTTGTTAGCAACAAGCAGCAACGGGCGTCTGCTGCAGTTTAGGCCTACGTGTCCAGAGGTTTCGAAACTGGGGTGCATTTCAGAGGGTGCGACAAAAAGAGAAAGTATGAATAATTATTATTATAAGAATGCATTGATAACATTATAATTTGTTAGCTATCATAGGATAAGCATGGGTAAGACCGTGAGACTAGAAGTGTATTTCCATGTAACAGTGTAAGCCTTAAGACTTGTAAGCAAAAGTTTCAGTAGTAACAACTTCGTGTAGGCCTATGCGTCTTCAGATGTGATAATACTTTTGTAGGGGAGCAAACATTGGTGAAACAATTCCCATGGGTGCGGGGCATAGAAAAGATTGGGAACCCCTGCTTTAGTCTGATTTTCCGGCATTTTATAGTGTTCAAAACTTTTATTAGTATTGATAACCAGTAGGCTAAGTAAAGTAATTGAAATGTTAATAGTATTAAACATTGATTACAATCTGACGGAACGAAACGTTGCTAATATTCAGGAGCTGCAAAACGAAATAAGATAGCTCTAATGACAATATTGTGGAATTTGCTGAAATCAATCAATAAATCAATTTTCCTTTATCAAAATAAGTTGACAACAACGCAACTTATACGAAGAATAACTGCTGAAAAGAGTAAATGCCACTAGCAAATCTCTGCAGGATCAAAGACTAGGCTATGTTTGTCGAATATTAATTCTTGAATTTTTAACAATTTTGCTCAAAACGTCAGAGAAAATTTTCACAAAATAGAGACTAGAGGTAAAACCTAAACTTGGTTTTGAAAGCGATTTTGACATTGCATACGAAGGCGAACAGTCTCAGAAAATGTAAACGAAAAAGTACTTTGCTTTCTTGAAGAAAAAACCCGCCAAGAATAAGGTCATATTAAGGACGATAAAAATTTTCATCGTCGGCAACTTAAACGTCGTGTGTGACAAAAACCACTTCAAGTTCAACTTTGTAGGTTTTTTGCACATGATAGGCTAACCACCACCAGAGTTTCAGACTCTTCGAAGTTCAGAAGGGCCCCAAAAATGTTTGCGCCTAGGGCCCCGTTTTCTGTAAACGCGCCTCTGAATGTAACTATTACAATATTGTTATTTTGTTGTAATTGCGATACAGGTTTATAGAATTCAATGACTTGCAAGTACAGTGTAACTGCATTTTATAAATCCGTATAGCACAGACAGTCATTTAAATAACAATAAAGTGAAAAATTAATAAAATTATGAGAAATTTCCTATGCATTTGAAAGTTAATTATTTGTCAAATAAGGCAACAGTTTCAAGTACAACAGGGTACATGATAGTCAGAAAAGTCTAGTGGTTAGCGTACTCAACTGTGAACCGAGAGGTTTGGCTTCAAATCCCTGGCAGGGCATAAAATGTTTTGAGATTTCTGCTCCACTTGCACCCCAGTCAACCTCAGCTATAAACAGTACACTGACCGTATACACTGCTGGTAGGAAGAGATCACACGGCAAGGGAGAGGACTGACCAGTGGTGACCACCCACCCTCATATGTCAAGGCCAAGAAAAAAAGCTGCTAATATTTCATACTCATCATTGGCTGTCTCTCAGGTCAGCTTTAGCAACTGCTTTTTGTTCAAGTACAATAAAACAGATTAAAACTCAGAACGCCAAAACAATCTGCTGCATTTAATAGGTATATGTCAAGGGTCTATCCTCGGTCCACTCTATTCCAGCTGTACATCTCAAACCTCTACAGTCTACACCTATCTTTGGTCAGTCTAGGTTTCCACGGCTACACTTCACATTTGAATATATATGATTTTGTCAACTACAGCAGAGTGAATTACTTTTCATTTGATGCTTGATTACACAGCAAATGCACCGTAGCAAAATTACCTGCATTGGTAAGACTGCTTCTTTTACTGTACAATATAGTTACCAAGCTCTCTCATAAACATTGCTTTGGCATTGATAATCATTATGCTTTCATCCCAAACCCTGGGGTAGTTGTAGATCAACATGTTAATTTCTTGCTACAACTCAGTGGCTTGCTACAAACAGCAATCTTCTACATACAACAAATTCATGCTATCCATCACTCTCTGGTTTGATTTCCAGCAAACACCTGGTGGATTCAGGCTGTTATGAACAGCATAGCACATCTCATCTTTCCAACCCACATCAGTGTTATCTCACTCCAGCATACATGTACAACACTCCACCTTTGATAGAAATATCACCCCTCGGTCTGTTTTAACACCACTGTAAAGTCACTCAAACTAATTATCCTCTTGACCAAACTCAAGCATGAATAATGCATAACTGTAAGACCATGCTTGGAATGCCCCTAATTGGTTTGTTCAGTAAGAGGCACTGTATAAGTTTACAAATACATGTACAAGTTACAGGTGGCTTATCAGTAGTTACAGAAGCAATTTCACAATTTTTAGTTGTTTTGGTTGAGCTCAATATGAGCTTCATGCATTGTTCAAGTACTGTAGGTTTACAAACTCTTCATTGCCTCCAGCTGGTTGATGGGCAGCATTTACCAGACATCATGGAGATGGTCAGCTGCTCTTCAAAGTCAAGATCCCAAGTCTTGATCTGAAATGATAACGGTATTAAAAACCTCAGCAACCTGGCCATTTAAAACAAATTACCTTTTAAACGTAAAATGTCGAGAGAAATTTCTATAGATACATTCTAAAAGCATTGGTGGCTATAACTCTCTTAGCCCCAACCCCCTAAAGAATGGAAAATTGTTACAAACTTTATGTCAAAAGTCAACCACCAAAGCACTGATCTGAAGGTTCACATTGGGTTGTCAGATTCAGCCCTATGGCAATTTCTAGTCATTTGAAAACAAAATACCCTTTAAAAGTAGAGCTTCAACAGAAATTTTAACAGCTCTTTTACTTCATTATTAAACCCAGTGGTAAGCTTAACTTAGAGTCACCGATCTCACAGGGATAGCTTATAATGCTCTCCATAGCACTAGTCAGTAAACTCTTAAACTGGTGCATCATGTCTCGACCTGCTACTGCTTTGTGCCCTAAAATCCATATTGTAATTTTACATATTAAATTTGGACATAACCACCCAACCGAAATTGCACAACCCAACCTTGGAAGGGCATGCTTTAGATTAAGTTTAACAAGATAACAATATAGGCCAACACTGCTGTAGTTTACCTGATGCCTTATGCCGAGTGATTTCCGACATGAGTAGTTTTGCCTACCGCATTTAAAGCTACATAGAATCAACTCAACATCCAAGCATATGAAACATTATAAAGGCACTAATTATACAACTGTCTCAATGAAATGCACAAATTTTTTCACGTGTACATAACAATATATAAAATAATACTTATTCGACAATACGTAAAACAACGAACCCAAACACAATAAGCAAAATGTAAACAGAAAATGCTGCAAATGTGTTTTAGCATACTCGGATATAAAATGGTTACTTAACTATGTCACACAGCAATGCTCATGCCACATTTGATGAATAGAACCTAGATGGGCATTCCATTTATATTCCGATCATGATATTCGTTTTTATTGTTGTATAAATCATGCCACATGACAAACCGAATCGCAGCTTACAGTTAAAGATGATAAATAAAAAAGAGATTTCACTATAGTGCTAAGTCTTGGTTTTAAATTTGTTATTGGTGTGGATATCATGCAGTCAGAGCTGCTATAATTGTGCAACCGATTAATTTTCAGCATGTCCCTGCTTGTATTAACAAATTTCACTTTAAACACCAGGAAGGGCACATGCAATTAAATGGCAACTTATCTATAAAGTATAAATTTCTTAACACATTACAGAGCAATGGATACGGATATACAATTAAAGTGAGAAGACACGACACAATATATTATCACATATAACTGCCAACCATTTGCAAAAAACTTTAATACAACAAAAATCACCCAATTCATTTAAGAATTGGATGATGAAAACAATGCTCATACACTGTAATGTGAAATAACCATAAGAGCCTACGGTAGAATTTGTATTCGTCGTGTAGAAAGAAATGTAGCCAAGAAAGCTCACCTTGCTGTTTCTTTTGAACTACAGTCATCTACATTGGCCAAGTTCAATTAATTATTACCACCAGCAATAAAACTATTCAACTTACAGCACTCTACATCCTGGTTCTACCAGTACTAGTGTCACTTTACCTCAAGTCAATACAAAGTGAATGTTTTTAGAGAAGATGTACCTTGGCATGAATTGCAAACAATAATTTTAGTTGGATATAAAAAACTTCCATGGTCCAGCACAGTTTTGCTGTGGTCAGACCATCCTCCTGGAATAAGTTGCCAGACAACCTGTGACATGAACTCAGCCTTTCGGCTTCATTTCCACAAGTGCTTGAAGACCATTCTGTTCGATCGTGGTTTCATTGTGTTAGGTTGGGAGCACAGCTTATGAGTATCTCTTGAAGTGGTGCTATATAAATTTGCAATTACAATTACAAAATTACTATTAAGATGCCCACTGAAGATAGCTGTGCATCTTTTCAACTAAGCCTATCTTACCAACTTGCCGAGGGTCTCCACTTATTTAGTTTTTAAATGCTTGCAACAAATTAATCAAACCAAAAAGTTCAGTGGCAGTTACATTAATAAATCAAAACTTTTCATGTTAATCATATAATAGCTATAAAGAATACTCTTGCTCGTGCCATCACTAAAATCCACAAACACCATCACATCACTCCTGGTACGAAATTACTCCACTGGCTTAAAATATTTAACGAATATAATACAAAGTCCAACAGCACACTTTTATCCTATCTTCACAGTTATTCACAATCTGACATCGTTCCTCTTCTGCCCTAAAGCTTAAGGGCAGAGTCACCACATCACTAAAATCACTCCATCATAGCTGTTCCACCTCTCTGGAACAACCTCCCATCTGAATTACGGCAATTATCTGATCCATCCTAAAAACCCGCCAAAACCTCCTGTTGCTATCTCTTCACAGGTCTTCAATCAAAATTGAAAACACTGCTCTTTCAGAAATCATAATGTTCGCCATCCTCTTCTCTTACCTCCCTTGCTGCTTCAATTCTAAAAATAATACACCAGTAGTTGTCTGACAGACTGCCTGCCTGACCCTTTGGATCTCAACTTGTACCGATTTTGACCCTCTGGCTATCAATTTTGTTTTGACTGAATGCCTGTGAATTAGCTTGGTCCTGCGACTGCTTTCTTGGGCTCCACAGAAACCTCAAGATTATGATAATATCATATTGAACCTGGGTCTGTTAGGTATACAGGACTTAATGTGCATGTTGATCCTCTAATATTCATTTACTTTTATTATGACGACTTGTGATGTCACTCTGGCACTATATTAATCCAACTCGTTTGACATCTGCCACAACAGATGGCAAATACCTACCTAAGTCTGCCTAGGTTAGTAGGCATAATATATATATATACTTTATTGATGATAAATGATAAATTACATAATGATAAATGTGTATTGTGTTCCACATTAAAAGTATTTCCCATGAACGACAAGGTCATCATTGATGTGGACAATTGACTAGGGTAGAACTACATGTATAGGCCAAAATCGTCACAGCACTCAAGCACTAGATGTCTCAACCGCCATTCACGCACGCACGCACGCACGCACGCACGCGCACACACACACTCGCACGCCAAAAATGAAAAAAATCAAGTGCAAATCTATAAACATGAAATCCAGAGGGTCAATATGAACAATTTGTTTTAATACATTCGATCTTACATGCTTCTCAATTCCAGTTTTTTCAATAATTTACATAAGCAGGCACTTTTAACAATAAGCTGAACTGGTTTCCCAGTCGCTTTTAGTACACTCTCGTCGTTTAAGTGTTAATGTATACAGCTCTAGAGCTGCGTCTACACCTTGGGCCTCTGCCTGAAACTTTCCTCACTAAACTTAAAACTTCTTTTTGGGCGTGATGGGAGTCAGGAGCGCCGCCGAGTAGTTTCATTAAAGGGGCGCTATATAAATTCCTGAAGGATCATTGGGTATAAGCACTCATTATAGATTATATACAATCAACTACACAAATTCAAAATAGGAGTCATAACAGAGTAAAATTATTTTGGAATTTATGGATTGGGTTGAATTAGATTAGCAAGGTTAGTATGTATCTGGATTTTCAATAATTATAGATTATATACAATCAACTACACAAATTCAAAATAGGAGTCATAACAGAGTAAAATTATTTTGGAATTTATGGATTGGGTTGAATTAGATTAGCAAGGTTAGTATGTATCTGGATTTTCAGAGCAAATCTGG
Organism: Aporrectodea caliginosa; assembly: GCA_020284085.1. Classification (NCBI taxonomy): domain Eukaryota; kingdom Metazoa; phylum Annelida; class Clitellata; order Crassiclitellata; family Lumbricidae; genus Aporrectodea; species Aporrectodea caliginosa. The sequence goes on along the minus strand of JACEVL010000375.1, from coordinate 805,516 downwards.
TTCCCAACCACACTTATAACTTCTAGAATCTAGACCTTAGAATCTACCAAAATCGCTGACATGACATTTACTTGTCACAAACACACCAACTTACCTATTCAATTAAGTAAAAATCATTTGTCTCATCTTTCTTTGTAGAAGCAGTTCTTCGATTCTGGTGTATGATGTTCCAAAAAGGGAGGTTTCTTAAAGGAATTCTTCAAGCAGCTTTCTTTGCTTTGATGAACTCTAGTGTTGTGGGAACTCAGTTAATATGTAAATCTTATCCCTGTGTCAATTGTTCGATGTGGAACTTCGGGAATGATCATCGTAACAATTTCCTTGCTACCAACCACAATTCCAGACTAGCTTAAACTGACTAACATGCAACTTCGACTTTGGTAAACCATAATCCAAAGTTCCACAAGTTCGATCATTTGAATAATTTATATGTGAATTCTACAACTCTGGTTGATTGCTTCTGTATACAGAACATGTATTACAATAATGAATATGGTCCTTCACTCAACTCGATGACAGAGCAAATCCCAAACTTTAGGTCAACTTTGTCGAATTGTCAACTGCAGTTGACCAATTCCTCAACTCTCTGTCGTTGTCATTCATTTGCTTAAACATTATTCCACTATGGACCTTCCATCAATATAGTATCACAAGTGTTTGTGGAGATTGCTTTTGTCACCTTCTCCATTACAACTGTTTTTGTTATGCTGTCTCTATGTAAGTGTTTACATTCTATGACTATGGGGGTTATTCTTAAAGTTGTCATTTAAATTAATTTAATTACAGAACAAATACTTAAATAAAAAACAAGTTATTTGAACTCCGTGAAATTGCAACATCAACTTACATCACCTTGCATAAAAGCTGAAAAAGCCTTAATAAGTTTTTGTATCAGTGTAACTGTAGCTTTATGCTCAATTTCAATGTGACTTCGTATGAATTGCTTGTTCCTCAATCTGAAACATCTACTACTCAGCATGGATGCTTCACTGTACATAAAATGTCATTTTGATTAGATTATCCAGTAACATCAGAAAAGAACTCTCAACTCTTGAGCTTTCCCATGCCTCTTTTTTGCATAATACTGATGTTGTCAAGTCATACTGCCTAGGAGTTGTTAGTCTGCAGTTGTCAAATCTACCTTTTGCAGTTCAGTCGTGTTAATGTAAAGTAAGCTGTTGGACAAGTTCCTATGCTTGTGAAGATGATGCTTCTTGTTGGCATCCCAGAGATATAGACCTCTGCAGCTGCAACATGATTTAACATTTTTCTGGCCATTCAATCTGTTTTTCAGTAAAGTTCGGTTCATGATACAAGATGTTTATATGCATGTATCAAGACACTGCCATAGCACCTTAAATACCACATGAAAGTGCTGCCTGCACCAGCCTAATGAAGTAAACGTCATTAAGATCAGAAAGTAATCAACGAGTGAACAGTGCTCAGATAACTAGAAAAGTCACCACTGGCAAACTGCTGCAGACACACAGAGCCACACACCTGATGGATTCTCAAAGAGCTGATGGTAGACACCAAATAGAACAACTTTCTTTTACTACACTGCAATGTTGAACAGAGGAGTGACGAAAGGCGACAGAGTTCGCAATATATGAACCCCAACACCAAGCAGTCTCTTACAGATGGTAGAAAACACTGACTATGTATGATCATCCATATCACACTGCATCTTTGGCAAACATTCTATGCATCCAGCAACTGATCAGAGAGCGGAACCACAGTAGGAACGATCAGCAGTACTTCAAGGATTACCCTCTTGGCCTTCCAAATGAAGCTTCAGCTTCACACTGTCCAGTTCTTCTTCTGGTTCTCTGCCTCTAATGTAGGTTCAAATGTCCGACATCATCATCCAGATGGTTACAGAAAGTAAGAGTTAGTAACCTAAAACCCCAGGATGAAGAAGTCCATGAACAAATCTAGTACTTAGGGTGCTGGGCTGTCAACTAATAGGTCATGGTTCCCTGCCAGAGCAGAAATTAGATTCAAGATTTCTGTTCCACTTGCGCCCCTGGTGAACTCAGCTATTAAACAAGTACACCGACATCACACTGCCAGTGGCATGATAAGATGGTGAGAAGTGGTTATCCACACTTTAACACTGAAGCTATAAAAGTGAAGTTGCCAACACTTCATACTTATGGCCGACTCTTGGGGTTAGCTCAGCGGACAACTTTTTTCTGCTGCATCTTTTACGGACACTTTCCTTTAATTCATATGAGACTGTACTATTGACTAAGCCTAAGCACAGTGTTTATATAGTGGTGTTCTAAGTAACTTTTTCCAACATAATTTTAAGTTTTTTAAAGTACTTATAGAGTTACAAAAAATTTTTCTATAAAACAAACCCCACTTCATTATTAAACCCAGAGGTAAGCTTAACTTACAGTTGCTAATATCAATGACACAGTCAAGGCAGCTGGACATTTACAAATTTGTACAGAAACACCACACCAGCACTCTCAATCAGACAACCACAATCAGATTTTTTTTTATTAGGCAGGGATAGCTTTCTATCTATGTCACATATTTGCACACAAAGTACTGGTAATAAACTGCCAGCCTAGCGGGCCACATTCCAAAGTTCGGTCGGGCACATGCGAGATTCACTCCATTGGCTCTTATCCGCAGCGCATCACCCACCGGGTTTCTGCACTGGTCCGGCATTGTCATGAAGGCCTGGCTCCCCTGTACTTGCTGGAATTTTGCCACCCTACCACAGGAGTCCAGCGCTGCTACTCTCTTCGCTCAGCTGCGCAGGCAGCACTCCTTGTTCCCTAGTTGCAGACTGCTATTAGGCAGTACCAGGTGTTCTCTGTGGCTAGCTCTACAACCTGGAATGGGTTCCAGATGACACTTTGTCTGACATCAGTAGCTCATTCTGCCCTGTTGTTCTCTGGCTTTAAGACTGTATTGTTCGAACAAGGTTGCGCTGGGAGCGCTCCTGAGTAGAGACAGTCTTCAAGAGGTGCTATATAAAATTACAGTAAAAATAGTAATGCCAGAACAAACTTAACAGAAGCAAAACATCACAACATTTTACTTTGTCACTTTAATAGCTAAAATTTTCAAAGGGTCAGAGTTGAATACACATTAACAACCCTATCTCATAAAAATCTGCAAAACGGAATCAGTTCCATCAATCTGAGTAGCACACAAGCTCAACTTCCTTCAGTTCAGAAATAGTCAATAAACAGTCACATGTATTCAGGTAGCACAGTGCTTCTTTCTCAGTCAATCAGTACATGAATCTTACAAAACCGCTGATTCACCCACTCAGTTAAGTTCTCAATGATTTGAACTGTTGCTCACTGAAACTGTTGGGTTCTCACTGAAAATGATTGAGTCTCACTGAACAACACTGGTTCTCACGGGTAATATCCTGAAATTGCAGTCCTGACTCAGCAGTTCATCCTATCTTCAAAGTTGCCTGCCTAACTATTCTACCACCACACTACCTGTTGTAAAAGGAAATCACAACTCAGTTAGAAACAATCTTGCTAACAAGCAACACAAAATGCACAAGCTAATCTTTCTTTTCTACTTAATCCTAATTCTTCTTTCACATCGATCAGACTACTTGCTAAATTAAGCTACTCAGCATCACCAAAAGACTACCTCACGTTCATAAGAAAAACTAACTCACTTGCCAACTTTCAAAACAACATTACCTTATCTGAAGCTTTTGAATCATTTCACTCACTTGCCAACTTTCTCAGACATAACTTTAACTAGGTACACATCACGAAGACATTGAATTCACTTGCTAGCTTTTTAAACACTATTTTGGCAAACATTTTGAACTGCAGCAGAACCTATTCAACAGCTAGATGACTGTACACTTACTACTTATCTACCTATGAAGAACTAAAATCCTGATGATGCATTGCAAAATTTTTCACTATCTGGCCAACTCTTTTTCAAACTCAGTGAATTATATCCCTAGAACAATTTCTAAAGTGCATTCCTGCCTTTTACATGCTGCCTTATGCATATCTACTTGCTCTTTATTTTAGCTACACTGAACATGCATATACTCTTCTGCTATTACTACTTAAAACTACTTAGATGTAATCAGTACACTGAATGCCTTATTAGCCTAAGCTCACTAGACATCTGCAGTTCCATTAACAAAGACACATGAAAATCTTACCTGATACTGCGCCTGAATTAACGTCGTCCATATCCACCACCACCGCCGCCGCCGCCTCCTCCACCACTGTAGCCACCACCACTGCCACCATATCCACCACTTCCTCCACCACCATATCCAGCACTTCCTCCACCACCATATCCACCACTTCCGCCACCACCATATCCACCACTTCCTCCACCACCATATCCACCACTTCCTCCACCGTAACCACCACTGCCTCCACCATAACCACCACTACCATAGCTATCTCCTCTGTATCCACCACCACCACCGCCTCCACCACTACCACCACCACCACCACCTCCACTTCCATAGCCACCTGTAAACAAAAACAGTTGCTCAGTTACGACATACAGCTAATGTACCATTCAATGTCCCTGCTCAATTACACATTCCATCCACAACAACACTTTTGCCTTCATTTCTAGAGAACTTAGTCTGTTTGGAGTACACTAAGGGCTACTGCTTGTGTGCAATAGAACACATTTTCCTACACACCGACTGTGATCTGTAGCATGTCTTAATTTGACATTACATGCATCACTACATTTCAAATTACAGTGCATATGGCTGTTTTTCCAACATAACGCAGTACAAAAAACTGGCCAAGCATCACAGAGTTTTAAGCGAGAAAAGTCACGCAGAGATTACATGTCTCTAATAAATTCACCCACTAACTGTGGAAATCATTTGGTAGCATTGTCATACAAACAAGTAGTATCTAACCTCCATATGGTCCTGATCCTCTAGAGCCATAACTATCACCTCTCATTGGTCCTCCTCCTGAACTACTTCCATAACTGGAACCAAAGCCACCCCCAGATCCCCATCGGTCACCTGCAACCCAATAAAGATTCAAAAATACTACATGAACCCACTTACTAAGGTGAATCCAACAAATCTATCAGAAACTTGCAGCTCACTTTTAAAATCGAAAGGCATTTACCCAAAGCTTAACATTACCACCTATGCTAATAGCTCTATAATTAATATTTCATATCAATTAATAATTCACCATTCAGATTTAGATATTTAGTAAGAAAGGAAGAAAATTTAAGTCATGCAGAAAACAGAATATAGTAATTCAGACAGTTAACAGGTAGCCTTTGGAATAGATGGTTATGGCAAGTGACTTAGAAAGAGATGGCAAACAAATGGTAAGAGCCAGAATTAGAAACGCCATTTCATGCGACCCAATACAAATGGTAGTCTCTATTACACAAATGAATCCAACCATTTGTGCAAAATGGAATGATCTTGCATGAACAGCTTATATATAGAGGCATTGTAATCACTCATTTACTGTTTTACATTCTAGAAATAATTGCTCTCTGAAACTAAAATACATCAGCTGAAACCCTACCTGGCCCATCATCATAGCCTCGACCACCACCTCCCCAGCCTCCTTTTCTGTCATCATAGCCACCATCACGGCCACCATAGCCTCCTCTGTAGTCATCCCTACCACCATCATAGTTATCCCTGCCACCACCATAACCATCTCTGCCGCCGCCGCCACCACCACCATAATTATCTCTTCCAAAGCCATAGCCATCATTGTAGCGGTCACGTCCACCAAATCCTCCTGAAACAAAACCAAAGGATGTGAAGAAAAATCTCAAAATTACTATTGATAAAATAAGAAACCAAAGTAAAATACAATGAATTAACAAGTACATTTTAATAATGTTCAGTGACACAGGATTACAATTTTCGTGATCCTTGAAAAGGTACCAAGTCTTAGTTCACAAGTTTCGTCATAAACCAGCCTGAAGGGTGGCTGGGGTCAATTTTTTAGCAAAATATCCAGGTTCATTGCAACAACACATCTTTGTAATTTATGATGATGCCTGCAAGTTGACATATATGATTTTGAGAAAACAAGAGCATAAGTGGAAAATGAAAATTAACAAAGATTATCATACTATATATATACTCATTTATTATAAATAAAAAAATAAATAAAAGTTTAAATAGACATTCATTTCCTTAACCCTTTAATGACAAGTGGAAAAGCAGTGCAACTCATCATGAAAGTGTTAAAGTAATTTTACAGAAACCATGACCTTCTGCCTTATAATTTCAAAACAATTACCTCTTCTGGACCAATCACCACCACCTCTTCCACGATCACCTTTAAGCAAAATTCCATAAAATTGTCATCAGTATCAATAAGAAAGAGCAACACCACACTAACAAACAAGTAAATTGCATCTTCTAAATCTAACAAATTAACATCCACTCACATCAGCAGTAAGTAGACTAATAAAAGGTTTCAACAAGCAAACGAGACAGAAATAACGACTACAGCTGATTGAGAGAAGCAGTAATTGCAAAACTACCCATCTCAAGGCTTTTTTCAAAACACCATTTGATATGGAACACATACAAACAACAGAAAACAGAGATCATATACAAGTTCTCTGATATATACGGTTTTATCAGACTATAAGTTGCTCCTGTGTATAGGTGCAGTGGTGAAAAAACGACAAACTTTTGTAAAATCGATACATAGGCAGATACCGCACACCCATACACAGATGGTAAAATGCATATCAAAAGAGTGTGTACTGTTGGCAGCCGTAAATATATGACTTGCTAAAAAACCTTTTGTTAAAATTAAATTTTATGCACTTTTAAAATAAAGTTTCAACATTTTGGGTTTGTTATGGTTTATGGTAGTTTTAGTTATTTTGAAATTAAAGATTACAACCTTTGCTATTAGTTATGATTTTACACCATTGACAAGTACATGGTTTTACACTTGACATAGCTGAAAGTATTCAAGGATGATATATTGACTGAGTATAGTTTATATGTAAATATATAAAGTTTTGACAAAAGCACAATAACTGTCAACTTACCGAACCCACCACGACTTGATCTCACGTTGTTCATGTCTTCTTTTGACAGAGCCTTCTTTACATCACATCTGTAGTTCTTAATCATATGATGGCGGATTACTATGAAACGTTCAAAAAGTAATTCATGACAACAACAAGTGGCCACTTCCAAAAATGCTTTCTAAAGTTTGATATAAATATGCTCACCCCTAATTAAACATCTGACATCAAATCACTAATCAGCCAAGAGAATTAAAAACTGGAGTAGAGTTTTGATTGTAAACTCCTACAACAAAAATACCATAAAAACACTAAAGAAAAACTAGATAAGTCAACACAAACTTACACACAACTCGGTCAACAGGATCATAGTCGTCGTAGGTGACGAACGCAAACCCTCGTTTTTTCCCTGTGGCTTTGTCTGTGATGATTTCTACCTCTTCAACATTCCCAAACTGTGTGAAATACTCCTGTAGATCAGCCTCATCAATGTCATCCTTAATGCCACTAACGTAGACTTTTTTGATCGTCAGATGAGCTTCTGGTCGATTTGCATCCTAAGTCCAAACAAAAAAGCTTTTCTATAAACATCAGAAAAGTAAAACAGATATTATCTAAAATTACATATTATTTGAAATTACATCTGGAAATGCACTTATAGGTAAAGAAGACAAGTCCCTTAAGCTAGCCTGAGACGCAGCCAAGGGTATGAAGTATTAGCGACTTCATTTTCTTAGTCTTGGCATACGAGGGCAGGTAGTCAGTTCTCTACCTCACTTAACTCTAACCATACATCTTCCCACTGACAGTGTACATGCAGCTGAGTTGGCTAAGGGGTGCAGGTGAAGCACAAATACTGAAAACATTTCTGCCTTGGCAGGGATTCTAACCTCTCAGCTAGGGCTTAACCGATTTCATTTTTTTGCCGATTCCGGATACCGGATTGTGTAGGCCATTATTTGCCGATTCCGGATCCGATTCCAAATAGTAAAAAAGATTGTAATCTGACCAAATAGACGGACATCTAAGACCAGTCACCCATTTAAAGGCCACGACTGTGGTCGATTTGACAGGCTGCAGGTCGGCTGGTCAAATAGGGTTGCTAGAGATCTCCACAAGACTCTGTGTCTGTTTCTGTCTGTCTGTGTATCCTTCAGGCTTGAATTCAGCCCTCCCAGAGGAGGGGTTCGGCACAATTTCAGATTGCTCCTAGCCCTGATGATCCCTCCCACATGTGCTGTCTACTGAATAGTCCAAGGAGGTCTTAATACCCCACCCCAAGATCAAAGATCAACCCGCGGTGACTCTCAAATGTTTCACACCGTCGCCGACTGGTTCAGGGTTGTTGAGAGTCAACCCTCCTCCCCTCCTGTGATCAATGTATCTATTAAGACCTCCCTGAACTATCTGATGAAGGCAGTCACTGTATAGGGAGAACTAGCAGAGGTCATTAATAAAGCCATCCCAGGCTGATAACGGCAGGCCACGACCGTCATTTATTTGGCTATCCAACTATTAAATGATCTGTGTGGGAAATCATCACTGAATGACCTATAAATTATTGTTATTGTTTGAAAACCGTCAAAAACATTGTTTTACTAATCGGCAGGCTAGAAATTCCGGATCCGGATAATTCCGGATAGTCCAAAATCGGCAAAATCGGTTTGCCGATCCGGATTCCGGTTAAGCCCTACTCTCAGCTGACAGTCCAACAAGTTAACCACTAGACTAGTGTGCAACTGGTATAAGGTGAAAATGAACAATAATGGCATAGGAGGGAGATGGGAACTTTTAGGGCAACCGGGTTGCCCTAAAAAATAACAATGGTTGCCGCAACCCAGTGCATTCATCAATTATAACTTCTTAAGCGATGTGACCACAGCTTTGTCGTTCACATTCTGAAAAGCACAAGTTCTTCGTTTTCTACCTATGGACTCTAAGAATTCATAAACTACCTCACAAAAAATCTTTGTTACATAAAATGTTTATTGACAAAAAACAGCACTGTTATGAAAAGAGACACTAACAATATTACAAACTTTTTAGTTTAAGCTATTTCCTTAACAAAATTCATATCTTATAAATGAAGAAAGTCATTATAATATGTAGTGCATACTTCTCGAGGCATTGCTCGCTTAGCCTCCACTTCTTTCTTGTCTATTTTGTGGGGTCGATCTCTCTGAGCATCATCCACCATATGTGCTTTCTTAAATGTCACAAAGCCAAATCCACGTGACCTTTCATATGAAAACAAAACCCACTCGTTGTACAATACAAACAAAACCTGGAGTTCAGCATTTTAAACAAGGTCATCATCACCCGTGTTCTAATGCTATGAAGTTGAAGGTATGCCAGGAAACCGCTAAATCAGACAAATCTTTGCAAATCACCTACTTTACTAAGAAAGAAAGCAAATATCAGATTCAATGAGTCCAAGAATTATATCTTCAGATAAAATGTAGTAGCATTAACTTCTTATGGATCCTAATGCAGAGTTATATCCTGGCCTTTTGTCTCACCATAGCTGGAATTTAAAACTTACACTACACAGTACAACTTTGTAAATGTAGTGTGGCTTTGTCTCAGGAACATAGTCACAGCGATACTATATGCTAGTGCATCTTCTGCAGTTGTTTCTACAGTCTCTTGTTCATGTCAACTTTGTGCATGAACTGGGTGGTTTGGTAAGGGCAGTGCTGTCCAACCTTTTTGACACCGCGGGCCACCGAAGAAGTTTTGTCTCTGCCACGGGCCGCACCAGTAAACTCACGATTAAAATTTTTGAAAATATTAAATGTTTTAAAATTTATTATGAAATAATAATAATGAATGTTGTATGTATGCCTTTTTATGGCATGCTTTACAATAGTTCAGCGCCAAAACGTATATATCAATAAAAAATGTTCAAGCACCGTTTTAGTGAGACATTTGGCTTTGAATTATTGTGCTTGCAATTTGTTTTGTATACGGTTGGTATTCAGTAACTGCTGCCCTCATTAGATTCTCTAAATGTTCTCAGTCAAAGAACTTAGGTTTTTTTACTTCATGTTTGTTATAGCAGAAAATTCAACTTCACAGACGTTTACAAGTGCTTCCAAGCATTGTCAACACTTTGTTTACGTGTTCATATGTGTGGAAATTCAGCAGAAGACACAATCATGCGACTTCTAGAAAAAAATCAATTGATATTTGATTTGGTTTTAAAACTTTAACAAAGTTCAATGCTTCATAGGAACTTGATTTTGTGTTCACATTGTCAATGATTAGCCAATTAAGTTACGAATGAATAGCTATGCAAGTAGGCCAGTGACTTTGTCTTTTTCTTAATTTTTAAAAAAATTTCAAAATTTTAGCCAACTCTGGTGGGCCACTTAGAATCAGTCCGCGGGCCGCATGCGGCCCGCAGGTTGGACAGCACTGGGTAAGGGTGACAGCAAATTAACCTGCACTTGGTCCATTGAGGTGATGCTGTTAATTCAAGCCAACTGCTGGGACTAAATGTTTTGAGCAGAGCAACAAAGAAGGCAAACATCTAAGAAACACTTGAAAGGAATATGCAACACGGATTACAGGACAAAAACTATGCAGCACCTCAATCCTGAATCATGAAAAACACCAAACCTGGTTAAATGGCAGAAATGAGGCGTTATCCGCCTAAATACACAAAATCTCACCACCCCAGAAGGCAAAAAAGTTCTGTGATCCTAGCATCACATAATTATGCAATTAAAACATGAGTAAATGAGTAACACCACGGCTTATTATAAACACTTATTCATATTCACTCATTACATGGCACAAGTTTGTGACACATAGAAAAAAGAATGCTTATAAACAAATTTTCATAAACTCTTTCAAATATGCCGGAAACAAATCAAGAGCTAAATTGTCTTTTCAGTTTGCATTTTACATGAATCTGTATAGCTTCCATGTTTGGTGCGTGTACATCATTGTCAGTTGTATCTGTAAAGATGTGACAACAGAATGCATGAAAATGACATGTTCCAAGTTTTTCAGTTTGGCTCTCCATCCATAGGATGTGACTCATCAGAAGAAGCTGAAATATTACCAAGTTAATCTTGTATCTAATAACTGTGCTGTAGACGCAGAGCTCTATTTTCAATCACTGTGTGAAGCAAGTCACATTGTTGAAGTTGAAGCTGCTTTGACTGAACGGTCAAATACACTATTTTACCCAAGCACTTTCAGTCAACATATTGCCATGACATACTGATCCCGAGGTTCATTTACAAAATCACAAATACTCATTTCATGATAACTAGAAATACGAAAACTAAAATATGAAAGGTAAGGCTGAACTCTTGCTTAAGACTGAGCACGTTAGATAAGAAAAGTAAATAGGAAAAGGTACGGTTGAACTACTGCTTACATTCTTGAGTGTGAGTCTCTCATCACTACACAATCAACAATTTCACCCCATTGCTCAAAGTATTTTTTCAAAGTGTCTTCATTTGTCTCATAGTGAAGGCCACCAATGAACAGTTTTCTGAACTGTTCAGACTCTCGATTCTCTCGCTCCTACAACAGCAGATGAAACCAATACTCAACCAATGAGAAGCAAACCTGACAAAACTTAAATGGCTAGGATTAGTACAGTACTTCTTTAGAAGTATAAGAGCAAAAGGTGTGCATGTGATGATGAACTATCGAGCAAATGGTAACAGACAAAAGGTGCTTAAACAAGGCAAAAGAGCAAACATTTAGAATCGGGCGTGTAGGTTTTCTCGCGTCGTGAGTGTCGGTTAGGGTCAGGTTAGGCGTCGCCAGAGTCGGTTATGGTAAGGTGAGGTGTCGTGAGGGTCGGTTAGGATCAGCCTAGGTTTAGTGTTGTCATTAGAAAACATGGTACCTTCGTGAAGCATGCCAAAAGCTACCGTAAACGCCAGTAAACTTACACCGATACTATACTTTTGCCGGCAAAAGTATGGGTAAAATTCACAAAATCGGGACGGTTTTAGTACCTGCTTTCTTGGCTCTCTGCTATAAGGAGCTTTGTCCCACAAGGGAGGAGGCAATTCTCCGTACAATCGGGACGGGCTATTTGGAAATTGATGTGCAAAAAGATTAATAGGAAACTGATGCGCAAATACGATTATATTTTGGCACTGGCTACGGTACCGTCCGGACGGTACCGTTATTTCTTTTCTACGGTACCGTCCGCAAATAATCTATGGCCGATTGCACATATCTATGGCGTGAAAGCCTAACCATCAATAGCGCAGTAGTTAAGAGATGAACGAAACTAACCCTAACCCTGACCCTAACCGACCCTCACGACGCCTAATTTGACACTAAACGACCACACGAATACTAACCTGGCCCTAACCGACCCTGAAGTTGTCGGCCATAGAAAAATTCGACGCGAAGACAACAACTTAACGTGACAGGCTTTTGCCAATATTTATTTCAACCGGATGTACACGCCATAGATATGTGCAATCGGCCATAGATTATTTGCGGACGGTACCGTAGAAAAGAAATAACGCTACCGTCCGGACGGTACCGTAGCCAGTTCGTTATATTTTAAACTTTTCGCAAACGATTTCATGGCAAAGTAGTTTAATTTCGGGAACGCTGTCGCTTTTTAAGCATAGCAATGCTATTTGGGTCCAGAGATCGGAAATTTCAAGGCCCGGTAGGCCTACAATACAAAAGCGTGCCCTGTTCTTTTGCAAAACTGTTTCCGTTCTGCCACGCTAGTGACAATGTGACATGTATATCATGTCGTCCCACGCACAACGACTGATACACAATCACCATTTCCTATAGGTTGAAACGTTATGCTTCTCGTTAAATACAGGCAGATATTCGCAAATAAGAACATTGTGGCATTGCATTAATCCAGATTTCGAAGAATTTAAACTGTAATTTAGGGCTTACCGACGCCATTATTAACATCAAACGACTGAACACACCACGTGACAGGACGCCATCCTCTTATTGGATAATGACGATAAAATATCACAAAATAGAATCTTATAGCGCTTTAATTCGGAAAACTGAAATAGAATCTTATAGCGCTTTACATCGGAAAAACAGAGACTATTTTCCACGACATGATACATGTCAGAAAAGCCGGTGGCGATGATTGTATGTTGATTGTATTCTTCTTATGAGGTATAAATAAGGCTTGGAGAGGGTGTTTAGAATGGGGAGGGGTTTAGGATAGTGGTAATACTCTGGCCACTTGTGGCGCCTGTAACACATTTTAAAGGCTTTGCTGTAATCAATGAAACACAGATGTACCTCCTGGCCGTACTCCCTCTGTCTCTCCATTAACCACCTCAAATTTGCTATGTGATCTCGTGTTCCTCGCCCCTTCCTAAATCCAGCCTGATTTGCCGGCAGCTCTCTCTCCACTGTGCTCTCCATTCTTTTGTGGATGATCTTGAGCAGTATTTTGCTGGTATGCGAAATCAGTGCTATTGTGCGATAGTTTCCACAATCCTTGGCATCGCCTTTCTTGAAGATGGGAATGAAACCGCAAATTTAGGTTTTTTGTTTTTTTTTACAAATTTAGAAATTATAAATGGCAAAAATGGTGTCTCTTCAACTCCCTTGGCAATTGTTGTATGGACTTTGTTAACTTCGTTTTATAGTAAGTAAGTTTTATGACATTCTACGTAGGCCCTAGGCTCCCTACGGTTCTACTGTAGGCTGTAGCCTGCAGTTCTAGTTAATTTCATTTCTTCTTCTTTAAGTTCTCTGCCCTTCGGCAGGTTCCAACTTCAAATGACGCCACTCTTCTCTGTGCTGTGCTTTTTCCTTTAATTCGCTGTATCCGTCGGCCATCCATCCCAGCATCATCTGCCTCGGTCTTCCCCTCCCTCTTTTCCCTACCATTCTCCCTTCTATGATTTCTTTCAGGAGGGAGTCTCCTCTTAATACGTGCCCCACCCAGTTCTTCTGTCTTTCTCTTATTGTTGTTATTAGCGATCGTTTTTCATCAACCATTTGTAGTACCTCGTCGTTCGTTATAGGCCTATGCTCAGTCCAGCTCACCTTAATCTCCATCCTTCTCCAGACCCACATCTCAAAAGCTTCTAATTTCTTAATCTCATCTTTCCTGATGGTCCAGGTCTCTGACCCATATAGTGCCACACTCCATACCAGTGTTTTGACCAGTCTTTTCTTTAGGCTTTTATTTAGCCCTCCTCTCAACAATTCTCCTCTTTTCATGAAAGCATCTTTTCCCAGTGCTATTCTTCGTTTCACGTCACTTTGACACCTTGCATCTGTTGTTATCATGCTTCCCAAGTAACAAAAGCTCTTGACCTGTTCCACCTCCTCACCGTTGATTTTTATTTTCTCTGTTACCTCCCCCTCCTCTCGGCTTATCCTCATACTCTTTGTCTTTCCAATGTTTTTTTTCATGTTGTATGTCTTTGAGGTCAGATTTAATTTGTCCATCATCTTCTGTAGACCTGCCTGTGACGTCGCCAACATTGCTTGATCGTCAGCAAATCTTAAGGCTTTTATAAGTCTTCCTCCTACCTTTACTCCTTCTTCTATCTCCTCCATTGCCTCCTGTATTAGCTCCTCTATATATATGTTAAAGAGGAGTGGTGATAGAGGACATCCTTGTCTTACTCCCCTTCCAATTTCTCCTTCCTCTGAACATTCTCCATCTATTCTTATCTTTACTTGCTGGTTCATATAGAGTTTCCCTATAAGCCTCCTATCTTTCCAGTCGATTCCTCTTCGTCTCAGTGCAGTCATCAGCTTCCTCCAATCTACCCTGTCAAACGCCTTTTCATAATCCACAAAACAGATGTAAACCTCTTGTCCATACTCCAGACTTCTTTCTGCTAGGACCCTCAGTGATCCGATGGCGTCTCTTGTACCCCGACCCTTTCTGAACCCAAATTGATCTTCTCCTAATCCTTTGTCAGCTTCTACCTTTGCCTGTATTCTTTTTGTTATTATTTTAGCATAATCTTGGCTGCGTGTGGCAGTAAGCTAATTGTTCTGTAATCCTTACAAGTTGTTGCATTGTTCTTTTTCTTTATGGGTATCATGATGGTCTTTAGAAAGTCTTCGGGCCACTTCCCAGTGTTATATATGTCCTGGCATAATCTTATTAATTATCCTGTTGCTTTTTCTCCTAGGTTTTTAAAAATTTCGGCTGGGATGTTATCTACCCCTTCTGCTTTGTTGTTTTTCATGTCACTGATTTCATTTATCTGCATCTTATTAATTTGAACAGTATTATGCCATTTTATGAGTCTTATGATCCGAAATAGGAAAATCTCATAAACCAAAAAACCAAAAACCCAAAAAACCAAAAAAAACAAAAACCAACTTTTCATTTTGAAAAAACTTTGGTTTTCTGCACCTCACAGGGTGACAAACTAACGATACAAACGTGTTTAACAAGAATGCTTTATAATGTGTTATTTCATGTAAACCAAAGTGCGGTTATGGAGTGGGATACATAAAGAATATAATTACTTACTTACTTTACTTACTCCTCTCCTCTTCCTTCTTCTCCCACTCGTCATCGATTCATCGGCAGCAATAGTAACACGCTATAAAACGTTATTCGTAGAAGAGAAGGGAAGGGAAACAGACTACTTTGAGACATCTGCCACCTGTCGAGTCCATTGATCGTTAGTCAGTAGTTCATGTTTTAGGAAGAAATCGTTTTAAGCTGATTAAAAAAGCGAAATAATGGATGTTAATAATTATCGTTTTATCAGGCACTGAATAATAGATTATTGTTGTGACGAGTATATAAATATAGAAGGTGAGCTCTCTTACGTTGTGTAAATTACGAATTGATTAATTACTTCATTGAGAAGGTTTGTTATCTTTTCGTGTTTAGTATGTCTTCTCAGTGGTCGGGTTTTGACGAGGAATGTATTATTATGTATTACAGGTCGTAACTGGGTTTTATCTATTCAGAATAGTATATGATCTTTCAGATTTTATATTTCTGTTTTCTTGAGGTCAGTATTCGTGAAGTTTACTTGCACGTATGCGTATTTGTTTAAAACCGAATCTGAAAAGAATCCTATAACGAGTATGAGATAGCCCCAGAGTCAGTCGCTAAGGAATAACCGACTGACCGAATGAGTTAGCAACTGACGTAACAACTTAGGCGACTAAGTCACATGCTTATACACTGACTAGGTCACTTAGACTTGTCGACTGACTTGCTGTTGACTTCTTAGTCTTCTTAGATAATCCGGCATATGTAGTACTAATTGAATGTATTACCGTCTGCCTTACTTACAGACCGATGGCTGTGAACTGTTAATTTGAATTTATGAAAGGAGGTGACAGAGGCATTAAAGTGTTTATAAAGAGTATTAAACTCATGACTAAGTCTGAGGTTGCAATGCAGTGCTCGTTCGGCCTGCAATCCATTCCTTAAATTGATTAGTCGTTCCAACCTTTCTCAGAGCAAGGCGTACTTAATAAGTCATTCAGTCAATGGCACCTGGTCTTGATTTCATTTATGTTTCTTCCAGTTAGTTCTTTATCTTAATGACAAACAGCATTACTTCCATTCAACAACAGTGTTGTGACCATTTCTACATTACTTTATGTTTTAAAATAGTAATAGACATATGTCAGTCACACTTTCTGGAGGTCAGTATGTATATTGTCAGTGATATTCTGTAGTTTTCATGTTTTTGACCCATTCTGTTATTCAGCCACAGTGCCACTAGAGCAGATTCATGGTACCCTTGGGTGCCATGGCACCCAAGGGTACAATGCTTGATTCCTAAAGAGTAAAGAAATTTGAAATTTATTATGTACACTACACTGACTGATGACTATTGACTGCAGTATGCCACCTCCCACCCTATGCAGTACTAGGTTGTGAGCACTTGACCAATACAGTAATCTTTCCCAAGATGGGAAACTGGATTTAGCAATCAGCACTGGTTGAGCAGTTTAACTCTACAGATGACAGGATAAACGTAAAATTAGCATTAATAATTTAATCAGTTTCAGAGGACCTTGAGAGTTTAACATGCTGCTGAGACTTGCTGTTAATTATATTAAAGTACAGTTGATAATTGCCACAATTGTTTGATGTCATGCAACATGGCAGACACAACTTAGGCATGTAGTAATGAAGTTAGACCGGAGGCCTCAACTGGTGAGCTGACATCGACTGATTGTTGGACTGTTAGTGTATTCCATTGTGACTTGCATCTTATAAGCAAGTGTTGCTCCTGTCCTGCTCCTGATGTCTTTGTCAAAAATCAAAACTCGCAGACCTTATTTAAAACAACAAACAAAATATTAAGTGAATGAAGTTGTTAGCAGTCGATAGCTTAGCGACTGGTTTTGTCTTTCAAGAGGGCTTAGAATAGACCGTTCGTCATTTCCATCGCCTCTGACTGGCTGTCTTCAAGAACTGATGATAATGAATGCGATGATGATGATAATGATGATGATTATGATGTTGGTGACTAATGTGTAGAAGTATATAAGACATTTGGTAAAATATGGACCAGTGCCTGAGTCCTTTTGAATGGCTACCCATTACCCAACTGCCCATGTCGTAATCATTGAATAATTAAATCAATAATTCAACAGTGGGCTTGGCTTGTGAGTTATTATATGCACTTGATCTTAATTCAGAGTTAGTTAAGCAGAGGCCACACTATCTTTCAGCACACTGCACACCAGTAGGGCAGTTCACTGATTTAGACTGATTCCTAAAGAGTAAATAAATTTGAATGTATTATGTACACTTTACTGATTGATGACTATTGACTGCAAATGTGCCACCTCCCACCCCATGCAGTACTAGACTGTGAGCACTTGACCAGTACAGTAATCTTCCTACAATAGTCACTATACTTCTTTGACAGGGTGTGAGTATATGATTCCTGACCCTGGTGCCACAATTTGGTGAGGCCTCAGGCCTCCAGTTGCCTTTTGACAGGCCTACTATTGTGTGAATTAAAGTTTGATACTTTGATTTCTTTTTGCTGGTGGGTGTATTGTATTTTTAGATGGTATCAAAAGTATTTTTAAGTTTTTAAATTGGTGTTGGAACATATTATATAACAAAATCTAATCTATCAGAATTCAATAATGCTGTTATTAGAATACACTAAAGATCTGTCATTGATTGTTCTTAAGTTAAGCCACAAGTTAAGTGTGTAATCATGATCTAGTTCAGATGCTGCCGAGGTTCTCAGGGCTTAGAGACTAGAAGGCAGTGTTATTTTCATGAACGAAACTAAAACGAGGACGAAAAGATTAGGTAATCGTTAACGAAAATGAAAATGATAACTAGAAAGAAATTGTGAACTAAAACTAAATAAAATCGAAAAAGAATTGATGTGGAACAAAATAAAAATGAGAATGATATTGAAATCTTGAATGAAAGCTATAGAAAATACAAGTATCTATTTTTACAGAATTTTTGTCAGTGACACAGTTTAATGGCACGCATGTAAAAATTACTGTCACCCTACCCCACTCACTTCTTTATGCCATCAACTTTTGTATAACTTTGGACTTCTTGTTTTCTGTTTCCGATCCCAACTTTCTGTCTTTGCGTTTGATGCACACTGCACAGTTTAAGAACGAATTGAATAGTAGGCCTATTAAATTATTGATTCCGAGTCAAGTAAAGCTTTTATCCGGGTAGGAAATGCGAAATTATTGTATGGGAATACTTTGTATATGAGGAAGATAATTATAAAAGCCAATGTACAGTTCTGAATGACAATGGAGAACCACGCTATTTGTTCATAAAAACTTTTATGTAAATTAAGTATAATTAATGATGTAAAGTAGGCCTACTTGGTGTTGGCAACTCTTAATTTTGTAAACCTGCATCGAATTTAGAAAAAGGCCAAATAAAAAATAAATGAGATATTGAGATTCAATTAGCCTTTTTGTTTTATGTTAATTTACTTCTTCAAAACTAAAACTAGAACTAAATGATTTGATGAATAAACACTAAACTAAAACTAACTTGATTATCGGAACTGAAACTAAACTGAAATGATAGATACTGAACTAAATAAAAACTAAAATAAAAATTATTTTCTGAACTAAACTAACACTGCTAGGAGGCTAGCCATTGTGTATATAAACTTAGAAAAGATGATGGTTAGAGTTAATTTATATATCGTACCTCTGAGAGGTCTATTGCCTGCCTATTTTCATCAATAGTTGTAACTATCTGCTATTGGGAGTACTAATGATACATGGCTGCATTATGTACCTCCATGTTCAGCCGTGTTCATTCTGGTCTGCTGGAGAAATGCCACTACCTGCCATGTGTGAATGCTTGCCTGCCAACCACTGGGCGGACTTTCTTGTTTACCTGTTTGTCAAGCGACCTCCTGTGTGCTTGCCAAATGCTGCCTTCCTGTCTGCTTGTGTACCTGTTAGTGTACCTGTTTCATGTGTGCCTGCTACGTTGTGTACCTACCTGGCTTCATTGCTGCTTACCTGGAAGGCTACATCTAGCTTGCTTGCCAGGGCTTTGTTCATATCTTTACTGTCTTTCTGATCAATATGTCCCCAACTGTTGTGAAGTCACTACCAGTTGATAACATATGTACCTGTAGCAGACTTACAATACAATTCCTTATTACATGAAGTCTGATATAGCAAAGGCAAGAGATATGATGGACTCTTTTTATGCTCACGTCAAAACTGTCCTTTTCGGTAGTAGCCTTATGTCAATCTTCATAATGAATGAATGGCACCAAAATTAAGACCTGTGTGTATAGAAACTAAACTTGTAACACAATAAGATAGTTCTTGATAGTATGGATCCCAGAGACTGCATTACAATAATTTTTTTGTGTATTTTCACTGCACATGTGTGTTGCTTGAGAGTTTGTCTGTTTGAATGATTTAATGATTTCTACTGCTGTGACAGGTGGCATGCTCAGTGCGTTTGTGTCAATCATTATCTGTGTTTTCATTTTTATGGATATGAGTTTATAGCCATTTAGTAAAGGAGTGAGGTTATACAGATTGAATTTAATATGAAATTCAATCTTGTTTCCTTCTTCTGAATATGATAATTAGATTATTTGGCAGTTTTGTATTGATATCAAATAACCTGTTATCTGTAAATATTGACCTGGTAAGACCCTATGGATAGTCCTGTTCCTGAACATATTGAATGATTTGGACCGCCGGTTACAGTGTATGTTCATTTATAATCAAGTGTGGCTCGAGTTCAGGTAACCACACTAACGCTTGATGACATGCGTGGGGCCTTTGATACTGTTGACCGTGACATTTTGCACAGAGTGACATGTAAATTCGTGGGGTGTTGTGGTGGGTTAGTTGTTTTCTGCTGTTTTTGTGTGCATTCCTGTGTGGACGTACATACATAGTGGTACTGAGTCTTACCACTGCTGCCGGATCCATGTTCGTATTCATAGTCTTACAGGGTTTACTCTGGGACCTTGACTCAATATACTTCTGACTAAACAGCCTCTTTCCCTGCGTTGGGTTGTAGCCAAACAGCGTGCTGACAACACTTGGGCTGCTGCAGAAGCATTCTTTGTAGTAGAGAAAACGTTTCATACATCTTGTGTGTTTTGTTCGTGAGTGTCATTCAAGTGTTACGGCTAAACACAGTGCATCGGGTTTGGTTGTAGACAGATCGAAAGGTAGATACATGCATCATATACTGAACTAACACTTTCACTCTCAGTTTCTACTTCATTGTGTTACCTCCAGGGGTATAACTCCGGGTTAGATAATAATAATATTCGTTTATTGACGAAACACTGGGTTGGCACACCGCAACCCATTACAGAAACAGTAATACAAGTTACAAATTAGCAAATTATTCAATTTAAATCACTGTTCAAGCACGGAGTCCTCCGGGAGGTAACCCGATCTTCGCATTTGAGCAAGGAATCGCTCCACACGGCCCGATCGTCGGCTGTAGCATATCCCCACCACGCCGAAGCCGCGTACAGGTCTACAGGAGATGGAATGGATTTTGGAGCATGTGAACACTGTATATGAAAGGTGCATTTCTTTCAGATGTATTGGTTAAGTACTGCTCACTCTGACACTCTTTATTCGAGCTGCTAAGACTGCTTTGTGTGCATTCACTACAATAGTGATAGTGATAGAGAGTGATAAAGTGTGGGCTTGTGTTTTCCTGTATTTGCCAGCTGCTATCTTCTTGCATGCCATGACTCTGTTAATTGATAAGTGATAAATCAGTTATAAGTGTATATCACTATATTGGCAGAAGAACTGCACTGTTCGCTAAAGCAAAGATCCTAAGCATGAATTTTAAGATTCTGTTGGTCAACCTCTTGCTGGCTGTGCCCCATTTTGTCTTGTATGTTGTCGAGTTATGCTTCTGTGTCAGCTATGCCATGTTTAATCATGGTTTTGTTTTGTGAACACATGACATATCTAATCTTAGAACTTCTAATAGCACCATTATAATAATGCACTAGACTTCAACTGATGGCTTTGATGTCATTCTGAAATAGAATTGCAATCTAGTCAATTCATTGGGATGGTCCTCTGAGACAGAGAGCATGTGCATTGTGCAGCAATCAGTGATGGGTGATTAAGATTTGTAAACTAATTAATTAGAATGAGCATTAGCTCAGATTTTATTTTTAGAATTGGCATTATTGGAGGAACTGATTTATGAGAATTAGCGCTCAACTAATTAATTAGAATTAGTTGTTGACATCAGAATACAAAACAACAACAAAATGTAGTTTGGTATGCAGTCTGTGACAAATCTTGCAAGACCAGATGCATGTGGAAAACTCTGAGAAATCTCATTTTATTGCTTTGGCCAGAACTGAAAATGTTATTGCTAAAACAGACTCCAATTAATTTTACTTTGGTTTTGGATTCGCTTATGTATTGAAATTTTTCATAAAGACATCTCACAACTAAAGGCAATTTTTTAAGGATATTGTAAAAAGCTAAAGACTCAAAATATTGGCTGGTATTTATTACTTTACAACGATGAAAGCATTGAGCAAAAAGTAAGTTAGTAAGTGTATAGGCAAGGTAATTATGAAGCTTATGATGAGATTGTAATTAGAATTAGAAAACTTTTAATTAGAATTAGCAAAATTTCGCTTGCTAAATAGAATTAGAATTAGCTATCAAGCTCATTACTTAGGTAATTAATTAGTTTCTAAGTAGGGATGTTAAATGAAAATCTGAAATAAGATTTTCGGTTTTGAAAACGAAAATCGGTTTTTATTATTTACAAAACGAAAATTGAATTTAAAAAAAAATCATTTTCGTAGTGACAATTTCAAGAAATGCCAGAAAGAATTAATTCAAGCATTTCTTTAGTGTTTACGTTTGTTTTCATCAAATATGGCCGGCAGATAAGAAGGTGTTCATTTAAAATTCGTAAGCACTCCGTGCAGCGTCATTGCAGGTACCTGTTCTGCAATCGGATATCAACGATTATTTTCAACCACTGGACATTTGATATAAAGCAATCTATGCAACCGGCTCTTTCCAGAACATCCATAGTCATTGGTTTTTAAAATAAGAATCAGGACTTGCGAAATCAGTTTACATATCGAACAAGTCCTGATTTTTAATCTATGGAAATTTTTATATCTGTTTGGTTTTATTCAACTTTCATAGACCTCAATTTATAGCAAGCATGATCGCAAATCGGTAATTTTATTTTGTTTTGTAAGAGTGAAATACTGATGATTACTATTAAGAATATGTTTTATTCACGTTGTTTAATGAATAAAAGATTTTTTATATAAACGTACTGTTTAAATTATGTTCATTTAAATTTAAAATCTCTAAGTAGAAACTAAACAATTCGGTGTTGACAATGCATTGCGTGTAGGTACGTACATTACGGTACATAATATATAAAAACTTGTGTTATATAATAATAGGGCCAATATTAAATTTTTTATGAAGGGCAATAAAAAACGAAAATCGGTTTAAAATCAGATTTCTAAAACCGAAATTCGGATTGCCAAAAAAACGATTTTAACAATCCTATTTCTAAGTTATTAATTACCCATCACTGGTAGAAATCCACTAACAAATTTCTGTCTGTGGTCAGTAGTTGACTTGTTTTTCACATACTGTGGATTGTCACCACAAACACTAGTTGCTGGTATACTTCGCTTAAATTTGAAAGCAATCTGGTGTCTTGATCATACAAAGACTTGACAGTACTAGACCGATCTTCTAGGTACATGATCTGAAAATTAAGAAAATGAGAAGACTATGGTGAAGGCTGTGCATAATGAAAATGGGCAGATGCTTGCAAGTTCATCATCCTGCATCAGGATAGAAGCTTAACTGTTGTGACACACCCATCGAAACTTAAGCACAGTTCAAGCACATAAATTAGGAATGAAGAGTACTTGTTGGCCTGTCTATAAACAGCTTATACCCGTATCTGCTATTATCAGTCACGTCAGTTACGTGCTATTTCTCGCTGTCTGTCCCATGACTCTGCTGTGATCCTTATCCATGCTTTTGTTTCTAGCAGATGGGATCACAGCAGTTGGATATTGGTGGGTCTGCCACTTGGACTAATTGGGCGCCTTGACCGGGTCCTCCGTTCAGCCGCTCGTCTTATTGGATGCAATCCTAAATAATGCTCCTGTTTCTGTATTTATGTGGGATGTGTTGCACTGGCTCCGTGTCCCGCAACGCTTCTCTTACAGGGTTGCTGTTTTGGTCTGGCGGTGCCTTCTTGGTTGTGCCCCGGCCTACCGGCGTGATCTTTGACACCGGATCTCTGATACAGCTGACCATCGAGCCCTCCAAACTTCTGTTGGGGAGAACTATTAGTCCCCCCCCCCGGCTCGCTCCTCAATTAGGCAGTGCCGCGCCTTCTCAGTTGTTGGACCCTCCATCGGGAATGGCTTCCCATTAGGGATTTGCCTACTACCAAGGGGTAGTGTGCCTACATTTGTTGTAGTAAGTTGCTAAAGTCTAAGTTTTACTGCCGTGGTTGGACTGGGAGTACCTCTGAGTAGGTTTCTTGAAGGGGCACTGTATCAAATTCTTGAAATGAATGAATGAATGAATGAAGTAAGTAAGTAAGTAAGTAAGTAGTTTATTCACCACAAAATAAAGCAAAATGACAATACACAAATTTTACAAACCGAGTGGTGGGCTACCGGTGAAGTCACATAGGACTCATCTCGCCGGTCACCCTAATAATAATAATAATGCTGGCGTAATACACGTTTAAAAAGGTCAACAAAATACTGGTACCAACTAACAAACCAGTTTCGTGACAATTGTTAATAATCCATTTTTTCCCACTGGGAAGCAAAAACATACAACTTAAGAGTGCTTTAAAGCCTTTAAACAGGCCACAATTATTGTGACGATCCTAAATACAAAACTCATATACGGTACCCTGTAACATCTACAGGCACAAGGAGTTAATCAAGTGCAGTTTTAGCATACGTTTAAAATGTCTAATTGAAGCTATATTTCTAATGTGGCTTGGAAGTTCATGCCACCACTTCGCACCACAGTAGCGAGTTGTTCTCAGTCCTTTTGTAGAGAAAAACTTAGGAATGAAGGTATTATTACTGTTCCTTGTATAATGGGAATGAACATCAGCATTAATTTTGAAATAATCATGAAATATAGGTGGAACATCTAATTTATGAACACATTTATGGACAACACATAATACCTGAAATTTACGTAGTTCTGCTATTGGAAGAAGATTATAATTTTGGTATAGATCAGCAACAGGTGTACTAAGAGGAGCACATTGCAATGTACGTAGGATACGGTTAATACAAATATTTAAGCGATATAAAGCAGACTTGTTTGCAGCGGAATAAATTTCCACCCCATACAACAGGTGAGGGTAAATTAATGCAAAAAATAACTCTTTTAAGATACGACAATTTAACTTGTTTCTTAACCTGTAGAAAATCCCAATGAATTTCTTTATTTTTGTAATAACATAATCAATATGTTCTTTCCAATTTAGTTTTTCATCAATGATTACCCCAAGGTACTTACAGGAACTTTCACATGAAAGTCTAACATTGTCCAGTGAAAGACCAATGTCATCAGAGGAGGTTTTTCTTTTGAAGTCGAAAAACATATAGGACGTCTTATCTTTGTTAAAAGACATTTTGTTAGCCAAAAACCAATCACACAAGTTATTTAACATGGTGTTGGCGTTTGCGTGCAAGTCTGCTATTTTACATGCATGAAAGAAAATATTTGTATCATCTGCAAATAGTCGTATATCAGTACCTGGGACCGAATTTGGCATATCGTTAACATATAACAGAAACAGCAGAGGACCAAGCACAGATCCCTGTGGCACTCCACAAGGTATTGTATTATACCCAGAGTTAACATCATTAATAGCAGTAAACTGTTTACGTTCTGTGAGATAATCCGTAAACCAAGCAAGTAATGTACCTCTAATTCCATAGTAGTTTAACTTAGTAAGCAAGATTTCATGATTAACAGTATCAAATGCCTTTTGCAAATCACAGAAGATACCAACAACATATTCATTGTTATCAAGAGACATATTAATTGTATCAATTACGTCTATCAATGCCAAACTGGTCGAATAACCTTTTCTGAATCCAAACTGATATTTGTATAACACCGAGTATTTCTTAAGAAAGTTCATTACCCTACTATAAATGAGTTTTTCCAATATTTTAACAAACACTGATAGAAGAGAAATTGGTCTGTAATTTGCCATAATACTGCGGTCTCCTTTTTTAAATAAGGGTATTACTTTGGCCACTTTCATGCCCAGAGGTACTTTACCGGTATTTAAAGATAGGTTAAATATCATCAATAACGGTTGCACAAAATTATCAACATTCTCTTTAATCAACAAAGGAGAAATTTGATCATATCCAGGAGATTTACGAGGATTTAGGCCTTCTATGAGATTTATCAGCTCATCTCTATTTACTTCCTCACAATAAATACGAAAAAGGATTGTGATCTTTCACAATGAAAAAGGATTGTGATCTTTCACACAAGTTGCACTAATGGCATAAGAGCTGCTTATTGATTTGATATGCACTGCCAAAGAAACTGTTTATTTGTGGAAAGAATGCTCGGCATTTTTCTCCTGTTACAGTAAACTAGGTACTTTTATACCTGTTTAAGTCAGACTTGATTGTGTTCTCTGCGGTTGTTCAGGTTATTTCAGCTGTAAGTTGGGAGAAGAATGTGCTGCTGCCTGCTTGGGTTGCAGCTACAAAGATGATGTCATCTGGATGTTGGCTTCCTTTAAGTGTTAGCCTCCAGTAACGCAAGCATGAATAATACCAAACGAAAAACAGATGTATCTGGGGCTGTTGCTGCTGCTAATGATGATTATGATTGTACCAGTATAACTGCAATATCTGCTGCTGTTTTGAAATAGTCAGCATGTTTCTCTTTAGAATGTTAGTGCGTGGGATACTTTTAGAGCTCCTCTGAGACTATCAGTGATGTTTCTTGAAGGGAATGTTTTAGTTTTCGTGATTGTATATATGAAAATTAATTAAAAATAATTTCCCAAAATTGGACAAAAAATGGACACATAATCATTCGTAACTTTTGTCAAAAAGCACCCCCGGGTAAGGTAAAACCAAAGTTTTGGTGTCATTTTAAAACAAAAAATGTGGTCTTTAAATATATGTAAAATACTCATATTCTAACATTTTTGACATGTGACTCATTTTGATTCCTTGGGTCACATTTAGGGTGTTGGTCCATTTCACCCCTTGGGGGTTAAAAGGTTACATCTAATCAACCAACTCATGTAACTGCTTGTATATGCTTGTAGATTTTACGTATTACTTTTGAATTTGAATTATTACTTTCTGCTGGTGTTTTAAATAAATATAAGTTACTAGTGTTCTTCAGGTATACTAAATCACAGTGAAAGCTGTAGAGTGATTGGTCTGTTTTTGTCATTGCTGGTTTTGTATACATGTAAACCATCAGTTTTGATTGCACCATTGATTCTTCAATCCTCCTTCGCAGTCTGGGTAGTATGCAAATCTCCACTGATCTGAGGTAGGAGCAGTTGAACTTTCCACGACTCCACGTGGTTGTATATTGGAAGGGCAGAGGGCAAAGAAGTGCCATTTAGATGAAAAGACTTAAAATTATCTAAAACTTTTGATGGAATGATAGATCTCAAGCCAGTAACATTAGCAGATGCATTTTACAATTTTCTTGAGCAGAAGAAAAGTGATAAATCTGTGGGATGTCTGGCTGTTTTAGGTCTGGACTTTGCTAGCTCAGCATCTGATATGCTATTAGATGAAAAAACTTTAAAATTATCTATTACTTTTTACTTGGCATAATAGATCTGAAGCCAGTAACTTTTTTAGAGGCATTTATACTATTATCTTGAGCAGAAGAAAAGTGATAAAAATGTGTGAATGCTTTTTACGTCTGGGCATTGCTAGCTTAGCGCTTGAAGTGCTGTAGACCTTTGATATGCAATCAGCATGATGATGGAGTTCTGCAAAAATTTGAGCTAGTAAGTTTAATTGTAAAATTGCATCAGTGAACTATTCAGCCCATTTTGCAAAATGTTTTGACCAACCGATATTGGAGGTAAGCAAATATTTAATATTCTGGTCTCGTTGAAGCAGCATTGCTTGACTTTCATATTCCTGCTGATATCACTTTCATTATAGTTTGAAAAGTTGGAAAAGTTTTATTTGTAAAATGCTACTTCTCATAGACATGTGAAATTTTCTTAAATGACTTTTCATTCAAATCTGAATTACTGAAAATGATACATCAAATTTCATCATAATTTGGTTCAGTAAGTTCCAGCCACTTTAGTAAGCACATGGGTCCATAATGTTGCAATTTTGTACTAGCTGACACTGGCAACTGCCCTTGAACAGTCATCATATTCATAGCAATAAACCACATGCAGCCGTCAAGCTAGTTTGTACATTAACCAGTATCAACAGGACATTAGCCTTCAAACATTACTTGTAAGTTAAGCAAATATTGCCATTACAGTATATTATATTTACTGATAAATTGTCTGTACGTTTTGAGTTACTATTATTACACATTTAGTTTTATGACTGTTTCTCAGAGAAATTCCTGTTAGATAAGTCACACACATACCCAATGATTACCCATAGCTGGGCACACTACAATGGTCTACAGAATTTAAAAAGCATTGCTCTAAGTGTCATAACTAAAATGCGAAGATAAATTGTTAATGTGGTTCTACTTAAACACCACAGAAGCACGGTCCTCAGATTGGTGGAACTGTCTGTCAGCAGAGATGCTCATTGTTGATTTTAAGGAGAAGATGGCCGTGGAGGTTGCTACAGTTTGACAACATGATCTAATGTCAGTTTCACGTGACGCGCCCATATTCAAACCTGGGGTCCTGGAGGTGATTAGCCTGTTCGTCCCTTGAACCACCAAACAGCTCAACCATGGCTGTCCAGCAACAGTACACCTTTTTCAACCTCTCTTATGTGTTGGTATGCATTAATGGTTTACCAATCCCCGTAAGGTGAAGAGCATTCTTGATGGAGGGCTGAGTGTGAACCAGGTGGCATGATATTCCATGGTTTATCATCGAGCTCGTTTATGTAACGTTAACTCAATTGCTAAGGAGCTTCACAAATGCAGTCCAACATGTCGAAGCTTTATTTAATACCAGTATAAGTGTTAAGTTACAGTTAATTGTTGGTCTCATTTGAATAACTGGTCTTGTCTCTGACTGGCCACTAGTTAACAGCTCACGAATTCTGTGAAAATTAAATTAAATGATAAATGAAATAAACGAAAGCACGCTTCTTAAAAATGCTCTTCCTCATTAATAGTTTTCTTTTAAATGCTCAACTGGTGCCAACAAGTATAGTTTTCAGTCTCGTGAAGTAATGAGATGAAAAATTGATGATGGAGGATGCTTAGGAAATTGGTGTATTAGAAAATTTCGAAATTTTCATTTGTTGTTAGCATTCAGAGCATTGTATACTATAGCAACCTAAGGGCAGCTTTAAGCCCCAGCTGACGCATCATATTGTCCCTTAGTAATTGAAGAAGCCTTTATAAGTTAATCATCTTAGTGGAATTGGTTGGCTTCAAAGAGATGCTTTCCCTTTGAAAATTCCCTACATGGAGCCAGCCTGCCGCCCTTTGCATCTGCTTCTAACTACGTACTTTAAGTTAAAAATTCCAATAGATGGTCTGTGTGAAAAGGATTTCGGTCGTGTGCTATAGCAGAAGCTATAGGATACTCTGTACTCGGATGTGTTGTTAATCTTCTAGTATATATGTAGAGTCAGCTAAGAAAGATGCTAAGCCATGACAAACAACTCCAAATAAACTGAAGTAAGACCTACACAGCCTTTGTAAATATACCACATATTTGATTATGCAAGTGTGCTCTCTATGTATATATTTATGCATACAAGTTTTTTCTACTTATGTATGTAGTAATACTATGCATTTTCTAATTGCTTCCATGCTGAGACTTATGATTCAGCAGACGCATGAAAAGTGGTTTCTGTTTAGTGTGCTTGGTTGTCGAGATTTTAATATTATATTATATTCGTGCTTATAACTTATGTTTTGTACATACTTATGTATGTATTAATAGTTGCCTTTTCTAATCTCATCCATGCTGAGACTTGTGATTCAGCATACACACTCAACTGTGTGCCATGAGCGGTTGAGTGTTTATGGCTGTCAAACTTTTAGCAGCCGAACTAACACCAATGCTTACAGTAATTCATGTAGCGGGCCTTTAACGGCCTGCCGTAATGCGAATTCGCTCTTCTAGATCTGTTGTGGCCAGGAGAGAAATTTACGGTTAGCATGTATAGACTTTGATTAATGTTGAGTGGATGGACAGCTCCTGGCTGTAGATGAGCTGTTGCATACATGACTGCTGTAGAATTTGTATGTAGGACTGTAGAATTTCTGTTTAGCTGGTATAGAAAAAATGTATGACCTTAGAGTTCATGAATGCTAAGAATATTAAGGTGGATGTGAATGAAGTCGTTCATCAAACTTGGGAGGGCATTCTTTGTTTACTTGGTTTGTGAATGAATGTCTTGATGCAGAACTGCTTGTTCGGTATCAAGAAACCAGGTTAGTCTTTTGTCACTCCAGATTTCTTGCTTCTCTGCATGAATGAATAGGAGGACATTTTAAAGTGATCCTGGTCTTATGGTTTTAATATACATGCACACAGTGGCGTAACAAAGGGGCAGAAGGGGGGCCGCCCCCGGACGCAGCACAAGGGGGCGAAAAATTAGCTTTCAGTGGTACACAGTACTATGACAAGAACGATTAAAAGTCAACAAGAAAATTAAAAAGGGGCGCAGTCGTCAACTCTTGCTCCTGGGCGTGGAAGCCCTTTGTTACACCACTGCTTTCATATGTGAATGTGTGTGTGTGTTTGCCTTTGTGTATGTGTCAATGATTGTGTCATCGTCATTCTGAGAATTGATTTAGCACCTCTTCAAGATATCTACTCTGTGCTAGCTTATTTTGATAATAAGTGTCATTACGAATGAAAATATTAACATCAGTTGCCAAAGCAATGCACAGTCACCACTGGCGGGCCGACGCACACGCGTGGAACTAACCAACGGATTCCCATCGACAGCTGAAGATGGCATGGATGTTCAGAGTCTCTGAGCCAAGTTGCGTCAATAGAGTAGAGTGGCCACAGGTGACAGCGTTCGCAAACATGGTGACTGATAATGCTGACAATGCTGATGAGCAGTCGTCCCTCACTGGTTGAAGATGGCGCACATCAGGCTATTCGTAGAGGCACAAAGAGTACACAGAAAAGGCATTTGTCGTGTGTTGGTCGGTCGATTGAAGCGCCTCAGGTGACTGAAGGTCGAGGTAACTCCAATGGCCCGCGTCTGTCGTCCTCCACCGAGACGAAAACACTCGGCTACAGGCGGCGTACACGGTTCGTATGGCTCAGACTCGACCATACATCAGAAGGATGGGCCTGAAGCAGTCACATGGGCCAAAGCGATTTGCAAACAAAATACCATGAAATGCACAAAATCCTTGGCAAACCGACGAATTAATCCAGCACGCAAACCTAGCACGAGAGAACTTCAACATGTCCGACGTTAATGTGTGTTTGCTTTTGTGTATGTTTGTGTGTGCCTGTGTATCTGTACAAGGATGTGCCTATGGCGGTGAAAATTACAGCACCGAATTAAATTACAGGTAGATTGAAACTGTGTACCATAGCTACGTGCGTAATCAGAGTGCAGTGTTTTCAGTGATATTGATCCTTGCCTGGCCGAACCATTTACTGGAGCAGTTGCTACTCTCTTGCCACAGTAATATGGACTGCTATTCTTAATGCATTGAAATTGCCTGAGTACATAACATAAATTTTTAAATGTGGAAACATTAGAAATCTAAGCAATTGAGACCTGTTCAATTATTCTGTACTTCTCAACTGAAGTTAAGAGCCGTGTAACAACAAAGCAACAAGGTGGCAACATGGGTTGTTGTTATCTGTTTTGTAAGGTGCCCCTGTAACAGCCTGGCTGTGTTACGGTGCCATATAAATTGTCACAATTATTATTATTAGGGCTGGGCATTTAACGTGTTATTAACGCGATTAATGCGTTAATTAATTAACGCGATTAAATTTTTTAACGCAGTTAATGCGATTGTCACTGCGCCCAATTATTTCTAGAAATGCGCTAAAACAATTCTTGATAAAACCGCTCAGTTTAAACTTTAAACTTAAAAGTAAACACTAAAAAGTAAAAATAAGTAGTAAAAGCATTGTGTGCTTTTTGTTATATTTGTTATATTGACTGCAATCATTGATATAGTGCATATTCAACGTAATTACTCTGAGTCGGTGCAGTAGTTGTACTTGTTATCTATTGTGACATGCGTTAAAAATTAATTGCGGCGTTAAAAATTTTAATCGTGCGATTAATTTCGATTAAAATTTTTAATCGTTGCCCACCCCTAATTATTATTATTATTATTTTATTATTGTTGTTGTTGTTGTGTATAATTGATATAGTGCTGGCAGGTGAAGTGAAGTTAAGACGATAGATGCCAGGTTAGCACCTGGTTGGGTGACCACTCTGTGGAATAACACAGAGGGCACACATCTGCTCTGTGTCCTTATGTTGGCTATCAGAGCTCGAGGGTACGCGTACCCTAAAATAGAATACGTTAAAATACGTACGTACCTTTCAAAAATAGAATACGCGTATGGTACGTATCATACACGAAAATTTTATTTATGGTTTACTCGGCGACCCATAGTCTACGTATAATCTGACATTAGTGCATTAAGCGCAATGTATGCTGGATAAACATAGACCTACCAATATAGCATTACAGCAATTTACTAGGGCTTAACCGATTTCGTTTTTTTTGCCGATTCCGGATACCGGATAGTGTAGGCCATTATTTGCCGATTCCGGATCCGATTCCGAATAGTAAAAAAGATTGTAATCTGACCAAATAGACGGACATCGAAGACCAGTCACACAATTAACGGGTGTTTAAAGGCCACGACTATGGTCGATTTGACAGGCTGCAGATCGGCTGGTCAGTGAATGGGGTTGCAAGAGATCTCCGCAAGACTCTGTGTCTGTCTCTGTCTGTCTGTGTATCCTTCAGGCTTGAATTCGGCACAATTTCAGATTGCTCCTAGCCCAGCTGATGATCCAAGGAGGTCTTAATACCCCACCCCAAGATCAAAGATCAACCCGCGGTGACTCTGAAATGTTTCACACCGTCGCCGACTGGTTCAGGGTTGTTGAGAGTTAACCCTCCTCCCCTTCTGTGATCAATGTATCTATTAAGACCTCCCTGAACTAGCTGATGAAGGCAGTCACTGTTTAGGGAGAACTAGCAGAGGTCATTAATAAAGCCATCCCAGGCTGATAACGGCAGGCCACGACCGTCATTAGCTATCCAACTATTAATGATCTGTGTGGGAAATCATCACTGCATGAATGACCTATAAATTATTGTTATAGTTTGAAAACCGTCAAAAACATTGTTTTACTAATCGGCAGGCTAGAAATTCCGGATCCGGATAATTCCGGATAGTCCAAAATCGGCAAAATCGGTTTGCCGATCCGGATTCCGGTTAAGCCCTACAATTTACTACGCTGTATAGGCCTACTGGTTTGTGATTGTTTGCTTAAATTAAGTTGAACATTCTTATAATGAGCAATGACGTGATTAACGTATTTTTGTATTGTTTACGTACCCTAAAATAGGGTACGTTAAAAAACGTACGTACCTTTCAAAAAATAGAATACGTATGGTACGTACCCTCGAGCTTTGTTGGCTATTAAACAACAAGATGATGAGTTAGGGTTTAAAAGGTCAGCAGGCTGTCTTTGGATTGTTGTGATCATGTCTGTGCCTCAGCCGAAATGATCCTCAGAGCCATTCTTATGAGGGGAGTTCCTGTAGGGGCATGTAAATAAGTGTTTAACATTTCTACATCTTTCCTGCAAATGGTGAGCCAAGGCTTGCATTACATGACATCAGCAGCACAACTCTTTGTATATAATCAAGTATTGCTTCACTTGCAAAATGGTATCTCTTAAACTGTGTACAATGTTTGTATGTATGTATCAGGACTTTTGTAAAGCACATTTGCAAAGGCACGTAAACAACACACAAAAGCGCTGTGAACATGACTGTGCAGGGTAGTGGTTCCTAACTTTTTCGCAGAGCATGGCACCCTTACTAACGCATCAGCAGGTTAATAATAATAATGATAATAATCTTCATTTATTATTTCAGATTGAACACCGCAGTACCATTACGATTCATAGTATGAACGGATGATCGCAAGTTATTTTAACGGAGTTGAAGTTAACTATACATATACCACATCTCCAGCTACATGCGCGACATTCTTCACTGGCTCCCGCTTAGGCAGCGTATCGAATATAGGGTAGCTGCCCTAGTTTGGCGCTGCCTGCTGGGTCTTGCTCCTGCCTACCTTATTGAGCTTTGTAGCCCCACCCTTAGTGCCTCGAGGCTCGCGCTCCCTCCGTTCAGCTGAACAGGGTCTTCTCTCTGTCCCTTTTGCTCGTACCTCCACCAGGCAGAGCCGTGCCTTCTCTGTGTGATTGGCCCCTATTTTATCCAGACCTGGAATGGCCTACCTCTGACACTCCGCTCCCTTCCTAGAACCCCTTGGTATCAGTCTTTCCTCTCTCAACTTAAAACGATCTTATTTGGCCGCGCTGAATCCAAGAGCGCCTCTGAGTAGTTCCCTTGAAGAGGCGCATATACAAATTCAAGTAATGAATGAATGAATGAATTGTGCAAAATTCCGAAGGCCATGCGAAGGTGTTTTTAAAAATGATTTAGCACGTGCCCTTAAAATGATTTGCTACAGGTCTCTGACTTAACATTTTGACAATGAGTGTGTAATAAAAGTGACTGAGAAACCAATGCAGCTCGTCGTTAAAGTGTTAAGACCTTTTTGGCTGGGAAGAATATATGACTTATTGCAATTCAAAGCACTTTGACATTATATATCATATTATTAAGTGTTATATCTTATACACTTGCACAACTTTGGTATATATAGGTAGTTTAAGTTTTATAATGTGATTATATACCCTCTGTCACAACATCCTCCTCTTTTATCCAGTTTTGGGACTGGCACTACTCGAGAACTGCAATGGCAGACTCAGACCTTGGTTGGCATCAGTGGTTGCCATCAGTGTAGGTGTAAGTAGTGTGCTTTGTATCCAAGGCATGCAGTTACATCAGGTTGTCTTGTATTTAGTGCTGCATTTGTCTTTGCTTTCAGATTGAGTTACTGGAGAGGGCTGAAGATGGCGGCAAGAAAGGATCCACTGCAGCATCTCATAAGGTCTCGCCGTTTTGGTCTGCTGCTTTGCATTGTTGGTTTCATATGGGGAGTTGCTGTCATCAATCTGACGATCCTTGGACACAGTCGAGAGTCCAACAAACCGGAAGAGTTGAGGGTAAGCACTAAGCAGGTCATTCAGTTCCTTGCGACCTTTCCTTTTGTGGCTTGACCTCCCATTTTGTGGCTCGTCAGAGAAAATAGGAGCTAGTAGTATCCAGGTTGATGTGCCCTTTGTGTTTGTGGAGTAAAATCATTTGCGCAAGGTTATACATGTGTATAAACCGGTCAAAGCAATATTTGACCTACAGTAGACATATAACCATTGGAACCAACCAGGCTGAATTACAGTTGCAAATGGCGTCATACCTGGTGATTCCACCACCTACCTGGTGGCAATGGAAGTGTTAAGTTGTCTCTGTTTCTTCCCTTTGCATTTTGCCAGATCCTATGCATTTCTTTTTACTTAATTACAGTCTTAACTTATACGTTTTCATTGTTGTAATCATATTGTATTGTATTTATAAATTTATAAAGCGCCTCTCACAGTGAACACCAATCAGAGGCGCTCAATCGTGGTCTGCTGTTGTTCCTCTGCCTTCAACCTTGATTTCCTATAGCTATTTTCTGTGACATATGTTTTCTAATGAAACTGTAGATGTTGTTTAGTGTAATCTTGCTTGACCCGGTTGCATGTAAACAGATTTTATCGGCATGCTGGTCTGTAGCTGTTCTTTGCTTAGTGTACTATGTACTGGAAGCTTTCTGAAGTCTTGGAGCCCATTTGCCTGTATATGGCTGATTCATTTTAAATACAGCCCTTTATATTGCCTGCTGCTCCAACTGCTTTATGAGTTGACCCAGCTATTTTTATCCATCTAGTTTAACTTGCGGGAATCTTGCTTGCTTGCTTGCTTGATTGATTGATTGAGCCACAGGCTAAAAAGTCAAATCTCGAACGACGACTAAAGGATCACTTACAATCATTCAATCGTCGTGAAACTTGGCAGATAGACTCGCCCTCGCACACACTTCATTCTATCAAAATTTCAGAAGGTATACAAAAAAGGCTAGCTTATAGAATCGGGGACTAAACTTTTTTGATCGGGTCGTCGATGCTCCCGTTAGTCAGTGGCGTGTGCGATTGTGTTGAAGCGGACATTTTGAACATAAATTGTGATTATTTCAGCGTTGCCATTGGGAATTTTAAAAATTGATGACAATGCGCTGCCTCATTAAATGGACGCTATGTTGTAAAATGAACGCCGGACTATATATTTGGCTGAGGTAACTGCTTCATAAGACGCATTATAGCCTGATACTAGATGGATATATGAGTTGACTTTGTTTTTACGGGTTGTATTTTTTAACCTTTGTTCTGGCCCAGCCAGAGATTTGTTGGGAATTTGATCCATTTAATCTCTTAAGGGTAAAAATGGTTTATCTTATCAGTAACTGAAGAGAGAGTTTAAGTGTAAAGATGGAACTTTTTAAGAGATGAGTTCTGAACAAGTCTATGCAATTTAAATCAAAACAGAAGTTTATGTGCTTTACAGGCAAAACATTTTGTCTTTTAACATTCTGTATATACATTTAAAATAAATATGTAACTAATTAATATAATATAAATATATCTTGCAAATGTAGGCTGTGTAGAGTTTATTCTGTTGTTGTCAGATCACAATAACTTCTCTCATTAAATTCTTGGTTTGTATATATAAAAATTTTGTTTGTTTGAATGTATTAAGCTTGCCATGTACAGTGCTGTGCATTTGCTAGTGCTTCTCATTAAGGAATATACTTACTTACTTACTTACTTACTTACTTTTTAAGACTATAGTTTTGATGACTGTATTTCTCATTGCTGGTTTTGTATATGTAAACCATCTGAATGCACCATTTCACCTTTGAGCATCACTTCCAAATTTGGGTGGCATGAAACGTCCAACCGTGGGTCATTGACACTAGGTGGGAGAGATCAAACTTGGGTATATGGGTATGTTTGGGAGGGGCAGAGAGCAAAGGTTTTAAAACTCTGTACACTTCACTACATGAGATTGATTACTAACTTCTCCTACTTATTTTTAATTCATCTATGACCCTCAATAATGCGTACATTTAAAAAAATAAAGATGTAACTCTTACAAGTTCATTACGTGTGTTTCTAAAAAAATCCATGGCCATCAAATTTCCTGTCTGAAAAGAGTGATGTTTGAAACAGCTGGAGTACACTTGCTACAGGTTCATTCAAAGCTAATGCATCTGGAGTCTATCCCAACAGAGGCATGATAAGAATTGACGTTTTTTTTATTGTCTTCAAGATTTATTACACATCAGTTCTCTATCACCATTTGTCTTAAATGTAATTATGATTATAGCAAAAAAGCCTTTCTTTACAGGCTAGTCAAGTGCAGACTGTACTTGTACTATCAATAGATTTGTCTGGTTTAAATTCATTTCACGATTTGCCTTTCCTTGTGCCCTACTTATCAGCTTTTCTAGAATGGTTTCACTGCCCATACACTGTCAGTGGGCTGATTGGGCAGCAAGGGAGAGGCAGGCCACCTGCCCCCATATGCCAAAGCTAAGAAAAAAACTAAGTTGGCTACTCTTCATATCCACAAAGTCTGCCTTGCAGTGCTAGCCTAAGGAACTGCTCTTCTCTGTCTTCTACCCACGCACACATATACAAGTGTTTATACAAATATATCATTCAGGTTCCCTTAAACGTTGTTTGTTGTTTTCGGGAGTCTGATCGTGTTCAAATCATTTGCACAGAGGAACTGATTTATGTTTCTCCGGGTTTGGTACATAGCTTTCAGCTGTATAAATATGTTATGTTTGCTTATGGCAGTATTTTATGTTTGGTGCACAGCTCTATGCTGTATGACAGCTTATGTGTATCTCTCTGATGGAATGTGGCTGAATGTATTTGTATCATATATGCATTATGCATATAATATACACATGCATATATATATATATATATATATATATATATATATATATATATAATTTGTTAACTGCTACGTTTTTGTAGGTACACTTTTATGTGCTTTAGCTGCAGGGCTGTCAGTGGTAGACTGACTTTTTGGATGTTGTTGTTTTTGTTAATGCTAAGACCAAAAAGTGTTGTTGTGGTTGCATATGGTGGTTTCGTTATTCATTAGCAGTTCATAAAAAATGTACTGTCTTGTTAATCTTAATTAAAAACAGCCTCAGTCAAGGAAACTCTAGATAGAGCAACTGGAAATGTGTGTGACTTTGGTGTATGGAATCATGTGTGTTTGGGTCATTAGGAGTTTTCTGGTTAATTGATCTAAACAATGAATGAATTGTTCAGCTGCAGGTTCTTTCCATTGATTATGGAATTTTTTAACACTTTGACCACTAGAGACGTGATAACACGTCCTACATTGTGTATGTTCAGATGTTAAGCAGTGAAAGCATAAAATTGTGATACATGGCATGCATTGTAGTTATTAGTTAATTTTGCTGTTGATAGTGCTATGTACGAAATCCATAGTAGGACAAGAAATGACGGTAGTCATTACAGAGAATCTTTTGAAATTCTTATGTTCTGCTTATTCATTTTCTAATTTTATGGAGATTATTTTCCAATACATGGGATTGTTATTCTGACTTTTCTTTCAAACATTCTGCAGCATTAATGCAAATGAATTTGGCTAGATTTTAGATTAATTTTGAAGTCCGATTGTCTGAATTTGAAGTAAAGCCTAACTACATAAATTTTCATAGGCAGTTGTTTTGCAGTATAAATACAGTCTGCAAGCATGCATATATGTATATGCACCAAATATAATAGTGGGATTAAGGAATCCCATGCAAGGTAACTTACTACACAGGATAACTTACAGCAAAAGACTGAAGTTGTTAGGGATGGAGAGATTTACAGCCAGGAATGTATGAGTGTTGCAAATGATGTCCATTTTGTTGTGTTGAAAATCCTGTTTAGATCCCTTTCTGTCTGTTTCTTAACCCTTTCCCGACCGGAAGGTAGTGAATGGTACAACACAGGCATCCGACCGGAAGGTACTGAATGGTACTGGGCGGTTCTCGTCATTTTTAGCCTTATATCGTTTCGTGGTCGATATAAATTTATGAATACTTATTAGTTTTGGATCCTACGTATAATTTCGAGCCACATGACGTCTTGGGATCCCTGGAAAAACACCTCAGTATATTAAAAACAGCCAATCAAAACTGACATTTAAATCACGCGAATTTGTGCGACTATGGTATAAATACTAAAGAAATTGTATCTCCTTCAGTTTTCAAAATATTTGAAAGATTTTTTCTTCATGCTATCTGGAAACAATTTCTGCACATTTTATGTGCTGACATAACATATGTTGTCGCTGAAAATTTTGTTGTAGACTGTCTTGAAGATGAAAATATGTCAGATTTTGGGGGAGGTTCGGTTTGGGGTAACTTTGGGTACCTCAACAAATATTTTGTCCAAAACCTAGACGTAGGTATGGAAAGAGGAGATAAAATCCTAAAGAATGGTGTTTACCGTATGTCTATATGTTAAAAACTGACAGAGATAGAGCAAGTTCAAATTTTTTTATTCTTTGGCCGTTTTGCGGAAAATGTGCGGTCGTCAGGGGGGTAGCTGGAAAAATTTGTGTGGTCGTCAAAGGGTTAACCACAACCATAACCAAAAATCTCTTCGTTTATGACTTTCTTCCTCTTCCTCCATCCTCCTTTGACCATCTGCTTTTCAACGACCATACTCTTTTTTCCTCTTCCAATTTGTCTACTTCCGCATGTATATGGAAGGACTATCTGCTGCACCACAGAATGGCTTGTTTTGTGATGACCTCACATGATCGATCTTTCTGCCATATGGAGAAGACTGACAGGATTCTGGAGTAGTTGTCTGCAAGTATATGCCTGCATCAAGTAGTCTGTGTGCGTTTGTGCACATATCTCTATCTCTATGTGTGTGTATCTTTGTGTGTTTATGTGCATGGTTCAGTGCTGTATGCATATCTGTTGTATATTTGTGTGTATTTAGGTGGATGCTTTGCATATAATGAGTTGTATGAGAAACAGAAATTCTTGGTGGATAAATCAAGATGTATGTACACCAGAGCGCGGTCTGGCAGCCGATAGAATAAAGAATATACTTACTTACATACTTATGTTGCTTAGATCTGGAGTCAGTTTGTTTAATTCATTTTGTAATTCCTCTGATGCTATATGCTGTTTCCCAACCCCAACAATTTGGGCATAGCTGCTAGTATGTGCAGTTTTTAATTTAGTATAAATAATCTACCAACAATTGTTTTTGACTTTATACGACCTTTAGAATGTCTTGTAATTAAAGAACAGATTTTGTACATTTTTGATACCAGAAATTTAGCCATCAGCTGATTTGAAATACATATATTCATGTACTGACAATGTTATATGTATTGTTTTCATGTGTGTATAATACTGTATATATATATATATCATGTGTAGGTGATGTATATACCACTCATGCAGCTCAGAAAACATTTTCAAAATTTCTTAAGTTGCATCTGTTTAGATTTGTTTGGTAGCTACATTTAGTGCCTTTGTGAGGTTCATGTAAGGTGCTATTTAAATAGCCATATACAATTATACATACATATATACATACATACATACATACATACACTGAGTCATACTAGAAACCGACACACGAACATGCTTAAAATTATGCGCAGCAAAGTACCTGTAATGTGATAGTATTTATAATTTTTATATATAAATATATCATGTGTATATGATTTGTTGCTATACATAAACTGTGTTGATTTATGACTGTCTATAGAAATCATTGGATGATTGATGTTTAAGTTGTTTATACAATGCATCCATTCATTGATAAATAATTTATGGAAAAAATGTGGAAAACGATCGCAAGATCCTAGACAGAATCTAGAACTGCTTACATCTGGAGAACAATCCATTGGTAAAGAACAAGAAACAGAATCTGCCTGTGCGTCAACTATTTAGAGCTCTAGTCTATACTATGGTTCTCTTTGTTGTTGCCTGAATTGGGTTCGCCTGGGTTTAATCATTCATGTGAACCATCTTTATGATTTGTATGTGTTTGTCCCGCAATAATTTAGGCCACAGCTGTAACTGCACAGTTACAGTATGATTATAGTAAAGTTGCACAGTAAGTGATATATAATAATATTCGTTTATTGACGAAACACTGGGTTGGCACACCGTAAGTATATTACATTTATCAGTAACTGCAGTAAAATTAGCAAATTAATCAATTTAAATCACTGTTCAAGCATTATAAAGCATAGTCTCGGGGCAACATTAGACTCCTGAACAAACCTCGGGATGAAATTTCTGTCATTTTGTTGAAAGTCATGCTCGGTCGAAGATCATGATGTATTAGTAGCCACAGACTGTAGCACATGAGTCACGCAGATTAGCAGTATGATTATAGTAAAGTTGCAAAGTAAGTGATGCATCATGCAAGGTACAGCATGGACTCATTTATGTGCTCCTGGTTTGCACACCATTCTGTTTAATGCAAATGGGTGTTGTGTACCCAAAGCTATTAAGTGCCATTATGCTTGATGTGCCATACAAGAACTGCAGTGTAGTGGTAAATATTGACATTTTCAGCATTATCTCTTGATGACTGGCCTGGTTTACACACTGAATCATAAGGCATGTCTCTGATGACTTCACATTAGTGAATCCACACTGTACGTGTGGCTAAGTTTCCATTGAATAGGTTTGTTTGTATCAGTGTGAGAAAAACAAGAGATTGCTGATTATGGTCTGACATTCATGTATGCCTAAATGTAGAGATCCTACCAGATTCATTTGCGTCTTGAACTTTTCTTGGTGTGATTTTTTAAATTTCAGGTGTAACTTTTTCTTCCAAGATTTTTCCTACATTTGTTTGTTACTTAGCAGAATGTGGCCTACTTTTACCAACGTTGTGGCAGATTATGATTTAATAGCAATATTATTGATCTTTTATCACTGATGTACTTGGACTACTGTAACACTGTCTTTGAAGCTTGCCAAATTTCTTATGTCTCAGCTTCATTTCCATATCTGCAACACTGACCAGATTGTGGCAAACTGACCAAACATCTGGCATGTTTCAGACTATGTACACTGGCTTCCAGTCTGTAATTGTAATTAGAAACTTCTATAGCACCACTTTAAGAGAAAGTGACGAGAGCTGCTGTCTACACCAGCCTAAATGGTGTTAAATGTTATTACTTAGAGAAAGTTAATCACTTCATCAATTATCAAGCAATCCTAAGATAAGTACCTGTAGGAAGTTACCAGTGGTGGGTTCCCAGACACGGGTAGAATATAACCAATGGATCCCTTCCAGAGTTGATAGGTGACAGCATTTTCAGAAGCTTCAGTGCCTTTGAGAGGTCCTTACAATGCGTTACTAAGACTTGCTAAATACTAATATTAATACAGCTACTAATATGTCCGTATACATCAATACCTACTTACTATGGCTAGCTGGCTGATGCAGTTTGTGCCCTTTAGATGAACCTTCTCTTTTCGCTCATTTTTATACAACTGAAGAATCTTTTTTACATTTAAATTCTGAGGTGAATTTGTTAATTAGCATCGTTTAATAGTTGTATTTTTTATTTACATTGAACAGTTAACACAGAAAGTAGAGATTGTTTTGTGAACTCGTGTGAAATGAGGAAATAGGTTGAAATGACTATGTTGCAAACAACAAAAAACAGGTTGAAAACAATGTTGAAATGAATAATGCAGTTGATTCTGTGTTTATTAAATCAGGA
The DNA here is from genome assembly GCA_020284085.1 of Aporrectodea caliginosa. NCBI lineage: Eukaryota > Metazoa > Annelida > Clitellata > Crassiclitellata > Lumbricidae > Aporrectodea > Aporrectodea caliginosa. Next base: position 762,850 of record JACEVL010000375.1, on the reverse strand, counting down.
GGAGATTCTGAAGCTGAGCGAGGACTATGTCCGCTCCCTGTCAAAGGAAACTCAGCACACGATCGATGGACCATTTGCCGGACGACACACAGGATATGGTAAGTGAATAATCTGATGTCATAGTTTTTGAATCGAACCTCATAGTCTTTATATCTGACCTCATAGTCTTTGAATCGAACCTCATTGTCTTTGCATCTGACCTTATAGTCTTTGAATCTGATCTCGTAGTCTTTGTGGAAATGTTTAATTTCGTAAGACATACAGTAACAATGATCAAATAATACACAGAAACACAGAAAAATAACAGAACTCATGTCCTAAATACAAGCATGTAATGCACTGTCTTTAAGTTTCTAGTGTAAACCTGAGAACTGAAAAAATCAAACGAAATACGAGGAGAAGAAGCTGCAACAGCTTATCTAGTCGTCCCCGTTAGGATATCAAGGAAATTACTCAATGAGATAACTGTAGTGACAGTTAATCAAAGTGCTGTTAGGACACTCAGATAGCATCAAACCTCATGAGAACAAATTAGTAATATTGATCAAGCAAACATGATTTAAATGCAGACTTAAACACATTATAAATACGCAAATCACGAATTCTAGCATCAATGGAGTTCCATAATCGAGGGCCTTTAATTCTAACAGTGGATTGTCTTATATTAGTCCTACAGATCTCAGACCGGTAATTATGTTTATGTCTAGTATTATAGTCATGCACAGTAGCATTCTCAGTAAAATAATCAGCAAATAAAGCTTTGAATCTGATCTCATATCATAGTCTTTGAATTTGGCCTCATAGTCTTTGAATTTGGCCCCATAGTCTGTGAATTTGGCCCCATAGTCTTTGAATCTGATCTCATAGTCTTTGAATCTGGCCTCATAGTCCGTGAGTCTGATCGTGTAGTCTTTTGATCTGTATCATTGTGTACATTTGAATCCAGACAGTGACATTAAGCATAAATAAAATTTTTATCGCATTCTAATATCTACCGTAATTGCTAGTTACTTTTGATGTTTTTGTTGGCTGTGATCTTGATTGGGAATCACTGTTGTTTATTACTGCATGGTGGACCGCTAGGCTCCTTCCTCTTCCATCTTCTGCTCAACAACAGCTAGTGTCTATGTTTTCCAGCTGCATAGGTCTAACTGTGATATTATCTTTGTGTAAAAATCAAACACTTGTTAAACACTTGATTTTCTCAAATAACATGCATGCATCTGTTTATTGATCTGTAACACACAGTAAACTATTTTGAATTTAAGTCTAAGGTGAAGTATACAGCTGTAGGCATGATGAACGATGTTAGTTGTCTAACTGTGATAATAAATGTTAAGACGTGTGGGAATGTGTTCGTTAAAGTGGGATAGTTTCTTAGGTAGTTGCAGGATTATGCAAAAATGCATCTTTAAAATCAGTTTATGATTTGGCTGTAATTTATGTTTAACCTTGCTGAGGCATATAGCACTCTCCAATTATACACGGTGATTCATTAAAAAACGTTCCCCTACATAAGTTAGCATAACTCATGTAGATGACCATCAATTTTATTGAAATTTCAGAACAATGACGCTTGATGTTCTAGCCAAGTGCTACATAAATTGTTTCTCATTCAAAGCCAAAATGACGTAATGCGAATGACGAAACTAATGACGTCACGACTATCTCGACAAAATAGTGTTTACCGAAGAAGATAAACATGCTATAACATTTCTAAGAAAGAATAAAAATTACGGTGCAATATTACAGAGATGTTCTACTAAAACAGGGCCTTTTACCAGACATTCGTGACATTACCGATGAGTATTTCATCTTCCAGCAGGATATCGCTCCTGCGCACAGAGCACGGGACACTGTTGCGTTACTGGAAACTGAAACACCTGATTTCATCCCGCCTACTTTGTGGCCACCCAACAGCCCTGATTTAAATCCAGTGGACTATAAGATATGGAGTGTCATGCAAGAGAAGGTCTACAGATCTCGAATAATTATGTGATGTCAGTGAGTTGCGAAGTCTAATTGTGGAGGCATGGGACCAAAATGGATCAGCGCATCATTGATGAATCAGTCAAACAGTTGCGTACTCGTCTTCGCGCATGCGTAGCTTCCAAAGGTGTTCAATTTGAACATAAACTTTAACTTTCCTAATGTTTAGAAATAACTCCTCTGTCTTCCTTTAAAATTTCTTTCACATAGCATGACATTTGACGGTGTTACAGTGAAATATGCAGGGGAACGTTTTTTAATGAATCACCGTGTAGTGTGCAGTCACTTGTGTTTGTTGTATGTGGTTGAGTGATTCCAAGGTATGTGACTATGTGGGTGTGAAAAAGTTGTGGTTGTGGTGAAGAACAGAGCCATCCAGCTGAATTTATCATTTGGGATATGTGTTACTTATTCATATAGTCTATTAACCATTCATTCATTCATTCTAACATTCATTCTAACATTTATCGTAACATTCATTCTAACTTTCATTCTGATATTCGTCCTAAAATTCATTCTAACATTCATTCTAGCATTCATCCTAACATTCATTCTAACATTCATTCTGACATTCATTCTAGCATTAGTTGTAACATTCTCATAGTGCCCACTTCATCTGATAAGGCAGAGGTTTTCAAACTGTGGTACGCGTACCCCTGGGGGTACGCCAGATGTCGCTAAGGGGTACGCGAAAAAATAAAAAATAAATAAATTCTATATGCTGATGAACTTCATATCCTTCTTTCTGTCATTAGCTATTCTACGTCCACCGTTCGCTTATTTTCTGTTCATTTCCATGAGTTTATGCCATCGGAAGTAGTGTTGCCGGCTGATTTTTCAGTCCAGGACAGAGAACAGTTTGTTGAACTATCATGCTATTGCTATGGCGGATTGAAGAATGAATTCAAGAAAGACATGTTGTGTGATTTTTGGCTGAAACAAAGAGCTATTATGAATTAATTTCTGACCGAGCTTTAAAATTTTTGATTCCTTTCAGCGCGTCATATCTGTGTGAAACAGATTTTTCAGCTATGCTTGCGATCAAAAACAAATACAGAACAAAGCTTGAACTCGAACCAGAGTTGCGTTTGAAATTGACAAATATTAAACCAGATATTGTAAATCTGTGCTTGTCAAAACAAGCCCACTGCTCACATTAACACTTTCTAATAGTGATTTTATTTTTCCTTTTGTTGATATGACTAATTGACTACATTCTTAAGTTAAAATTATATTACTTTAAAAATTTTCTACCTATGACTAATAATAATAATAATAATAATAATAATAATAATAATAATAGAGATTTGAGTGCCGTAGTTCGTAAGCAGTCGATGACTCGAAGCAACGATTCAGAAGCACTTATACCCGGTTTGCACCAATGATTAAAAGTCCTGAGTTGTTAATTGCAAGGGGACTTCACGCTCGCATGTTGTTTTTGATCTGACCTTGTTGGGGGTACGCCAAAATTCAATTTTTTACCTGGGGGTACAATAAGAATAAAGTTTGAAAACCGCTGTGATAAGGTATGAAGTACAAAAAGTAGATTTGAAGGATGGAAGAGTTGATGAAGTTGGGAGGAGATATGCTGATGGAATGCAATCAGAGTTTTTACGACAGGCCTGTATATGCTGATGCATGGTCTTTGTTGGAATGGATTCCTTCCATCAGACCTCTGACAACTGGTTTCTCAACCTATTTCCTCATTTCATCACAGAATTCTGCAGAGACATTTTGCTTATGTTCTGTCTAGATCTGAAAAAGACAATAGCAGTGCTGCTTGAGAGCATGCTTGATCGGCTGGATAACTTGGAGAAACGGGTGGATGAGTTCACGAATAGTAATAACTCCCAACATCAATATCCAGTGATACCGCTCAACGATTTGCCTCTGCAGCTTTCCACCGAATCAAAACGCATCAATGCCAAAGGTTAGTTTAATTAGCAAAGCATGATGTAAAACTGACATGTGATACATACAGTGTTCCTTGCTTGACGTGGAAAATAGCAGAGTGAATGAAACATAGCAGAATGAATTTATTCAAATTCTAGACTTCATGTTCATCGCCTAATTTGATCTCATGTGTGCCTGATCATTATACTATTATTATTGCTATTAATTAATTAAATTTATAACATGCACATTGCGTAAGGTCACACCGAAATGTGAATCTGAGGAGCGAAATGTGAATCTGAGGAGCGGATAGTCAGCCAACAGGGGAAGATGCAATTATATATAATTCATTTAGACAGGTATATACCACCCTCCTGAGGATCCTGAGTGGCCGAGTGGGTTGGTAGCCTGCTCGTCACCCGGCGCCCCGGGTTCGCTTCCCTATGAAATGGATCTTCAGCATATAAACGTGGAGTTACAACACACAATACAACACATCACAATACAACTGGGGCGCGGTGGTTTAGGGGTATGTTCGGTGCCTTGCAGCTGGAGGGTTGCTGGTTCCCACCTCAAAGTCGCCGCGAGGGACCCTGGGCAAGTCCTTCACTCTCTATTGCTCATGCGCTTCGAAAACTCCGATTCAGCGTTCGCGCAGTAGTCGGGAGCGCCTCTGAATGGGAAATCTGGTAGGGGCTAAATACAATACAATACAATACAATACCCTCCAGTGGCCTCCACCAAACTATGAAATGCTTCAGCATAAGTTTCAAAATGTTGGCCTTAATGTGAAAGGGTCATCTGCTTGAGGTCTACTGGCCTCAGAGCGATAGGGTAAGCGCAATTTATCAAATAGGCCTACTGACTGAACTGCAATCTAGTTCTCAGGTACTATGTCTCGGAGACAGATGCACGTTCAGTCTGTGGATCGGCTATCCATCCATCCATCCATCCATCTAACCATCCATCCATCCATCCATCCATCCATCCATTTATCCATCCATCCATCTAACCATCCATCCATCCATCGAACCATCCATCAAACCATCCATCCAGCTAACCATCCATCTAACCAACCATCCATCCATCTAACCATCCATCTAACCATCCATCCATCTAACCATCCATCCATCCATTCATCAAACCATCCATCCATCTAACCATCCATCTAACCATCCATCCATCTAACCATCCATCCATCTAACCATCCATTCATCAAACCATCCATCCATCTAACCATCCATCTAACCATCCATCCATCTAACCATCCATCCATCTAACCATCCATTCATCAAACCATCCATCCATCTAACCATCCATCCATCTAACCATCGATATGTCTGTTGACCTGCCTAGTACCCTACCGGTCTGTCTGCTTCAATGTGTCTGTCTGTCATTCTATCTAGTCACTTGTTGGTTTAACAATTTAGCAGGGACGCATTGATACTGAGGTGCTTTTTTCTAAGGGTTTTCTTGTAGAAACAGGTATGTTATTATCTTCTTGGCTTGTGAAAGTGCCAGACTCCTCGTCAGCCGCTGAAGCCCTGTTCTAGTGCTGCAGTGGAATATAACCATCCAGATGTCTTTTTGGCAACATCTTCTTTGCCAATTATATCAATTTACTTGTTGTTGCTCACCAATGACTGCAAGCAACCTTCATAGTGGAAATTGTACTGCAGACCTATAGCATAATTAATTAATTATTATGCAAGTGGTGTTGACAGACTGAATTTCAGTAGTCTGGATGCTTGGGAGTCTTGTGTCAGTGGTAGATAATGATGAATTATTTGGTTTCGTATGTATTGGGGCATTTATGCAATGCCCTTAAGCAGACCTACCTACAGGTATGTATGAGAAACAGAAAGAGAGACAGAAAGAGAAAGCGATAGGGAGAGAGGGATATATATATATATTTATTTATTTATTTCTGGCCACATACAAATATTCATTATATAAAATGTATTTATTTACAAGTATTTATATATAGATAAATATACATTGTAGAATTGATACTTGGAGCTCAGGAAGACTGTTCTCTGACAACTGATGAGATTAACGACTATCCTCACTGCAGAGGAAAGATGGAGGCAAGTTCAGAATTCAGTTGCCTTGCAGTACTATTATTATTTTGTTGGAGATTATTTTGTCTCCAGATTATAATAAATTGATAGTGTTTTGCATATGGATAGAAATGGACATTTCAGATAAATTGAAAAGAATTCAGATGTTAATGACACATTAACTGAAGACAAGATGATAAAACAAGAATTTTTTGTAGAACTGTTGAAGTGTCTTATGTCTCGTCATTAAAAGTACTGTGACTGCAACCATCACTTTGCAGCTTTATTGCCGAGTCAAATGCATGAACTGTATTTGCTTTGCTTCCATTGTGTAATAAGTGGGTTTTCCATGGATATCTGGGTGTTTCAGTGGATGAACAACTTCTGGAAATCAGATAAATGCTATTCAGACAACGGCGTGGATGGCACCCTCTGTTCATTCCGTTATTACCTGAGTGAGGTAAGCACAGCTGGTGTTCTTTTGACAGCCATCAATTCTTGTGTTATTGTTATTGTTTTTATTATTTTTATACCTGCTCAATATGTGCAAAGAGAATAAAAACAACAAGGTTAAAAAATCTGTCAGCATCTGGTGGAGTAAAAGTTATGTGAAAGACAATGGAATTTTTATTTTTTGACATTGTTTTCATGTTTCTATTATTTTCTGTTGCTCATCAGCCAAACATCTGCCGCATTTTGCATCATCTTCATCATTGTCATTGTTGCAATGTCTTTGTCTGTATTGTAAACATCATTACAAGTGTTACACTGGAAAGATATGTTGCAATGATGGTGAGAGGAAAATGATGGGAAACACAAATCCTGTCTTGGGTGTGGAATGACTAGCCTTCATGAAATATTTTGGCTTCGGTGATGATTGTGGTGCAGTTCTGAAGGGTGATCATATTTATTGTTATTATGCTGGTGCACATAGGTTCCCTGATGGTGACTGGAAAACCAATCTCGAAAATGAAAGTTGGTCAAAGCCTGGTGGGACAGTATAGACCAAGCAAGGAGCCTATTGGGGAACATTAGTTATTGATTATTGTTATTGTTTTTTTAACTACAGGAGCACCACAAGGTGCGATACCAAACTGTATTAAAGAGGAGTGTGATAATAGCTATTGTCTGATGATGTTCTGCTGTTCTTGTTGTCTTTACTAATATTTTTAAACCCAGAGGATTGTATCCCAAGAGCGAGGAAGTGAGAGACTTGCTCAGTCTAGAATAGCTACTTACTTATGCTTAGACTGAGGGTATACAAGTGTTCCCCACATTCATACATTACTAATTGACTTATTTTACGTAAATCATTTGCAAATAGAGTTAACCGGGTTTTGTAGTATCTTTTTAGTATCTTTTTGGGTGGCAATTTAGATTCACTTTTTTTTATTATAGTTCCATAAAATCTAATTTGATACAATGCAGCACACAATAAAATTAACCAATCTTTGATTCAGAAAGTGTCAAAATATAATTAAGTCCGAACCAACCAATATGATGTTTAAGCATCTAGCAATCTGTGTGGTCAGAAGACAGTCATCAGCACATGATGTGTGAGACTCTGAAAGCTGGTGTTTGCTTGAGGATGTGCGATGCTCAATAACGAGATATGGTGAAGTATTTGGTAGCCACCACATGCTCAGTTTTCATACAAAGCAGCCTAATTTATCATTGTATCCGTTTAGTTAGACATGTGTAAGTGCGAGTTTCGGAAAGCAAGCTAATGACTCGACTTGTTTTTCACGGAGCAGTTGCAGTGGTAGGGGTGATATGAGCCAGGACAGTTGAAGTGCTGTGTTTCCCTCTTCAGTATTCATGACTGCTAGTTGTCAACAAAGGTTCAATGTACTGTTGTTGCCAACTGTGACAGACAATGAAATTAGCTCTGTACTTTGTCTGGCGGATCCACAGGTTGCGATTACAGCAGAAATCTGTCTGCTTTGTCAGGCTGTGCTGTTTGTATGTATGACGTGTACATGACCTCTGAATTCCTATCCATGGGTTTAATTTTCAGAGTGTTGATTTGTGGCTAAACATACTTTGTATGCTAATTAAACCCTGCTTGCAACCCATTTTCATTGATTACATTTTAATTTTCGGAGGGTCGCTTGTGGCTATTGAAGAGACAAAAATTGTTGCAACAGTGATCTAATCAAATGGTTTCTGTAGCACCGTGGTCATAATGCTTAAGGCTTCAGTCAGTGGCCACTCGCAAGTGAAACTGTAGTCAAAGCCATAGAGAAGCCAGGTCAAAATCCTACAAAGTCAGAGAAACCAGAAGTCGAGCCAGGGAGAGCAAGCAAGCTGAGACTTGAGTTTTTAGCTTATTTCTGGATGATGTCAGGGAATTGATGAACACAGACTAAACCTGGTAGTGAATTCCAGAGCTTTGGACCATCTGCCAAGAACATTGGACAGCCAAACACTGCTATGGTGCGAGGCAAAGCAATATTCAGGGTATCCATTGCCTGAGTGTAATATTTGGATGGCATGTGGGACAGTGGGAGATAGGTAATCTGGAGAAGAACTATCTGATTGGAGTGCAATATTTTGCAAACTGTTAGACAGATTTTAAGTGAATTCTGTGCTTGATGGGCAGCCAGAATAATGGGCTCATCATTGGTGCAATAAGTTGATACTTAAAAGAGTTTTGTTATGGCTGTGCCTGTGCATTTTGAGCCATTTGTAGTTTTTGCAAATCTCTTTGAGTAATTGTACTTGTAACTGAACACTTATATAGTGCTACTTAGAAATCAGCAGCGCTCTCAACCTGCTTCAGTGCCTGAGTAATTGCATTGAGAAGTGAGTTACAGTAACCAAGACGGCAAGAAACCAAAAGCAATTGCAAGTGAAAGTATGCAGTGTAAGGCATTTAAAATATGCTTGTATGAATATCGTGAATGTGAAAGTGAGCTGATTTGGATACGGTTTTAACAGTCAGAGAAGGATGTGTTGCAGTCAAAAGTTATGCCCAGTTGCCTGTATATTCGGATTGATCAATACTTGATTCATTTAACTGAGCAGACGTCAGGCAATCAAATTTATTTGGTTTTTGAGTTGTTGCTTAAGAGGAGGAATTTAGTTGTAGAAGGACACATTTGCCACTTGTTGATGCTGTCTGATATTTTTGTACAATCTTGTTCTACTTCCTGATTGACTGCTTAGTACAAGTCTGTGTTCTTGTTCTTTCCAGTTGGTTTGTTATATATGCCATGGTTAAAGTAGTTCTCCTTTGTCTTGGTCGTTAGTGAAATATATCATAAGGAAATGTTGTGGTTGAGTGAGTTTAACTGGCTTTTACTGCTCAAATGATTTACATTTGTTGGGCTAGGAGTCATGGTAACCCCCATTAGCAGATGAATGACAAATTTTATGGGGTCATAAATTGTAATTTTATAATATGTACAGTGTCTTTTCAAGAGAAATTCCTGAAAGTGTTAAGTATTACATCACCCTTCTAACAATGAAATGATAAAATTGCATGACATTAAAATCTGATCAATAAATTGGTATGAGATCATTTACCAGTAATCAGTGAATGGTATTTTGGTATTTTGGACTCTATCATAGATTTTAAGAAATTAGGAACAGTTGACTATAAAGTATTCTTTAGGCCGTAGGTGAGTTAATTTACAGAGGTTCTAACACTTTCATTTTCAGTTATTCTAAACCACTTAAAACCCTATCTCCTTTCAGTTCTTCTTCTTAGGAACCACTGTATGTGTGTTGTGTGTGTGAGTGTGTGTGTGTGTGGAATGGTGAGGACTGTCTCAGTGGACTCTTTAGGAACAGTTGACCAAGTTTTCTTCAGGAGTTACCCTTTAACACAAGTGGGATTATGTTTTCCGTGTATTTTAGTACATGCTTATCCTTAAAGTGTTAAAAACTGGCAGAATGTAATGGCTCTATTTTTAGGATCATGCTACTTAGATTGTTTGTGCAGCAAGTTGAAATTGTTTCTATAACTTGTGCTTCACATTATTGTGCTAATAGTTGTGCTATGTATTATTTGTGCTGCTAGTTATATTGTTGTCTATGCTTCTTTCATGTATTATTAGCACTGCTTGTGTCTAGTGTTGTTTTAATAATGTCTCAATTATAGTTTTAGTTATGATTGTTAGTCTTCATTTTTAGTTTTAGTTTTAGTTTTTATTATGCGTCAATATTAACGTTAGTTTTCGTTTTAGTTTTCATGGATCTAATTTCGTTTTAGTTTTAGTTTTAGTAAGCTAATTTTAGTTTTAGTTTTAGTTTTAGTAAGTTTATTTCAGTTTTAGTTGTAGCAATTTAATTTCAGTTTAAGTTTTACCAATTATTTAATTCCATTTAAACTTTAAACACAAAAAACCTAAATAAGCTTATTCAGGGTTTGGTTGTCACATCACCACCAGTAACTTGAAGTTTGGTAATTTCGCATAATAGTGTTCCTAATTATTCGCCATTTATTGTATGGGTTTTAGCGTTGGTCGAATACAAGTTGGATTGACGAAAAGAATTCTTGCTAAAAATATAGATGTCGGATTGATGAAAATAATTTTTACTTAAATGGAAGTGGGATTGATGAAAATATTCTTGCTTAAATAGAAGTGGGATTGATGAAAAATAATTGTTGTTTAAATAGAAGCTGGATTGATTAAAAGAATTCCTGTTAAATAGGACCTGGATTGATGAAAAGAATTCTCCCCAAGTAGAAGTTGGATTGATGAAAAATAATAATGCTACAGTGGACGAATAACTAAGGACGCTAAACTGCGAAATTAGAAGTGCTGTGTTCAACCTAAAGTTGAACACAGCACTTTGTGCATCAAAGGTCAATACTATAATAATAATAATAATCCCAAACAGGGCTGTCCTTTGGTCGACCAATACTCGTCACGCTACAAGTCAGAGACAAGTGAGGCTTTCGACATAGTATACATTAATTAAGTGAACTTGTCGCAGTAAAGTACCACAGCTTTTGTTAAAAATCGAAATAGATGAATTCCTAGCGGAAAGTAAATTTAAAAAACTGGAAGTAGCAACAGCTCGTTCTCGGCTTCCTCGCGTGTCTTAAAATGGATGAACAGATGTTAGCAAAGCATACCGTTTGTGCATAATGCACAAAGCAGTAAATACAAATGGTGAATTAAGTAAGTAAAGAAAAATTCAAAAATAATTTTTTATAAATATAGTTTTAGTTTTCGTTTGATCAATTTTCGTTTGTTTCAGTTTTTATTGCTAGGGATTTCGTTTTAGTTTTCGTTTTCGTTGTCTGCGTATTTTAGTTTTAGTTTTAGTTTTCGTCAACGAAAACCGTTCAATTTTCGTTAATTGCCATTTTCGTTTTCGTTTTCGTTGACGAAAACAACACTACTTGTGTCACTTCTGCTGTGCTTGTTTCTTTTATGTGTGCTTTTGCACTGTAGTTGTAATATGCATGCAATGGTTACTGTGAACTTTGGACCCTTGATTCAAGTGATACTGGACCCTCTTTTAGTTAATAGAGCCATTGTGTTGTTCTGATGAATGTGTTCCTTTGTAACAGATTGAGTCATGGTGTCCTCAGTTGCCCGGTCGAATGCATGAAAGGAAGAGATCTGAGTTGCAGCCAGCTAATCACAGCCAGCTGGTTGGTGATTACTCATCTGTTTGGCTACTAGTCCACTGTTTTCAATCTATTTTGAGAAGTTATCTTCCTTAGGAAACTTTTAGTGGCAGGTTTTGCAAGGCTTGTCAACATTAGCAGTAACTATGAAAAATGTTGTGTAACACCCCTGAGGGTTGCAATCTGGATGCAGTAATGCTAGTCCAACATACTAATCAAAGCAAGAACCTTTGGGTCTTCCTCTTTCTACATTCAACCAGTGGTGTTAGAGGGTAGTTTACTATCCTTGAACACATTAATGACGAGCTGCACTGGTTTCCCTTTTGCTTTTAGTACACTCCTGTGGTTATAGTGTTTACCCTTACAGATGAGGAGCACTAAAAACCAGTGTTTCCGTTAACGCACAAATGGCCATTTATACGTCCGTAAAAAACGTCCAAATATTTCGGTGTGAAAGCCGAAAGAAATGAGCTATGTCCAAAAAATTCTGGGCCAGGGCGTAAATATGTCCTCTTTTTGGACTCTAACGGAAACACTGCTAAAAGCTACTGTGAAAACAATACTTCTTGTCGTTAAATTTATTAGGGAATTGTAAAAAATATATTAGTGCTAGATAAATGTCTTACTACCAAGTGCAGCATTACTGTTGGTGTTGTGCAATCATTGACTTAGGTTTTGAATTACTGGAATTAACAGCTATGTTGTATTTGATGCCACATGAACTCGTCATACTGTTTGAATAAATTTTAATAAAATTGTCTGTTCTTCTTTGCTATAAAGGCGGAGTGGAATTTTGAGTTGGATGACTTAATAAAGAAGCTTCAGGATCCTGGAGAGAGAAAGAACTATGAGTGGATTCGACTGCGGATTAAACGGCTTTGGAACGTGTGGGTGGAAGCAGCAAAAAGGCTATCCACAAAACAGGATTTCAATGGCCGCCAACAGAAAAGGGTCAGTATGCTATTCAATTTACAACACTAATTTATGTAAATTATTTGCACTGACTGATTATGTTTTGTAAATAAATGTTTAATTAGCATCACTTATAGAATGTGGTACTGTTAATATTGACCAAAACGTTTTCACGGTTTTTGTCGAAATACACTGTTCAGAATTGATTCTTAATCAAAACCCTTCTATTCTATTTTCTTGATATAATTGTAAGTCCTCATATTTATGTTACTTTGTTTCATCATTAGAGCCATCATACTTTGGTACTTGTAAGTACTCTGGCGATTTGGACACTCAGAACTTGTATTTTTGCAATTGTTCTTTTGTCAAAGAATGCATATCTCTGTCCTTCAATGGTGTTTTAGAAATCAGGCAGTATTTGGTATTGCTACAAAAGATATGAGAAGAGATTGTGATAACTGTTCGAGCCATATAGTAGAATTTAGAATGTATTCTGTCTTTAAGTGTCTTATCTTGGGTAGTTGTAAGTAAGTAAGTAAGCAAGTATATCAAGTTGTGTTCTCGGTCTTATCCATTCCTGACCATGGACTTTTAGCTCTGGTGCACGGAGTGACCTCGGTGTTCCCCCAGCGAGAACTTTTATAGTATAGCAAAAAGGTTTGCTGTAATCTATTCCAGACTTTTTGGAATCAGTTACCTAGCATCTTGCAACGTGAGCTTCTTGGTCTTTTTTGCCTTTATTCTGTAAGCACTTGAAAACCATTCTGTTTGATCCTGGTTTTCTGTCGTTAGGTTGAGAGGACATCTGATGAGTTTCTAAAGAGGTGCTATATAAATCTGATTGCAATCACAATTTCTTCTGTGATTACAATCACCATTACATCTGTAGTTACAATTGCAAACATCATTATAAGTTGGGAGGTTAAAAAGGTGTCCAGTCATTTGCTTGCTGTAGTCATGTTTGCACTTCAGCTGAATGATCGTTGGACCTTGGGATCAACCTTCTGAGGAGTTTCTATGGATGTATGTAAATAAATGTGTTAACTTTGCCTTTTTAGCTGTTCTTTATAGTGTTGAAAACTTCTTTTAAGGTGCATTTTTAATGGAGCTGTTGTTCTGTAGATTTTGGTGCATCTTGGATTGCTGTCTGCCAAGTCTGGCTTTCGTATTCCCGAGTCAGCCCAGAAAGGTCTGTTTGTAAACTTGTAATATGTACATTTTACTGGAAGCACTGCTCTTGCAACGTAGGCAGATGACTAACTCAGACTCACAGCATAAATAAATAGCAACTGGCGTGGACTTGATGCATTAAAGCATTTAGTAGTTGTGCAATTGCCTTTCTTTGGTGTATCTGTTCTATGAAATAATGCTAATGTGAGAATGACTGTGGCATCGTATTTGTGTTTCAGGTGGTCCATTGGGTGAGCTGGTCCAGTGGAGTGACATTATCTCGGCATTGTACATACTAGGTCATGATCTGAGAATAACAAGCGAAGTTGAGGAACTTTCAGCGTAAGCAGACAAATTATTTTGCTCAGTAGCCTCTTAGAATGCGCATTATACCTTATTTTATTGTAAACTTGGATTCTAAGGAAGCCAGATGTAGAATCATTTGTAATGTTGATTTGGAGAAAATTAATTACAATAATGGGTTGAAGAAAACACTGAAATTAGCTTGTGTTAGGTGCAGAAGGAAAGTTCTCATCTGTAAACATCCCCCTTCAGTTTTTTGGAGTGCATTTAAGGACAGTGATGAACACTGTGAAGAAGAGATAAATGAACTGAATGAGACATGGACTTGGTTGCATTTCGCTTAAGAGGTCAGTTCTGAAGCAAGAATACATTGCAGAAGGACAAGAAGAAAGCCATGAACTATTTCTGCCTTTAAGCGTGATGATGACGAAAGGATTCAGATTGGGCTGCAGAGAAGTGAAGAGAACAGATGGGATCATGGGACTCGTGATGTTGGATACCTGCAGTGCATCAATTGAATAAGCGAATTCGGCTAATGGTTTCTTTACTGATTCATTCAAGAGATCTTTCCTGGTCAAGTCCATAAGAAAGTGACAGCTTTCAGCAGGTGACTAAAGATACCCAAAGATCTTTTGCAGATTGGTGGAACTGTTATTGACGTTGATTTGCTTTCTGTTTGCAAGATGCTTTTAATCTTCTTAGTGTGATGGTTTTGCCAGCTGAATGTTTGTTTGTCTTTCACTTTTATAAGTCTGTGTTTTAATTATGTTTTAACTCATCTGTATCATATACCTGCTGTTGTTGTGAGTTTTATCTGATTTTTGGACTTTGGAGTGCATTTAATTTCTGACTGAAAATGTTCTGCTTTAACTGTTAGTATTCTGGATCAGTTGCCAAGTGCAGAAGCCCAGTGTCAGATTCGTTCAAAACTGCCGCTTGACATGATCTACACAGATATTGTTGGCCTGACACAGTTCAAGAAAAAAGTTAGGCATGGCTATGGAAAATTTAGGTACACATTCTGCTTTTGAAAACTATTACCTTAGGAACGTCTTGGAAGTGAATCATCATTCATTGTTGTTTTTGAAGTCGTTGTAATATTATAATTATTCTTGTCATCCAGATTGTTGTTTCGTTTTATTATAAAAGTATTTTTAATATCAGCGACTGTGTAGGATATGTGTTGTTAGAAACTATTATCAGACGAGAGTAAGCAACCAGCGTAAACATTTTGTTGCGTGGTACCAATGTTTTGATATTATCGGTTCTGGTGCTTCCTTTCTCCATACCCTACTTTTTTGTCTTACATTCTGCTTCAGCTAAACTGTAGCTAACCTCTCCTATTGTGTTTAAATTTGGCACTGTCATTGGTAATTATTAGTGTATTTTGTCTATTTGGCCAATTTTAAGTTATAATTTTCATTTTCTTTTCGCCTACAAATAAGTTGAAAGTTGATAACGATAGCAGGAAATTGTTCTGTGAATAGAAAAGCGTTAAGTGTCACATTTTATCGACTTGGTGTACATACCATATATATGTTGTTCATCGTAGTTGTCTGCTTCGTATCATTGATTCATTTGGCACGGAGGCATCTTTCAATCACGAAGAGTATGCCAAGTCACATCAGATGAAGACGCAGTGGGGAATGCAGAATCTAAACCTGCAGCAGTTCTACACAATGTTTCGTAAGTATAGAGTTGGAGTTCATTTTAGCAATTGATTGTTGGTAGCAAGGGAAATGTTATTTTGGCTCAAACTCTTTGCTGTAACAGTTACAAATGTGAGGCTGGCTGCTTGAAATTTCATATTGCATATTTAAAAGTTGGTTTCTATATTTTTAATAGACTTAACTATTACACTATTTCATCTTAAATGAAAAGTTTAAAATTTACTGTGACTAAAATTATTTTTAACATAATAACAAAAAGCCAGTTTGCTGCATTGTTTAATGCATTAAGCATGGTCAGATTGAGGTTGCTATTGACTCAGTTTACTTGTTTATTTCTTTTGATAATGTTTGATATTCATTCTTTCATTCATTCGTTCATTTGGAAATTTATATAGCATTATATATATATATGTATATATATATAAGATATGCATTACCTTTGAGCAAAATGAGGTAAATGCAACACTGTCATCCAATCTGTGCAATCTGTTTTTTTTCAGTTTCCGTTTGGTTGTGTAATTGCCCATTAACAAACGTGCTTGTACAGTCACTTTAATGGACAGTGTATGAGAGGGTCATTATCCTGTAATTGTTATTACGACAATTTCTAGAGCATCGTCAATAGCAAGCCACGTCTAGGATGCCTTACGCACACTATCAAACATGACTGATCCTACTTCGACCTTATCTGTGAATTTATTTGATTCATCGGTTTCTTTGTTTTCTCTTTGTGAGTTTTGTATTGACGAATGCTTTTGTCAGACTGTGTAACTCAATCATTTGGTTGTGTAAAATCATGAATTTTCACTTGTATTTAAATAAATTACTTTATCATTGACACATATTGGCAGAATTATTGGAAAACGGAAAGAAACTCGTGAGTTCAGTTTCCAGTTTGAAAGGGAATTATGTTGTGACTTGATGTTTGTTTTAGCACATTCACCAGACAACTCTTTCATGGGTTTTATCGTTGAACAGCACCTCAACTATTCTGATGAAACTCATCGTTCAGTGAAGAAAGACCAAGCTGTTGTCTATGGCAAGGCCCAACACATGTGGACTGTAAGTTATTCTTCTATGTGACTCACTCTGCGTGATTGTTGATGTTGATACTGATTAAATGAAAGTAAGTTGAACAGTTTTCTGTTTGAGTAACACTTTGTGATTGTTGCTGACAAAAACTGAGTATAAAACAGTTATTCTTAATCAAACCCATGTATGATCAAGTGTTCTACTTAAATCGACTGGCCATCATCATAATTCTCTCTACTTTTTTATATAATATCAGACAAATCTCCTGCCTCACATCATTGCCACACTTTTCTGCCCCCTCTTCCCAACATTGACCTTGAAATTACTAACATCCCACTATATGACCCTGTCAAAAACATGTGGAGTAACTTTAAACAACAACCTGATGTTCCGGCCTCCAATAAAAAAATTCTGCTTGTTTTTATGATATCAGTGCAATCTGTTGTGATCAGATTGGTTTTGACTGAAAGCACCCAACAAACCAGAGCATGCTATCTTGTCTGCAGCTGTTTAGAAACGTCCCCCTTCAGTTTTTTTTATATCGGATTACAAAATTCAAAGGCTTCAGCACTTGCAAAAATCTCAGGCACGTGTTATCCTGCATTCACATTTTCAACTGAGCTCCTTAACTGTATTTGCTTTTCTGGTTTGGGTTAATTTGCATACGACTACCTGACTACCTTTGGTACAGGTGCTCTTGCTTACCTTCAGCCATCAGTTCCACATATGTTCTCTGCTGTCTGTATTAGCTAGATATTGATCTTCTGGCTGGCTCCTGTTTTGGGACAGCCGTGGGTTTTCATGAGTTCTATCGTGCTGCCCCAAAAGACAAGGAATTGATTATGCTACTAGTCTCTTTCAAAACCTCATGTACTATATTTCTCTTCAAGAAATGCAAAAAATTCCATACTACTTGGCAGCTCACTGGTAAGAACATGCACCCAATTGTAACTGCGCTGTGGTCTTTGTGCTTGTAACAATTGTTATAATAGTGATACTGCGACTGCTGCTGCTACTACTGCTACTACTGCTAATAATTGGCTGATTCGTGTCTATCTCATGCCACCGGCTCTGCAGGTGCAGTGGCCGAGCTGACTGCCCAAAGGAAGGTTGCAGAGTATGAATGCCTACCAGCCTCTTACCAGTTCATCCCTTGTGCCTTTGAGATGCATGGCCCAATCAACCATGAGGGATTGGAGTTCATGGCCAGACTGGGTTGCCATCTGACCAGGGTTTCTGGAAACCCAATGTAGACTTCTTTCATCTTCCAACATATTGCGGCACCAATCCAGTGCTTTAAAATGATTGCTTTCCAGGGTACATTTGAGGAGCCTGACATCTACGAAGACTAGCCATCCCAGAAATGGATTCTCCCTTGTTTAACACTTTAACAATGAGCTGCATTGGTTTGCCAGTTGTGTTTAGTACACTTACATCATTAAAATGTTAAAGTAGTTTCTTGACACCCTCAGGATTGTATCCTTTGGGTTAAAAACAATTAATTTATTTATTTATTTTAATTAATAATTATTATTAGGTTATTAATAATGATAAAATAATAATGTTTGATGAAGAGAATGCAATTAGAATATTTAGGGGTTTCTTTGGTAAATTATTATTTTCTGCTTTTGTTTGTTCAGGGAAAGGAATCCTATCTGTCAGTCATTAAGAAGTATGTGGACATTCATGCCACAGTTTTTGTTGAGCAAAACAGTGAGTCTGTCCTCCCAAAATTTGTTACGAATCATGGAATACTCAGCGGCCCAGAACTACACAAACTTCTCCAGGAATCAAAGGTTCATTCGTTTTATAGATGGCTTCAAAGTTTCATTCTAGTTTCTACTTGTATTCAGCTACATCACTGAAACTGTCAATTTTAAAGTTTTCAAACAGCTCAGGAAACCTATCTGGGTAATTTTAAGTTGCGTATTCTTATATCTGTAAGGTGTTTAAATCTGATTGGCTGACAGTGTAAATTCTTACTTCAGATTTCAATTACCCATCGAATAAAAATGTTAACATTTGTCTGATGCACTTGGTGAATGATGTCAGTGTCGTGAATATTTTGTTCTTTCTTATTCATCTTTTCACTCTCTTTTGTTTGAGTATCCGGTTATACCTGCAGTGGGAGTACTGGTAGCTGATGCAATGGAATTTAACTGGTATATTCTTTACTCTTTCTGTAGCTCTTCATAGGACTGGGTTTTCCATATGAGGGACCAGCACCACTTGAGGCCATTGCACAGGGCTGTGTCTTCATCAATCCAAAATTTGATCCTCCTCATAACAGCCAGAATACAAAATTTTTCCGTGGGAAGCCAACACTTCGAAAAGTGAGTCACTCTGAGAGGTTTTATTCTACATTTCTGTTACGTTACTGCAGATATTTATGATTCATTTTGTTACCAACTGGTAATGAAGTAACATCTTTATACAACTTGTGCAATATGCTAAATGTTAAAGTTTTTATCTTTGGATTATAAAAGTAACAGTTAATGCATTATCCGATTCAAAAGGAATGTATTTTATTGTGAAATATGTGAACTGTTTCTTAAACATATAGCTTCAGGGCCAAATATTTATTAAAATAGGCTTGATACAGATTATGAAACCTTATTTATGAAATGATTTATTCCATTGAAAGAATTTGATGTTTGATTAATTGCTTAATTGATAGTACATAAATTATCTTGAAAGAGTGCTAACTGCACCAGATACTAATTTTTTGGCAGTTGTTAGGACTATTATCAAGACCAGCCTATAGTGATGCCTTGTTATAATGAGTTCATTTTCTGTAGCTAAACAAATTTTGTATCTGTCCTCTGACCATATTGTATCAGAAATGGTGTTATTACAACTCCAATGTAAAATCATATACAGCGCTTTGCATTATATAGTAATTATATGCGATCTTAATTGCCACTGAAGATCTCATGTAATACAATGTAATTAAAACATAGCAGGCATCGCCTGGTTGGGCTCAGTTCAAGATTTTCTGTTTTCCTATTAATTTTTTGCCTGTGTGCCTGCAATTGTTGATAGTTTTTATGTAGGTGACTAGTCAGCATCCGTATGCAGAGGACTTCATCTCTGAGCCGTATGCGTATACTGTTGATATTAACAATTTGGAAGAGGTTGAGCGAGTCGTCAAAAAGGCGCTGCACAGCATTGATAGTCAGCAGGTGATTTATTTACAGTTATCCTGAAAATAAACAGGCAATTGTCCTTGAATTGTTGATCTGGAGCAATTAGCTATGTGACACAGTAGCTGATTTGTTTAGTGTACACTTTTTGAATATCAAGTGTGTGGGTTCAGTTCAACTTCCCCCGGAATTTGAGCAAATTCATGATGCACAGCTGCTTAGCACCGTCAATTTATATTTGCGTGTGTCATTATCTACATTTACTTGTGTGTTTTTACTCTATACCAAGTAATGCATATGAGCTAGTTAGATGCTTATTATAGGCTGTTTACTTGCTTACTTACTAACTCACTTGCTCAACTTATTGCCATGAGAGTAGGAGCTGTAAATGATTACTTATGAATGCATCAGTATTTGCGTTGCTGAGAAAACTTCAGTCATTGAATGCATTTATCTGGTAGAAGAACCAGAAACCCCGTAGAAGTAGTACAGTTCTTATATTTACCAGTTCTAGAAATCTTAGTGTTTATTACTTTTCTGTTTTATTCAGTGATGAATTACTTGGAGTTTTAGCCTGTTCTTTAGTTATCTCAGTCCTGCATTCTATGCTGTTATTTAATTTGTAGTTTTAATTTTACGTGCTTCTCACGCCTCAAATGGCTCTAGGCACTTCTAAAAGAATCCATATTAGTGGGAAATTCGAATTCCATTCAGTTAAACAATGCATAGTACTTTATGTCTCTTGTGATTGATATTGATTTCATGTTGTTGGGTACAAGTGCTACAAGTCCCTTAACTATATGCCATGTAGCTGATAACAATATGCAGTAACAGTATGGATGAACATGCATGTAGTTTTATATGTTATGAATGTCTTGTTTTTTGTTCTGAGTTACAATTCCTAATCTTAAAGATTAGATTGTTCACTTAGTCACTTGATATGCATAACATGTGTTAAAGTTAACGTAAGTGATGTTGGAAATGTCGTCTAAACATGATACTATTTTGGTTGAAGTCTGATGCTTTAACCATATAATTTGATTGTATTTGCGAAGCATTTTAGTTACCTGATTTTTGTTTTGTTTGGCTAGGCTGGGACTTACCTGCCATATGAATTTACTCATGAAGGAATGCTTCAGCGACTGAATGCTTATATTAAGCACCAGGACTTTTGTTCGCCACATCCAGAGGTCTGGCCTCCTTTGTCCTCCATCAACGTAACCGTGTCCTCGGTTGGAAAATCATGCAAAACCACCTGCTGGGAAAGAAGTGAGTAGTTATGATGGATATGGCCTTTTATTATTACTTTTTTAAAATTTGTATCCTGTTTAGAAATAATCTCAAAGCTTTTCCCAGAAAATACTTGTCTTCCTCCACCTTCTCCTCCTTTACCTCTTCTTCTTGTTGTTAAGAAGTACCAGTAAATAGAATGGTAATAGTCACAGTGACCATAAATACTAATGTTTTTTTACTGACATTAGACCTTGCATTACTGCTGTGTTTTGAGTCTAAATGTTGTAATTGTTTGTCATTTAAACCAGAACAAATCTGTGAGCCATCAAATTTTAAACGCATCAACTCCAAACCGATTCTTGAACAGTTACTGAAAAGTGAATGCACTTCAGTTGAAGACAAGGCCGACATCTACTTTCCCGGCTTTGAACCAACCACCAAGAAGTGCTTCTTACAGAAAGACAGTGGACTGTTCAGTTGCGTCGGTGAAGTTGCTGATCTTGTCAGAGTTTGTCCATGTCGTGACTTTATTAGAGGCCAGACAGCTCTCTGTAAGGAGTGCCTATAGAGGGAGGACCTTAGCTCTCTTGTCTCCTCCATCACCTTGTCTTCAGCAATTGTGATATATGATCTACAATGTGATAACAGCATAAATTGCTGGACTTCTTGTTGCATGATTTCCATACCTGTTCTCTGTCATGCAATGTGCTGTGTGAGAGAAACTGGTAGTACTGTTGTAAAAGGTTTTTTAGCAGTGTTTACATTGATGATCATGCTTGGAGACCATTGGCAAGCGTAGCTGGAGAGGAAAAGATGTCTATGGACCAAAACGTTTGACAAGCTGTTAACTCCTAAAGTCATGCAGGTTTTGTCCCTGGTGTTGTGGCAAAATGAGTTCTTTTCAAGTGAATTGCACTTTGTACTGATGCTGGGAAAAAACTGCAATAACCTCTCTCTCGAGTACTCTCTTGGGACGTTTGTTTGTACTAGTTACATTGATGCTCTGATGTTTGCAGTTCATCTTGGTTCAGATAACGCCATTACTGGTAAGCCTTCAGGTTGCCAGCTGCATTCACAGTGTTTTAACAGTTTGTTGAATATTCTACGATTGCTTTACGTAAGTGGTTGTAAATAGGCTAATTTATTTTATGGCAGCGTAGAGGTTTTGCATAGCTTGAAACCAGTATTAAATTTATCTTCTTTGCCACTAATTTGTTGTCCTATTGGCCTGGGTTTGTGATTTTACATCTCTTCGGGTTGTTTATCTGGTGGCATGTTTTGACCTGCTCTATAACTGACACAAGAAATGGTTGTTCAGTTTCTTTGAAACATATGGGTATTTTTGCAGTGGACCTGATATCTGGAGTATGTTAAACTGCTCCTGAACCGTCATCTCTTGAAGTTGCAAAGTGCACCTAACCCGATGTTGTGCCTTGAAAATTTGTATTGCTTTGGATAAAGTTGGCATGTTACAACAGAGAAGTCTAGAGAACATTTATTTGTTAAGCAGCTTGGGTTTTTTCCAGTGTTTGACTAGCTGCTGACATTTTTATATACCTATTACGAAACTTACAAGTAGATATCATGAATTCTGAATTGTATGCAATATAATTGTGCATTCATCTTGTACTGCAGAGTCTGTTGCTCTGATATTCTCTGTGTGGAGACCATTAGCAAGTCCATAACGTTAATGCATTTGCTTAGCGCTAATGTCTGATGCTCCACCAACTGACGTTTCGGGGATATAGTACTATATTAATATAAGAAAAATAATTGATAAGTAATGGTTTGCTACAGATGGACTGTGTAAGAGTTCAGTTTAGCTGTCACGTTTTTGGGCTGTGGCAAGTGATTATGGCTAGTGGTCAACCACTCAACAGAACACCTCAGTGCCGTGTCTAGTTTTGCTGTCTAAGTGCTGTGGTGTGAAAATTTTTAATGAGCTCAGTTATGTTAATGATGTCTCATTAATGCAAAAACTTAATGAGCTTGGTATTTGAATAACTAACTAGATCCCTGTATTTAATTGGTGATAAACTTTAATTACAGTAGTTATAATTTGTATTTCACCGTATTTCACTGTTTGTAACAGAAGACTCAAGTTGCTTGGCTAGATTTAGGATTGTTGACTGTTGAAGTCCATATATATATATATATCTAAGAATGCTTGCAATCGTGGAGATTTAGGGATTTCTTTCTACATATTTAAATGAGGATCAAAGCTTTATCAAGCAATGTAGTGATTTGAATGTGGAATATTTTGAATACTGAAATTGATTAAAAGAGAAATGACATCACATACAAGACAGTCATATTATGAAAGGTTTTTAAGAAGAAATTAAGTTATTCAAGATATTTGATATTGTATTTATGTATAATTTGATGTGAAAACTTGGTCTTTTTTGCAGACGTTGAAGGTGTGTAATAAAAGACTAAATTATTGACATGCCACTGTGTTTATTAGCTGTCTTTGAAAAGCCGGCTAAATTGAACAAATGTCCAAGTTCTGTATACTGTTGTTTGTCACTACTACTTAACTGCCCTAATAATGTTGTTCACTTCAGATTTACTGTTAAATGTTCTTTCTTTGTTGTGTTTTTGATCTGATTTTGTGCGTGCAATCATTTATAGTCATTTACAGATGGGCAAGTTAAAACTTGTTGCACTTATTTCTGTACGCTAGGCTCATTTGAATTGCACACGCATAGACACTTACTTACACACACAAACTTAGATATATATTGAGCACAAAATCTGTCACACTTCTATGGAGTACTATAAATTTGAATTGTTGAATTGTCTCGGATCATTGTAAATGAAAATGCAGCAAGGAGAGACAAAGTAAGGTAAGGTAAGCGCTCCTTTTCTTTGCAGACCCTTGTCAGAATTAGTTTGCACAGGTGCAGTCCTTAGTCCGTAGATTCAAAGAAGTTTTGAATTAAGCACAGGCATGACAACAGATGGTCCATCTGATGGACCATCTTTCAATACAGAGTATATCGGTTAATGACGATGATGAATTGCTGGTTTTAATTGACGTCACTGGTTTTTCTAAAATTGGACTTCGACTTCTGTGAAAGGAAAATGTGAGAAATTGCTGAATTAGTTTAATTCTTGCATGGAATGATTGTTTTCTATCTTTTTGCATTGTGTTGTGGATCTTATGGAGTCTTTATAAGTAAACAAAAGTGATCCACCAGAGAACAAGTAAAGTTAACTGTATAGTTGTAATTGTTATTTTTAACCCTAAGCATCTATTTGATGATATCATGGAATAATAAAATGTTACTTTGGTAATTACATTTGTGTATATATATTTTATATTGTGGTCCTATCAATTGAAAAGTTAGTCATTTAATAACATGACTACTAGTACAGTTTGCTTCATGAGACTCTGGGAGCTTATGCCAAGGATCTTGATTGAGCCACATTCTGCATGTTCTCATCTTCATTTTTATCCATCTAGTTTAACTTGCGGGAATCTTGATTGATTGCTTGAGCCACAGGCTAAAAAGTCAAATCTTGCGACGACTAATTCGATCACTACAATCATTCAATCGTCATGAAACTTGGCAGATAGACTCAACACTTCATTCTATCAAAATTTCAGCTCCCCAAAAAAGGCTAGCTTATAGAATCGGGGACTCAACTTTTCGAATCGAATCCCCTTTTCCGGCAGCGTTGCCATTGGCCAGCGTTGCCATTACAACAGAAACGGGTGCGCTGCCTCATTAAACGCATGCTATGTTGTAAAATGAACGCGGACTATATATTTGTAGAGGTAACTGCTTCGTAAGACGCATTATAGGATACTAGATGGATATAGTAAAAACTTTGTTTTTACGGGCTGTATTTTATTCTTAACCCTGTAATGACGAGAGTGTACTAAAAGTGACTGAGAAACCAATGCAGCTTGTTTTTAAAGTGTTAAGGAAGGAGGATGGCATTACAGCTCTGCATCAAAACGCATACTTTGATTTATGTGCATGCTATTATGTAATTACACGCTACTGTTTCCGGGAAAGATCTTTGCATTTGTCCAGGTTATTTTGTTTTAAAATACGGATGACCCTAATTGGCATAATCCGTGTGTGTGTTTGTGTAACTTAATTTAATATGATTATGACATGAAACGGCTTAGACATTTGATTTACAACATTATATGATGTCAATCATGAAACACATTTCCAAGTCATGTTATAAAAATTTTAGAAGGCACATCTGTGGCGACTTACCACATGTGAATATGTATATACTTTTCAACTGTGACGGAATAGGTCAAATTATGCCTCAAAGAATTTATCACTTAAACAATATTTTAAAGAAGTTTTACATAGTTCAATAGCGGTGTGAGGTGAATTATCAGACTGCTTTTGAAAGGCTCGTGCTAGGCAGAGCACAAATTAACAGCTAAATATGAGTGTTTGTGCAACAGCGGATGATGATCAATGGCTTGACAGCATGTGTCAAGATTATAATAAACAACAGGATTTGACCTCAAATGCTGTTACATGTACTCCTTATCCGAGATTTAATCGTGCATGCCATTTTCTTTTTTTAAGAAATGGATTTTGCTATAGAATGTAAAGACATTAAGATTTTGTATTGTGACGGGTTACTTTGGAATCCTTAAAAAATTGCATAATTTGTTCTGTGAATGTGGACTTGTGTAATCTAATCTAATGACTTTTGTGGCCCCATTTGCACCTCTGAGTAGTTTTCTTGCAGCGGCGCTATATGAATGAATGAATGAATTAGCATAATGTCCGAAGCATTAATCGATGGTCGTTGCAAATGAAATAAAAATTCTTGATCCATTGGAGAAGCCAGATTGAAGCCAGAATTTTTCCGATAGGTCAGAGAGAGACCTAGCTTCTTATTTCATCGTCTTAACTGTAGACCCGTTAAAACAACTGAGCACAGATGGATTTAGGAAAATTTGGCAAAGCTTAAAATTTATTATAATTATAAAGTCACAGTAGGTTCAAGATGCTTTGTAGCTCACCGCTTTAACGACAAGCTGCATTGGTTTCCCAGTCACTTTTAGTACACCCTTGTTAAAATTTTAAGAGGCACTAAGCATCCAAGGTTTTCTGACTAGAGGATGTGTGAGCATGTAAGCTTCCAAGGTTAAACTATATTGTGAAAATTTGTAAAGTTTGAATTTGAAAGAGTGATTTTTGACTGAACAATTGGCGATTTTCAACATTGACACACATAACTGAGGAAAATGACTTTTTAAGCATTTTCATTCATCTTTTGAATGACACTTTAAAACATTGTATTGAAAATGGAATATTTAAAAGCAGGAAATAAAAGTGGTTTGAACACTTCAAATTTGTTAGAATCACTTTTATTCCACCTGCTGTTACATAGGCCCTATGTACTTTCTTCCATTCACTCGGCTGAATTAACTCTTGTTATTGCTAACGTTTTGGTCACTTTGGAAGTTATCCTGTCATACATAGGAGAAGTAAGCTACAGCAGGCCTAACTGTTTTGTCAAATTATCTGATGACTGTAAAAGTAATATAAATATTTTGTAAATTTGTTACTTTTTCATTTTGCACAAACATTCCGTTGAGTCACGACGTTGTATTGCATCACTTTCTACAAAAGTCTTTGTTTAAAAAATGATGCATCTGTTTAGGAATACAAACTGATACTGTAATAAGAAAATATATGTTCTATCATGTGTGATATCTGTTTCTTAAAACTTCATTCAAGGTTCACTCCTTTAAATAGTTAAAAATTTCAAAATTAGTTCCAGACTTAGTTTGTCAGTTGCCAAGTTACTTGTAAGTGGTAAGCACTCAAGAAATGTGAAAAGTAAAGAATGAATGGAATGAGTGATAAAGTTGATTGGGATGACAACTAATGGATACATTAGCAGGATGCATTGGAAGTACAAACCTAACAGTGCAAAGAAGGAATAGGTGATACAGAAGTGTGACAATAGACGTGTGGGCCACTTAACTATGCTGGTGTCATGTTGTGATTACTATGAAAACAACAGTTTGTACTGAACTTGAGCTACTTGAGGTTTTCCACTAAGGGGCATTTTGCCGAGCTACCATGCAGATGCTCTGCATGGAATGGTCTAGTTAGTGTTTACTGTAGAGATAAATGTTCAAGCTTCACATCTATGTCACTTCAGTAATAGACAACCATCCAGAGCTTCATTTCCCCTCATTCTTAACCTTAAGAACTGAGCAATGATGTAATGCAGTGATTCCCAAACTTTTCAGCGTCGCGGACCAGCAGGAATTTTCCCACTGCAGAAGAACCGGTGCCCCATTTATTAATTATTTCTCTTTCATTTTTGATCACCTAAATTCCTCAGTTATATAATAAAATTGATTTAAATGCATGTTTAGCCAATTCTTTGACTCTGCTGCCTGATAATTGTGTTTTGTTATGACTTTTAAAAATTCAATCTATAGCCATTTCTTAATTCCAAGACAAATTTGACCAGTTTCTTGACTCGCTTTGCAGACCGGCAACTGAGGGCAAGCAGAAGAGACATGAGATTGACAGACGAGATAGAAGGATGAGCGAACTGGCAGAGATCTTTTGGGAATTCGTTCCAGAGCTGGTGCAGAGTCGATTAAGAAGCGTTTGCAGAATTACAAAGTGAAGACTAGGCCAAGAAATAGAAACGTGTGATGGGGAACACGTAGATCTGGATGGTTGGATGGTGAATAGCTGGCAAATGTAACAGTGTTGTAAGGGATAGGACTGGCCCCGCTCTCATATGCCGAGGCTAAGAAAACGAAGTCGTGAATATTTCATACCTGCCTCAGGGTTAGCTTAAGGGACTTCTTCATATTGTACATCTACATACTACAGCCATCACACTGCATTGAAGATGTAGTTTTTTGAGTGACAAAAATACAGAATGAATGTCATAGTATACATTCACTCTGACAAAGAAACACTCGCTTCATTCACTCGTTGAAAAACAAATAAATTCAAGTTCTTCTACATGAATAGAATGTTTAATGCATCAGATTACAATTAATTATCAACAATATAATAATGGATTTAAAAACAATTAACATATTGTTAAAACAAAATCATGAGTCTTCAGATAGTAAGGTGTATCTGTGAAATGCATTCACTGACAACTCTGAAACCTCTACTTTCGTCTTCAAATTTATGTCTTCGGTTTATTTATTTAATAAAAGCAAATAAATAACCTGGGATCAAACAGGAACTTAAATCAATAGACACCAGACTGTGAAACCTCAACTGGCTGCATCTGCCCCAATAAATACCACTTCATATGAAAATTCACTACCAAGGATAAAATCATATATTAATGTACAAAACAATCAAAAGTTTAAGACGTGCCTGTAAGCTAATATTACATTACCTGTAAAGACAAGCAAAAAGCATATATTGATACGTTTGTTTTTCTAAATCTTTCAAAGCTAACATAATGTCAATGTACCTCTTTACCTACAAAAGATAAACTAATTTCAGTTTATATGTAATTTATGCTTGCATGAAAGTCTAACTGTAAGAATGCAGCTCACATTTATACTTTATATAGACTTTCCAATTGATTAGCGACTAAAACAGCTGAAACTGAGCAATCCCACTTTCAGTACCATGTTTGAAGGAAGACCATGAAATATGTTGATGGATTGTAATGATGGTTAACATAATGAAAGTAGCCAGAATGGGCTACCGACAGGTAAAGGACATGAAGAATGGCATCATTGCAAACCTAAACAGGCAGAAAAGAATCATATGTCGTGGCATGCTAATGTTGAAGGAAGTCTGTGACCATTGTTAGAATGACGCACATTTTTAACGAGTGTTACACGTAATTGATCCTTGTTCTTAAGTGGATTCAAATTCAATCGGCCATTGAGCACATAAAAGAGAAAGCCCATTACTTTTTCATCCTTTTGCAACTGAAGAGCACTTATGAGATATGTTTCATTAGCTATATACAGTGTAACTTCAGTACTTCGAAATTCCAGTCATATTGAATAACAGTCGACAGTCCAGCCACAACCACTGCAAACACATACAAACGCAACTCTGTTTTATTCAACTGCCATATATCAAAGTTTTGCGTATTGTGAAGGTACTTTTCAATCCTTGACAAACTACTGGCTAGCAGATATGTAAAATTTACAGGACTAATTGCACCCTGAAACCCTTGCCCTGCCTAGTTTTAAATGATTGATTAATTAGCAGACGCTTCCTTTCCCGATTGGCTCAAGACAAAGAATGATACACAGGTACATCTGGGTCACTAGGAACTTTTCTTCTCGGTTGTAGTTGGAAATGTTGCAGAGTTTGTTTTAACACCTTAGCGATGATAGTGTAGTAAAAGCGAATGGGAAACTTATGCAGTGCTTTGTTAAAGTTATAGCTGAAATACATGTATAATTCTTTTTAACTATTATCGTTTACATTTAAATGCAGGCATCATTACTGCTCAAAATGCATTTACAGTACAGGTATTGATGGTTCAATCATGGTTCATGATTAGGGATAGTAGAAATTCACAAAGTCACGGAAGCTGTGAATTTGGGCAACGCTCAGAACGGATATGTTTCGCCCCAGCATCAAAGTTTTACAGATGAGAACTTGGTGCTACATGTAATGATGGTCTTACAACTGCAGAACTAACTGTGTGCTGAACATTGACTCTGACACTTAGCATGACCTTACACAGTGACAGTGTGTCACTGCTTTGATCTATGATCTATGTTATTGATAACACTACACTGATTAGATCTTGGTAAATAGAAACGTAATTTGATGCAGGACATTTATAGTGACATTTATACATAGCAAATGCGTTGTTTCTTTCTTATTTCCATTATTGTTTAGTCAGATCTTCGCACAGAAAGCATAATTTTGTGCCGTGAATTTGCCGGGATTTTCACCTGTTTTTTTACAAAATGCTACTGTGAATTTCGACATTTTTTGCCGTGAATTTCTACTATCCATATTCATGATGTAATGTAATGTAAATCTTCGAAAATTTCTCAGCGCCCACAAAAGCCACGTCAGGGAACCAGCTTATTCACCGGCGCTATATCAAATCAAGTCCGCAATAGACTTCAGCTGAAGCGAAGTCAGAAAGAGTTTTCATACATTGGATAAGTTAAACTGTTGACAATGGTCAATTGAACTTCAACATAAAGTTTTACTGTAGTAACCAGAATGCATATATCTAGATATTTATACAGAGCAATTCAAGATCCTCTGAAAACAAAAGATTGCATCTAAGGAAGACAGCAATGTTGTAACAGCATTTTTAAACACTTGTCCTTGATGTACGACAGTGCTGTCCAACCTTTTTGACACCGCGGGCCACCGAAGAAGTAATTTTTGAAGCCGAGGGCCGCACCAGTCAACTCAAAAGCAACGACTAACATTTATTGATTAAAATTATTAACTGTCATTCAAGAATTAATTAGGGAGTTATCATAATGAATGCGTCATGGGAACTGGATTTTGTGTTCACATTGTCAAATGATAAGCCAAGTTACGAACGAATAGCTATGCAAGTAGGCCAGTGACTTTGTCTTTTACTTCATTTTTAGAGAAATTGAAAATATTTGGTGAGCTCGGGCGGGCCACTTAGAAGCATGCGGCCCGCGGGCTGGACAGCACTGATGTACGAGGTTCACATTGCAAGTAAGTACAGAGCACTTACCAAAACCACTTAAGACAAAACCTGTAAAACTACATTACAGTGCAAGAGCTCAATCGTATCTGAACTACACCACCCAAATATTCAATGTATTATGACAACTATGACAAATGTAAATATCATTTTGATTAGTATAAAAATAAAAAAATACTATGCCACAAACACCATACATACAGCAGTGGCGTAATTGCTTAGGAAGACCCAGCACATTCTACATCACATTCAAATACGCAGATAACCTCCACTGCCTCCTGGACACTACCATTACACATCTCTTGATTTTTAAACATTTTCAGTCTTTACAATAAATGTTAACCAACATTTAAATTTCAACATATACTAACAAACAATTGTTAAACAGTAACACGATTTTTGAAACATTCAAAAACAAATTCATAAAATTTTAATTTATACTTTTGATTAACAAAATTTTGGTCTCTTAAAAATAAAAATCTGCTAATCACAGGAATGTACGACATAAAAATATATCACGACAATTGTGGTAAACTATACTTCAACAGCATTATCTCAATCTCAACATTTTCAAAGACATCATATACCTAGCCAGTACAATCATTTATCAAACATACATGTAAAGTGAGGAAACTTATCTAAGCCATTAAGCCATTATAACCCGTGCACACTATACTGTTAAATTAATCTGTAAAATGACCTTCAAGGAATCACACAAATATGAATGGAAAATCACACTTGTCTTCACTTGCTTTGGCAGTAAGTTTGTATCTTGCAATTTACAGCAACAGTAAAAAGGTCAGGCAGTAAACATTTTTCACAGCAAAGGTTTGTAAAGCTGCATTGTACTTACCACTAACCATATGATATGGGACATACAGCCAATGGCCTAAAATTATGTCTTTACAACCTCTCTATGCAAAACTCCTCTGGCACATTGTCAATTGTTAATAGCTAAGCAAAATACCTCAATTCTAATAGCTGGCAATGATTTCATTTTACAGTGGGCTCTTCTTGGCTTCATCTTGACTTCTTAGTTACAAGTACAGAGTCATTTAGTGTTACAAGCGTCCATATAAGTTACATGCATCGGAACTTCCCTCACTCTACTTGAGAGTTATGATCTTCAAAACATTTAACTTGAAAACTTCTGCAAAACGCTAGTGAATATAAGACTGAAGTAGATCACAAGTATAGCTTTTAACATCATACTATAGACAGGAATATCGCTCTACCAAAAACTGATGATTTAAACAGGTTGGTTCAATACAAAATGCAATGAAATATGTCTAAAAAAACATCTATATTGCTTCAGTCAAACAACTATGATCACTGTACTGGAAATTGCCTGAAGAATTGTCCATATTGCTTGCAACAAGAAAAATGTGGTCCAATATTCTTTTGGAATATTTTTGAAAGACTGCTTACATACCGTAATCAAAAATAAAGACAATAACTCTACTGGAATACATCAGGAGAAATTCTCACCATATTGCACCAATAAACTCTGACCTGAGCATATCAGCACACATTGGAACTGTTAATTGCACGACACAGCAAAAACCAAACTCTCACAAAATCAGCCGAAAGATAAGCCTTCGATTTTTAAATTTTGTGGCTTCGAAGATATGAATACTTTTGAGAGTAACATGATAATAACCAAGCAACGGGAATTACACCGATCTATCGGGCAATGACGCCGGAGTTATTGACGTCTGGCTTAGTACCTCACGTTGCATCATTTCCTGGATCTAAAACAGCAAGTTAAGATGAAGTTACATTAAATGCAGACGAATATAAGCAAATAAGTATGCCTTTAACACTGTACCTGGGGTTCAAATTCTGGAACATTACATGAAACGAAACTAACAATTTATTATTGTCCGGTCATGTAACTCATCGGGAAAGCCTTTCAAGCAGCTGGATTGCTGTTGTGATGTTAGTAATTCAGCTGATATCTCTTTTAAACAACATACTATGCCTCTGAGAACTAATGTAGATACACAACTAATTAAAGTTTATGTCCGTCGCTGCCAGTCATTTTAAGTTGTTTAACAATATTATTTAATTACTCAAGTTTTAAGAGAGAAATCACACTGGTTTATCTAAAATGTGTTATGTGTTAATTTGATCTATTTAATATCAAAAAGTCGGAGATGAATAGCAATGAATTTTGGTAACCTGTTTCAAGGCACCACTCAGAAATACTTCGACGGTTCGACTCTGTTCTTCCATCTTCTTTTCAAGTGAGGCAATCCTATCTAGCAACAGGCTATCTCGGGAAGTTCTTGCATCTGAGGCAGCCTCAGATGAGAGGCGATGACAGGCGGGTAAACTAGTCGACATGCCATTGATGATGTTGCTGTGATAAATCTGTTCTTTCAACAACTCTGTCATCTTCAAGTTGAGTAAACAGAAAACATAATTCCCATACAAATCACAAGAAACAGGTCTACAGGTTCTAAGAGGCACCAAAAGAAGGTCGACATAAGTCTACCATGGTTTGATTGCTTCCTAAAAACTGACCATGCAATTAAACATACAATAAAACATCTGAATTTTCTTGCATTAGGGCTAAATAGCATTGGAGTTATTCTTTATGAAAACAGATGCTACTTGCATGTAAAGATCCATACTTATGTTACTCCAATACATGACTATGATAGAATTACACAGTTCTAATAAGCAAATCAATTTACTGTTGGACAGATACTGCATTGCATTCAGGGCTTCATTATAACCAATACTTAAACAAGACAGAGAACAGCCTGGATCTGCCAAATTCAAAATCTTTTGAGTTGTACCACTTATTAATCATATAACAGAAGAGAAATGTCTGTCTGTCTGTGATAGTGTCAACATTTCTGTTACGTACCGCCGGCATATCCAGGATGAGTACCAGCCACTTCGATAGCGGCGACACCAAAATCTTACACAATGCACAAAGCGAATGGACGGAGGGTTGGAGTTAGGGAGAGATGAGTGGAAGCAGGGTTGGAGGGAGGGAGAGATGGACAGACGGTTGTAGGTAGTAGGGAGGAGGGAGGGATGGAGGGAGGGAGGAATAGAGAGAGGGAGGGATGGACAGACGGAGGGAGAGGCAGGGGAGAGGGAGAGTACTGACGTCAATCACATATCACGTGACAACGCATCTCTTGACATTTTCAAATTGTTTTTAACCGTCTTAGGACAGGCAAACATCTAGTTCATAATAAAACAAGAGATATATAGGTTGCCTAGATGATAAAGAGAAATCCAACAGAAGTGTTGTCATGTTTGTTTGTACAACAGCAACAACTGTACCTGTTGTACAACTGATAAGCAGGATAAATCTACAGCTGTTGACAGGTTGTCTGGAGACACTGATATGACCATCTTCATTCTCTGTGACAGCTGAGTGTCTAAATTGTCGAGCTCTTTAGAAATCGCATCCCGAAGTTCCTCCATCATCATCAAACCATTCCTGCATTCATTCAGAGAACAACAGAAAATACAGAAATGTGGCTTTGCAGCTCTTAACTGTCTGCTTTTTAACAAACTCATCTTATCTGTCCAACTTGCATTTATCTAGAGTGCCTGGAAAACTAAAATTCACAGTTTATATACTGTAACTGAACTGAAAAGCCCTCTCTTTATCATGACTGAGTTCGTAGTACTTCTCAGCTGATATCATGACAAGAAGCCATACAGAAATCTGCTGAAATTAAATACAAAGTTGTTTACTTTTTGAGTTCATTCTCTGACAACTGATTCAGCAAAAAAATTTGGTATAACAGTTTGCATCTTTAGCTTATCAATTAAGCATATGAAACTGAAATCTGCTGAATGAATGAAGTAATGAATGGAATCAATGACTCAATGGGATTCTAGAGGAATATCCCAACATGGTTATCCTGAAGCAATTGATTTGAAACAGAAACAATAGTCACTACTGCAATGGAACAGCTAAATTGAGTCCTTGCACTTTCAAAGAAAAATTCAACAGACAGCAGTACTTCTTGAACCCACATGGCTTTTCAGCTGATAACCGTAAAAGTAAAAATCCACTAAAAACTAAAGAACCTTTCTTCCGGCAGCAGACAGTCTGTATCCTCCATGTAGAGTTTCTTCGCCTGCAATTGTAGGACTTTCATTTCAAGTCGATACTTTTGAAGAGCATGCTGCAGAAGCTTCACCTCCTCCACCAGATGCTATTTACAAAATGTCAATTTTGCACTGATAACAAGCAGAAACGAATAAGCCACTGACTTACAACACAAAAAAGACATTTCCTCAGGTGATAAAGTTATTGACAAGTCACTGTTCAAGTACCTTGATGCTGCTGTTAATATTACAGAAGCAGTGAGGCTTCAAATTTGTTATCTTCATCACTTAATCCTCTTATACCACCTCTTACTTCAAATAAAAATGCATAAAGTCTCACTAATATTGCCTAAAATGCCTGAAAACTGAAGCAACTGTCCTA
Organism: Aporrectodea caliginosa; assembly: GCA_020284085.1. NCBI lineage: Eukaryota > Metazoa > Annelida > Clitellata > Crassiclitellata > Lumbricidae > Aporrectodea > Aporrectodea caliginosa. Next base: position 727,739 of record JACEVL010000375.1, on the reverse strand, counting down.
CTGGCACAAGTACTGCTCGTTTCTATGAACATTCAAAATTTATAAATAAGAACATTTCAGTACAAAAGACAATTATCTTCTGTGACATGTTTGAGTAGCATTGTGCATCAGAATTGTATCAAAGCACATGATATGTTCAGCTATACAAACAACTGCTACTGATGAAAGATAACTCTTACTTGTTTTAGGCTGATATCTGTATGGCCAAATGTTGACCAATGTGATGGTGGCAATAAATTGGCTGCAGACTGAGGCTAAAACAGAAGTAAGATGACAAGCTAGGTTTCAAATAATAGGACTATCAATGGACTCAGGCTAAACAATTAATTATATTGCTATCAATTCATGAATGTACACATGAAAAACTCATGGTCTGTGTTTCTGCACTTAGGAAAAACAATCCCAAAGCAGAAATGCACTGCTATCAAGTTTCATGACAGTTCAACAGGCAACATTCAACATGGTCACTTTACTCTGTCCTAGCAAACTATAAGGAACAATTATAACCTTCACACTGAAAATTGCAGTTGCAAGCTTATTCAGCAATCAGCATACACAAATAATACATACACACTACACAATAGACAATTAGACATATTGCAATTATTAATTAAATTAGTAACACATGCCCGGTAACACGAAAATGTGAATCTGAGGTGTAGATAGTCTTTAGGCGTGGAAAGTCAGCTGCCATGAAAAGATGCAGTTAGATATCCAAGTGTTTGAAAGCCAAGGAGAAATAGTTAGTTTTGAGTCGCTTTTTGAAGGAAGGAAGTGAATTTGAGCAATGAAGAGAGATTGCGGAAGTCGAATTCCATTCCCTGGGGCAGAGGCATGGAATGCACATGAGTCCATAACTGTTCTGCATCGTGGCTTAGCTAAAAGACCCGTACTTTGGTGAGGCATGGTGACTGGTTAGAGCGGTTGACCTGTAATGCGGAGAATACGGGTTCGATCCTCGTCCGGTCGGTTACTGTGTAGGGACCGTGAGCAAGTCCTTCGCACACAATTGCTCTGCGATATAATTGCATCTGCGCATCGAGGCGTGTGCACTTCTGAGCTTTGGGCCACATTTGGAAGAAGGGCGATATCAAATGCAGTTGCATCATTGATGATCGTAGACAACGAGGAGGAATGTACAAAGTTAGTAGTGACTGAAGGTAGGGAGGTGTGCTGGTGCTGAGGACTTTGTAGATCAAACAGGCCATTTAAATTTTAACCTCAACTCAACAGGAAGCCAATGCAGCTGATGGAGTAGGGCTGAGGAACTAATTCGTAGTGGGACACGTAGCACTATGCGAGCTAAGGAGTTTTGGATGCGTCACAGCCTATTGAGCTCAAGGTCTGAGAGACCCACAAAAACTGAATTAGCATAATCAAGGCAAGAGAAGACAAGGGAACAGGCTATGGTTTTGCAACATATTCTTAGTCAGAGCAGACCTGATGAGGCGTATTGCCCTGATGTGATAGAAACAAGATTTACAAAGGCTTCTTATGTGCGGTCGAAATGTGAGCTTACTGTCTATGGTTACCACAAGTGTTTTGACAGCATCTGATAGTGGCACAGCAGTGCCTGCGAGGTTGATGATAGAAAGCAAACGGAGAGAATGCAGTCGTTGGCGTGAACCGAACAAAATTGCCTCAGACTTTGTCTGGGTTTATGGCCAAACCATTGAAACAGAACCATGCATACAAAGATGAAAGGGACTTTTCAAGTTTTAGTTTACCAGACTGATCCGTGTGTAACAGAGCAATATGAAGCCGAGTATCATCCGCATACTGCTGTAATTGGACTCCAAAGTAATTAGCAATATGACTGTTTGAGGAAGTAAAGACTGTAAACAATGAAGGGCCTATGACAGACCCCTGTGGCACTCCAGCAGTGCAAACATACATATACAAAATTATACATGCAAAAATACACATATAAACATACATCACTCAGTGTTGTGCATACTCGTAACTCATTGCTGTAACTAACTACAATTGCTATGGAAACTATTACTCTAACTAATAACTTCTTTTAACAAGTAACATGCAGCAGAAATAAATTACCTTTACAAGGTAATGATAATGCAAAACTTTACTTTGGGTTACTTTCAACTTAAGACATGCTGCAAAAGTCAGCATCTAGTGAAAATTTCAGAGTGGGATCTCCTATAGTTTTTTTGTTATGATTTTTTGAATGGTCAAGAAAGGGCGTGAATCGCGCTGTAAATGAAGGTAGACTGTTGAATAGTGTCTTTGATAGTGAGAATATCATTTTTAATAAAAATTTTAATGATAGCTATTCAGAGCTCTGTCAAATCAACATTCACAGTCCTCCAAGTTTCAGTACTAGCTAGATATTCTGTCTTTCCAGTGCTATTGTAGCAGCTTGCATCTCATGGGCATTTAGTGTAGACTCAAATTAATATAGAAAGTACTGCAGTAGATCACTCACGAATGTTAAAATATATAATTATTTCAACCACTTTTACACCCATATTAGTGGGAAACTACATTTCAATTCAGAATAATTCACAGAATCAGAAAGTACACAAAAAGTTGTACAAAATCACCAAATTTGCAAGCCTATGCGCATACATGAATCCTGACATAATGGCACTTTTTTGTTACATCTCTTGGCAAGGGTCCATGCGATGGAGTCGGTGGAACCATCACACACCTTGCTGCACAGTGCATGTGCCAGTCTGCAGAGGCCATACGACAACCAAATTATGACACCACATCAGTTGTTCCTCTTCACAAAGCATTGGTCAATTTCTGGTTTGCAACCACAGAGGAATACGAGCAATAAGTAGTTTTTTTGAGCAGCAGATTTGAGTCTCCACTTACAGTTGCTGGAACTCACAAACTCCACTGCATTCTTCCCATATCAACAGAACAAGTGGAAGTGAAAATGTCCAGAGTTGAATGTTCTTCAGTCAGAGTCTATTGATGTTCTACAGCAGGGGTGTCAAAGAGCCGGCCCGCGGGCCATTTCTGGCCCGCTGACGGTATTTTTCTGGCCCACAAAGCCTTACCTAAAGACTACCGTGATGTTCATGACTGATAATGAGGATCAAAATTAAGATTTTATTAGCTGAATTTGACTGTTTGTATGCTAAAAAATGCACCATTATTAACGGACTAAACCAGGGTTGTCTGTCAAATATTTTCTGTGGAACGGGTTCACCAAGCCCCTCCCACACCCCTACCCCCGTTTTCTCAAGCACCTTTGACATCCTGGCCCATCACTTGCTGGAAAATTTTGCCACTGGCCCACTATTCAAAAAGGTTTGACACCACTGTTCTACAGTCTGTCGATACTAACCATCAACAACCTGTGAAATTTGCACTTGAAGGGTTATGTCACCACCAAGTATCATGGCCACTGGTGGCTTGACTGTGTAATGCTGACATTTCCTGAACAGGATGAAGTGGAAATAAACTTTCTGCATTCACATGGTCCCACTCGATCATTCTATTATCTATGTCCAAGTGATCTACTGACAATATCTTGTGTGATGTACTGACAGCAGGACTTCAACCAAGAATAAGCACTGGGAGGGCATATGCGCTGAATGCCCATGAGATGCAAGCTGCTACAATAGCACTGGAAAGACAGAATATCTAGCTAGTACTGAAAGACTGTAAATGTTGATTTAACAGAGTTCTGAATTGCTATCATTTTTATTAAAAATGATATTCTCACACTATCAAAGACATTATTTAACATACGCCGGTAGTCTACCTTCATTTAAATCGCGCACGCCCTTTTTTGACCATTCAAAAAATCATAACAAAAAAACTATAGGAGATCCCACTCTGAAATTTTCACCAACTGTTTAGAACAATGAGATCGTTGGATGGTAAAAAGTTCATAAAATTATGAGAGTACAAAGTGACCTGGGTCAGGGTCACAAGGTTACAGTTGCTCATATTTTTTTTGTTACTCAAAATAACTAGTTCTAGATGCCTTGCCCATGTAGAGCATTCACACAGCTTTAATTTGGTATCTTATTTTTGTTTCTAGCTGCAATAGGAGCTGAGATACAGCAGTTTAACCCTCGTCCGGTCAGAGCAAATCGGACCGTTTGGGTCGAGGTTCAATGACCCATATCTCGGACACCGGTTGACCCAAAAATCTAAAATTTTGGTTTTGAGAGTTTCTCAGTGGGTTCTAATGCCTTGCCAAATTTAATCTAAATCTGAGATGGTGATGCAAAATCACTGCGTTGATCTGACATGGAATGACCCTACTCTAACTAATAACTTCTTTAACAAGTTACATGCAGCAGAAATAAATTACCTTTACACGGTAATGATAATGCAAAACTTTACTTTGGGTTACTTTCAACTTAAGACATGCTGTAAAAGTCAGCATCGAGTATTAAGTGCGGTTCAATGTAAAAATTCAAGTCAACAAATCAATAAATACTTTTGATATTTGATACCTGAAGGAATTTTAATTCCTGAGCCAAACTTCTAGAACTGTTTGGTAAACTGCATACTTTATTTGCTCTTGCTTTAAGTTGTCCGTGCATGGAAACTAACAGCACATCTAATTTGACAATGCATGTCGAATAGGCACTGCTAACATGCTGGACTGTCAGTTGCAAAGTCAAGTATTCAAATCCCTGTCAGGGCAGAAATTTGTCTCAAGACTTCGGCTCCACTTGTGCCCCCCCCCAGCTATAAGTATAAATACTGTACACATGTCAGTGGAAAATCAGGTGGCAAGGGAGAGGCCTGGCCACCCACCTCCAGATGCCAATATAGCTCCACTTTTATGGCAAAGCAAACTGAAGTTGCCCACACTTCAAACACATGGCTGCCTCTCAGGTCTAACTGCTCTTCTTTTCATCCCATTACTACACACCCATTATACGGCATATTTAAGCTTCTTGTTTACTTACTTCTATATAATAGAATAATCTGGTATATGATAATGACTCGGACATTTAGCATAGAGATGCTGAAAGCACTTGCAGACAACAGAAGTAATTCACCCATGCACAATTGATGTTCAGAGTTATAGGCCCACAGTTGTATAGAAGATGAACAGTAGTGCAAAGCCTTACAAAGCTGATTTCTTCAGGCTGATTTATTTGGCCAACTTATACAACTGTACATTAGTCAAGCAAAGACAGCAGCCAATCCTCTACCTTGTTAGTAATTCACATTGAAACAACATAGTTTTTCAGTTATGGCAACATTCTTCTCTTTATTTCCACCTTCTGACTGACAACAAACCCATTTTGCCACCATTTTTCTCATGTTTGACACTGTTTTAATTCAACTGGGTTTTGAGTACTCTTTAAAACTGGATATACTCTAGGCACTACATTTAACTATGAATAAACCGTCACTAAGTACATATGAACATACAGACAAAGCATTACATACATAAAAATCACATGGGTGACATATTCTACTAAACTGTGTCTCAAATAGCAACGAACAGTTTCAAAAGGCCTGCTGAGAATTTCAAGAAAACAACAGCTGACAAAATTAAGCCATACTCACGCTGATGAAAACCGACTGTTTTAAAAGGGAGTGCAGGATTTGATGATTTGTGGAATCCAAAGATGAATGTCGATTGCGGCTGACAACATCAGCTTCCACAGGGCGATTACATTCGCCTGACAGTGGTTGAATGACATCGGTCCTCCTGTCATAATCTAATGATAAACGCCGCTTCTTGTGCACAGGACAGAACTGCTCCGAAATCTTTGCTGAACTTCTGACGATGGAAGATTCTCCAGAACTGAATAAGACGGGAGTTAGATGCTGGTGTCCATCCTCTGTGTTCACCACTTTAATGTCCACAGATGAAAACAGACTACCAGTGTGTAGCTCGGCATTTTTCTTAACCACCTCACCACCACTACCATCGACAATCAACATCACCTCCGTTCTTTCCACCAATGGAATAGAAGTTTTTGGCAGCAGAGAATCGATATATAAGCGAGTGGTATAAATCTCAGGTTGGCTACGGAACTTGTCTCTTAACGCAACAGAGCTACAGAGTTCTTGAGAGGCCAACGCGTTAGTCTTATGGTCGCCGCCTTCTGGACTATTTACAGAACTAGTCAAATCCGTTTGCGTCTGAATCGAACGTTTTGTTGACCAGAATTCGTTTCTGAAATCACCTGTGAGTATTCGCAAACGATGAGGTGAGTCGCTGTTAAAGTCGTGACTTCCTGATTTAACCAATGACTGTTCTTGGGTCTCAAAGTAATCGTTCTGCAATAAAAAATCAGAATCTTCATCCATAGTAGACGAGTCCTGGCTGGAAATAGCATCAAGTTTCATCATGCGATTGATATACCTGACCTGTAAATAAACAGAGAGAAAGGCTAGCTACACCAACAGATCAGTCTAAGTAAAACATTTCTCAGCTATGCAGTCATGTTATTATTATGATCATTAATTATTATTCATTATTTATTATTATTACTATTATTAATTATTATTATTATTATATGAAGATTCATAATGAGCAAGTTAATATAAGTAAATAAACCATAAATGCACTATAACTGGTACTTGATTCAGTAGCATCAACTACTGAAATGAAGAAGAATATAAGGAACAGAAGCTCTACAGTGTTAAATGGAACCATTTTAACACTTTAATGATGAGCTGCATTGTTTTCCCAGTAGCCTTTATTATATGCTCTCGTTAAAGTGTTAAAGTTTGAAATGAACCTCCCAGTAATACAAAACTCTAAAATCAGAAAGCAAGCTGAAAAGAAACAAAATTAACCAATAAATTCTCAGTCTGATCATAAGAAAGTTATCTGTTGTGATTTACACAATTCACCTAAAAGCATACAAAGTATTTATGACCTACATAAAGACATCATCGCTGTAGAACACCTGCATTACAAACATCCATCGAATATATATATATGAACTCATATAGTTGTAAATGCTCTCACTTTATTTAGAGATGTTGAATCAGCAGCATCTACGTGATCAGAATCGGCAAAGCCACTGCTGTCTGACTGTGAACTACCCTGCCGCCGTAGAACGCCTACAATGTTAATAAAAAAACTTGAGAAAACAAATATTAAGTCAATTTAATCGTAAGGTTTAAGAGCCACTCTAAGTGCAAGTGCATAATGACAACTGGTGACAGACGAAAATCTAGTCTAAGAGACCAGCGACATGACTGGTCAATTGGTAACAAGTCTGCCTTGGTAAAGTTTGCCAAACAGCCTATGTCACAAGAAAAGCTCGGACACCAAGCGGTACAGTTGGGTTTTGTTCCTTGTTAGCTGAATGGCATACAAGAAAGAAACAAGCAGCAACTGGTACCTATATTATTCTGTCCTATGTGAGAGACTAAGAAGATTGTATTTTCGGCCATTCCAGTTGACATTATATAGATTTCCACTGAGAGAATGTTAAGAAGCAAAAATCACACCTCAACAAACTCAACATGCATTCAAACACGGCTATGCCAGGTACCTATTGTAGTTAAATTGCTACTATATATTGTTTGCTATACTTTAAGTGACATGTTATTTGTGGAAGAACATATGCATCTCAGAATGAAGTCAACCAATATCCTGGAAAGGCTAAACAGAAACAAAATCAGCTGAAAGGATGAAGATAAAAAGGCAACAGCTAAGATAAAAACATAAAAAGACTGGCTCCTTATCAGCCATAACCAGGGCTAACAGTTATCAACCAAACAAATTATGAACAGATGATTTCCATTAAGATAGGATATTAGGACAGAAGTTTTACGTAAAGAACGCATAGCAAATTGAATCAGAGCAAAATAAACCTTTAATTTTTGAGGAGAAGGTGACAACTGGTGGCACACTGTCAGTTGATATGTCTTTCTCATTGCTTTGCTGAAATCGAAAAACAAATGTTTTCACTCATTTCAATCAAATAATAGAAAAAGCACAAAACAAATCTGTTCCTAGCTGTTATTTAAATTGCACAATAGCAAAACGACATCATGTGCAGAACACTTGGCAGAGTGAATATCACCTCCCAGCAAGAACCATTGGTCTCACCAGGGAAGCTGGCAAAACAACCAGATGGCACGATGCTTAACCTTGGAGGGCATTTCTGTGTTTTCCCTAATCACTTTTATAATTTACAGTCTGACTAAACCTGCATTTTGACACTCACATTGACTTTCTTAGCATCCATCACTGATGAATGCCTAAAGCATAAATATATTAGGAGTGGCAATTACAGAATGCTCAGACAAGATCAGAAGCTAAATTATCTGTATGGCATACAGAAGATAAACTACCGATTAAAAGTAAGATAAAAACTGTCTTCAACAACAAACTTGTGATTAATCAAATCCATTCCACCCATTCTCGCAACAACTGCTGCTGTACAAAATCTAGACGTTTATATAGCACCCATTCAGAAGAGTAATGACTCAATCAGAATATCGATAATGAGGTCAACAGACCTTTGCACAACCGTCGTGATGATCTATTGCCACCTGATCGTCTGTCTGTTGAGAAGAGTTGAACTGAATGACCCCGTTCTCACCCACTTTCAGAGACGCAGAATCTTGTGAGATCGTCAGTGCATCTGTGAACGTGTCCTGGTCGCTCGCATGGTCCGTGTTCTCATTATCCTGAAGTGTGTGACTCGATATGACGCTCAGGGCATCACTTGGAACTTTAAGCATTGGGGGACCAAGATCGTCGAGAGTCAACCCCGGCAAATCAAAAGAATCCCGAAAGCAAGCAAATCGGTCGTCATGGTCTGAACCTGAACTGTCTTCGGTCGCCGTGCTACTCATGCTCGTTCTCTGCCATTCGTATTCAAATGAATCGTTTGCAGCTGATGATCCACGGTCACGAATCAAATTGATTTCAATAATCGGCAAATCAACCAAGGAGTTAGCATTCACATCCTTCAGTGTCTCTTCAGGCTCACTAACAACCGGAAAATGATGCAACTCTGGGATGTTTGAGAAATCAAAATTACTTTCACTGGTTCTGCGGACAATTTCCGAAATGTTCTCGCCTGTCATCGGCTGAACAGATCCAAAGAGTTGAGACTGGCTTGAGAGAAACCTCTGAGGCACACAGAAACGCGTGTCTTTTGACATGGACGGCTCACCCTTCTCGGCCATCTTCTCGCTTTTTTCAGTTGGCTTTTCAGGAGCCCTTGAGCGAAGAATTTTATCCAGCTTTTCTGTTTGCTTTGAGCGCAAGTCCAACTCCGGGTGACCAGTTGCAACTGGTTCCTGTGGCACTGGCTTAATACCATTTCCACCAGACAGCTGACTCTTCATCAGCTTTGCAGCAACGAAGAACTTGCCGGAAGGTTCTTTCATTTTGGAGAGCTTGTCCAACTGCATATCATAGTAACCCATCTGTTCTAGAAAAGAACAGTTGTCCATGCTCAGTATAGACCAGTACTTCGTTCCTCGTGTGCTGTTCCTCATAATTGGCTCTACTATTGCTACATCAGGCTCTGGTGCATCTCGGTTGTTTATCCGTCGGACAAGATTCCGAAACCGGGTGATCATAGCCACAGTCGAAGCCACCTCATGAAAGGCAGTCAGTTTTCTACCGGCTAATTGTCCTGTCTCTGCTGGAACTTCAGAGGTTTCATCTAGCAGTCCTGAAAAAGAAACAAGAGATGAACATACATAATACCAAATACGTCCCATTAAATATCATTCATGTACTATATGTCTGCTCGTTACCTTCTGCTGAATTCTACAGAAACTGGGAATCTCCTGCTTGGAATATCCCAACAGCTTAAGAAGTTTAACTTTTTAAGTTTTAACATCAATGCAGCTGAGTAGTAGGACCATTGAAAAGTCCTCCTTAATCACAGCTCTACGTCTAATTTGATGAAACTGACGACAGTTCAAAACTATCTGGCTAAAGCCATTACAATAACTCCATAAGCTTATGGTCCCAGTTCTTAAACAACTCAATACAGTGGAGTTTGGTACAGCAGTGAATCATCTTCAGAACTTGCTTACTGGTATACGATTTTACAAACTGACCAGCCTCCATACACTGCCTCAGTGCCAACTTATACAGCATTCACTACTTCGGACACCCATTCATTGAATACGGATGGTTCTCAGGATGCAGAACTTTTCAGTTTCTAGTCCCAGAACTCCTTTCTGTGCAGTATCAGCTTTGCTTAAGTACATGGGAGATGTTATTATAATGAAGTTATACCACTGGCACAACTAACCTTCTTTGTCGTCTGTTGTGGTTATGGCTTCGTAAGGTTTCTGCAAGGCAGCCTTCTGGCCCAAGTATTCTTTCAGCCAAGGATTATCATCCAGAAACTTCTGTACAGTGATGCCATTTGCCTTGGAATCAGTCCCTAGAAATCTCTCTGGTATTCGTTGATACCTGTTCATAAATTTCCCCACAAATCCCAGGTTCTCCAAGATCTTCTCTGGATCTCCTCGACGTTCCAATAGAAGCTGGTCAAGGCTAGAAATAAGGACACAAAAGAAAGTAGCACTTCATCCAATTTCCATCTTTGCATTTCGCTACAAACAGTCTTAGTAGCCTTACTTTATAAATGATATTTGATCCAACATCAAACATTACTCAGGTTTGCACTTTTTGACTTTCAGTTTCACAAGCCTTCATTTTGTTAATAATTTGCCTATTACATAGACTTTAGAGAGTAAAAGAAATGCATAAAAGAAAATGGAACAGCCATGAAGAAATGGAACTTGGACTCTGTCCATACAGCACATATTTTATACACACTTATTCCACATAACAAAGCTCTTACAATAACCTATCTTCAAAAGAATCATTGAACAACATAAATAAAAAGCCTCTAATGATTTCTTCAATGATAAGGACTTGTAACTAACCTATCAATGGTGAGATATGAAGAGGCTTCAGAATTAAATGAATCCTGTTGCTGTAGAAGAAACCTCTGCCTCAACAACTGAGCTGCTCCCCCACTGCCACATCTGGCACCAGGAGGATGCTGTATAGCTGATTCCTCCACACCATTCAAGATCCTGAAGTTTACAGCTATTCAACATTACTCATATGATCTTATATATAAAAAAATTGCAAGTTAAACAGATTGCAATCGCATACGGAGAAAGGCCTAAATGAAGTCAACAAGTGCCTGTTAGCTTTCGTTTAAGAAAGGCCACCTATCAGCAACATAATTGAAATAGCAAAACACATGCAAGTCGTAAGAACACATGCCACGTCTATTTCAAGTGTCACCTATAGGCTTCTGCAGATGTCAGTCCGATACTACACCAAGAGCTGCTGCCTTTTCCTGTAGGTCTCTGTAATATGTCACTTTTCTACCAGTCAACTCAGCTATAATAAGTCCACTGTCAGTGGAAGATGAATGGCAAGGGAAAGGACAGGCCACCTGCCCTCATATGCTAAGGCTAAGAAAATGAAGTCGCTCAAACTTCATTCTCAGGGCCGCCTTTCAAGATAGCTATAGGAAGTACTCTTTTTCTTCTACCAGTCAATCAGAATCAGAAGCTTGCCATTATACAGACATCACTGAAGTAGCCAGATTCTGATGACATCAACAACAGGTCTGTGTTGAACCTCAGCTTTTTATCAAAAATTAACGACAAAATAGTACTGAGGCAGACGACACCTTGCTACCTGGAAGCATCCAACATTATGCTGAAGCAGTGAAGCTGCAATCTGGCTTCAGAAAAGGCCATTGGATCAAGATGTTTTAATCACAGTTGATTTTGGACTTACATAACAATCGACCCAGAATATTTCAAATACACTGCACTGGCTGCACATCAAGGATCAAATTCAAGGTCTTATTCCTGGGTCAGGTCTCATTGGTTGGCGCAATTCCAGGATATATATGTCTTATGTACTCATTGGAACACAGTCAATCGGTCTGCTCATCTGCCTAGGGAGATCTTTGGGTCCTTTGTTTCCACATAATAAGCATGAATAAAACACATACTGTCCAGGGGCATAGATCCCTCCCTTTGAAACAATATCCTGCTCGCATATGTACCCGTACTTTGCCTTCTAGTTTGGCCCAAGTTACACTCTCTTTATTTGTGAGAGATGCCCGTGTTTTGATCTCTATGACAACCATGTTCACAGTATTTTTGAGAGGTTCTTAAAATACGTTCTACAAAAGCCCAGATGCATGCACAAATACAAGAAACTCAAAATCACAAGAATCAAATAATCAAACACAATTTCCTAGGAGGTGGAATGGTAGATCGAGTAATAGTTATGAATGTTGTTCTTCAGCTGCCATTAGCTTCTGCTGATCCTTTGTTAAAAGAGTGGTATTAAAAAATTCAGTGGACTAAACTCTAAAACAGATCACAAAAGAGTTAACTTGCATTTCAGTGTTTTTCTCCAGTCTTTGACCATTTCTTCCTTCTATTACATTAGCATTGAGAAGCACACACTTTGCTGAAACAACACATCAACAGATCATCAACAATAGTTAATAATGATCAGTAATAATTAATACTCAATTGCATAGTATTATCAAAATTTGCAGAAAAAAATTAACATGCTTGTAGTCAAATTACTAAACAAGACCATGACAGATGATCAGACATAAGTGACCAGTAGTCATGAGAGAAATATCACGTCATGTTTCTATAGGCAGTCATGAGGCATTGAAGCAGTCACTTCAGGAACTTGCCACACAATAAGCCTAATTAAAACTACTAGCATTAAAGTTCAGGTTTGAATGTCTCAACTTGATTATGAAAAGCAGTATACCTGTAGATACCTGAAAACTTAGGCTTTCTTAGACTGATACCCAAATTATGCTCTCTGTCACCTTTGATAAACTTCTGGACAAAGAATTTCCACAGCTGACCCCTTGACTTCCCTTAGTATGCCATGGTATGTCATATCAGTCTGTACTAGATTCACCAAAGATTAAGTAATGAGATAAACTCTATAGTGCATTGGCACTGTGACCATGAATAGGCAAATAATTTTATCATTTCTAAGTGATGACAAATTGATAATGCTGCTTATATAAATGACTTGACACAGAAAAAAAATAGCAGAGTGGCAGAAGAATGGAAAATGAAAATGATGTTTAGTTAAGCAGAAAGCACTGCTGTCTAGTTTCTGTTTCTTGTCTAGTTTTGTTTCCTATTATGCTTGTCTTCTTATACTTCCAACAATTACTTCTCGATCTCCCACCATCTTTATTAATTATCTTGCATTTAGGGACCCTACCTAGCGGGATTCTTCTTTCCCTTCAGGGCACCCATTGACTCCAAGAAATGCCTACTATTATCTGTTTCTGTTGTATATATTACTTGTTGCTAAAAAAAACTATTCATGTATCTCATGTACCATTCATTTGGGAGCAATAAACTGAACTGAGGAACTGAACAACCATATATTGCATACATATATACATACATACATACATACATATGGATACATACATACATACATACATACATACATACATACATACACTAATGCATTCATTTCATGCACATAAGCAAACCATTTTTCACCCAGACTGTGTCTTCTTAGTTAAAAATGGCATTTGGCTTTTCAACCTTTCCTACACTCAAATTTCAAGGCACACAGCATTTCATGCAGAGCTCATTCTGTGCCATTTCATATAGCTGAAGTTATTAGGCCAAAACTAAACTTAGCAGCAAATCATCAGATTTCACTCTCTGTCCCCATGTCTGTGTTTCTCTGTCTCTACCTATCCTCCCTTTCAAGACTGTTATTCTGTGGAAAACTGAAGTTGGTATAGTTGCAACCATGTAATAAGTACTGGCCCTGTTCAAGCAAATGGACCTGCATGGCCTACTGCTACAGAGTCTTCCCTTCATTAGTGGACTTTGTGCCTAATCATTTTTATGCCAGATATTTTTAGCCCTTGTTTTGGCCCCGTTTTCGACCAGATTTCCGATTATGTTTTATGTCCATTCCAACCTTAACAAGAAAGCGTTATATCTCATCATGCACAGAAGACAGAGCTAAAGTGTGAATACGAAACTTGTATGAAAATGAAAACAAAACCTGTTTGAACAAGCCTATGTCATTTAATTGGAATGCATATGCTTGTACTGTTAAAATGACATATAAAATGTGATGGTATGGCATAATGTGTCTTGTCACATTGTACTTCTATAATCTGTCCATATATTAAATATATCTTACTAACACATGTATAATGTTTCTTCAGTTACCATTAGGTCACATTTAAAACTATAGCCAGGTGAGCAGTGGTTGAATTTTGCACATGGTTAATTCCAAAATGAACAGGGGCAAAGAAGTGGCATTGACAGTTATGTGGAAGACTTCATTATATTACATGTATCTCCAACTTTATGCGCAGCTAATAGATCTCAATCCAGGCATCTTCAACTACAGTAAGTCGTCCAGCAACTATTGCACTAAGCCATTTTATAATTGTTTAGAGCAGGATAGTAGGTAAAAATCTGTCATGCCACTTGTTTACGTCCAGGTATTGCTAGCCTAATGCTTTGAGCACTGTTTATTAGCATGACAATTAGGTACAGTGACATACAGGTCTACAACAAACCTAAGATTGGAATCAAATATCATTTAGGACTCGCCAATGATGACATAATAATGATGATGACAATATAAACAAATATAAAACAATGTGTGCTGCTGACACCAATATTAAATGATAATGAAGAACCAACCTTCAGCTCCCAAGGTCATGTCATCTCCAGCCTTGCTATTGTTCACTTGAAGTCCATCTTCTGCAGAACTTATCTCATGATCATCATCTCTAATTAAAAAACAGACAACAGAAAAATAATTAAGCTAAGTCAGAAACACAATAAACTAATCTGGTGCTGTGGTCAGGTTTTGTTTCAAGGTAACATCCCTGCAGCTCACTGTGCAAGTCTTCAAGATAAGATTCATTCATAAAACTCATCAAAAGCATGCACAAAACCCACAAAGGGTTTGAAACCTCATGCATTTGGCAATACAATATAAAGACCTGTGAGAGAACATGAATATCAGTAAAATTAAAGCTGGTGAAGAAGAATAAACATGACATAAACTTTACAGTTAAGAAACACTAAATAAGAGTTTCTTTGACTACTAACTTTGGGACAAAAGCAGCAGATTAAAACGCAAAAAACCTTTAACATTATTTTAAAACTCAAGTCTTCACACTCATGACCTCCATTCACTTTTCATACGATAAGATGAGAAATTGAGTTACTGACTAATCTAGGACAATTTAGATACAACGCAAACAACTTGCCTTTGTGCTCTTAACAGGACATACAAACTCATCACTTCACAGTGCAAATATCCTACTGCCATACATAGTAAAAGGTATTTACTGTAGGATTCTGTTGCAACAAAGGCAATTTGTGTCCACCTTAGAGCAAATTTTCAGCAAAACTTTGCCTAAGTTTGTATATAGTTTTGATGACATTCATTCACGATTTTATTACATTTGTCCCCTGCCTGTGACAATATGTACCTGCTAAACCAAAATAAGAATTTTATTCATAAAAGTTATTACAGCATATTCATATTTAAATGATCTGTAATTGGCTTCTAAACAGTCTGAAATTCGAGCCCGGGAGTCTAAAAAAACTACAACAGACCTATGTCAAATTAAAAAACTGCTATACGAAAATAAATCAAGCATCAAAGCCATCAAGGCACCATGCATATACAGTGACTCTGTAAAGTTACTGATATGTGCCAAAATATTAAAGTCTGAGAGCACCATTATGCTGATTATGCAACTCATCACATGAAATAATTCAGAATGCACCCAAACCTCCTCAAAACCCACAAAAAAATCAATCAATCAGTCAGATAAGACCTAAAGCCATACCAGCCTAATACAAGCTACTACAGATGGATTATGAGTGCATGTCTGCAGGTTCATTCCAGCACTGGCATTAACCTACCCAAACAGGCAGGTATTCACTGAGATGAGAATGACATGCGTAGCTCAGCAGAACAGAACCAGAATACTCAATTGAAAAAAACACAGGAGGTTGCAAGGAATTAACTGATGAATGAAGGAATCAAATCAATTTACTTTCTGCAATGCCAGTCTCACACGAGAGACTCCATCGAGGTGCTACATAAATATCCTCCTACAATTATAATTACAATACCAACATACATGAGTCAGCCTTGCTCCGAAATCAAAACCGCAAAAGTCTCCCTATGAAGATCAATCCTCAAAGCAAATACCTCTCATCTGACTCAAAAGAAAACTTGGAAATGAGCAGCTAATAGTACTTCATGCTGTGCTGACTGTCTGCCATGACATTCACACACACACACACGCACACGCACACACACGCGCACACGCAAACACGCACACGCGCACACGCACACGCAAACACGCACACACGCACGGACATGTGCGCACGTCACATGCCTCCTTGAAATCAACCCTGCGGTAAAGTAAACAAAGTTTCCATAAAAATTAAGCGTTTTACACCAATTATATACCGGTACTGAGAAAGATTAAATCAACACCATATACTCAAGCTGCGTCAATAAATTCATAATTGGCAGTAGGCATGGATGTATAAACACCAGAACATACTGTAACTGGATTTACCATCATATAATAACAGCACCAGTTCATGACATTTATTTGGAAGCGCAGTCTCAATGAGTCTCCAGAATTTTAAAAGTGTGTTTGCATGCATGTGCATATGATTGCATTTGGATATTTAAAGAGCACCTTGAAGAACATCTGAACGAGATCATGTCAAGCTGGTGTCCCATTTTGCTCTATGTCGTGTCATGCACTGTAAAAGCATAGCTCAAGTGGCACTGAAAAAATGTCCTCAACAGGTGGCAGATGACACCAGATATGGAGACACGGGGTGCAGTTGTACAAAGGATTGAGGACAGTAGGTCAGCAATGCAGACTAAGAACAACTTGGCAAACTCTATCAACACATAATTCATATTACCAGTAGGTCCAGTACCATCATATTAGCCATATGATCAATTGGTTGGCTCTAAGTGGACCAACAGATAGATTTCAAAATCAATGTCAGGAAATGCATTCTGATCAAAGTTATAAAATATTTTGTGCTGTCACTGCCTTATAATACTCTTGCAGACAGTAACACAAGTGAAAAACTGTTAGAACTTGGCAAGACAACATAAATTTTGCTGGCTGAGCCAAGTCTCTGGAATGTGCTATTTGAAGCTGTCAGCTCTGCTGAGTCTTTGCTGTCATTCCGATCTCTGTATAAGACCTACATGCTTCAGTGCAAGTTTACATTTATGGTATCTTTTCATTACATGACAAATGTGTTCAATGCTGCATTGAATATATTCACTTCCTCCACAGCGGTCTCTAGCAAACTTAGCTATGATAGGACTGGCCACACTGTAAGCGATTGTCACGACTGTACTGTACAATGTATTTCAACTGTCCTTATCAGAATCCAGTGCAGTCCTTAGGACTGAATTTGCGTAACATATAACAAGCAATGTTGCGCATAGTCTACACACACGGGATATCATGGATCTGTTCAAGCCCAGAACTGTTTTAAACTGGATCATATTTCAATATGAAGTAATGAATGTGCAGCACAAATCTACAAGATTGCATTGGAAATAAATGCCAGCATATCTGCTGTTATCGACAATCACTACTTTGCCAGCTGATGCAGTGGAAACCATGCCTGTTTTAGAATCAGACTGGGGGTGGGAGAGAGAGACAGACAGAGACAGACAGATACACACAGAGAGCGACAGAGATAGACATACAAACAGAGAGAGAGAGACAGAGAGGCAGACAGAGAGACATTCCTTTACTGAATGAGAGAGAGACAGACAGAGACAGAGACACAGACAGACAGAGACAGACACAGAACTGGAAGTGTTTTACCAGATAAATTCCTTGGACTCACCCATTTTGTGCAGGTATACTGTCGACCCATTTCTGTACTTTGTCATTCTGCATCATCTTCTCATCTAAAGTAACAGAAAGAAAATGTCTTATAAGACATTTACTTAGTTTCCATTTGAAAAAGTTCATACCGTTATTATCTAACAAAATACACTGTTGCTGTAGATTAAGTACTAGACACGGAAATGTGACAGCATTACATAAACCCAATCATGCCCTGTCAGACTGTGTCACATAATCACCCATGTGATAGGCACACATTTACATTTTCCAGGCAGCAGTTTGGCTACTCATTTTGCAAGAATCAGTCATGTTGAAATTATATTTAACAGGTTACAATTCCAGATCAGAACAGAATGGCTTAAGAAAGATAAGATCACCGACAGTGATCAGGCTTTTGCAGTTAGCTAATTGAATCAGGTCACTAACTGTTACCAGCGAATTTTCAGACTCATGTAGGTAGCCTAAGTCAAAACATAGTTAGGAAAAATGAGGTAACTTAAGGTAGCGGAGCAGAAGTGACCTGTGGGAAGGTAATGTAGATAAGGTAAGGGTGAGGCAAGGTGAGCTACGGTAAGGCAAGATAAGGTGGTGTGGTAAAGACACGATTCACGTCAAAGCCATAACAGCCAAACTGGAAGAACAGAATTCAGAAGATGGGAAGAAAATGTTGACTGAAGTCACAGAAGCAGATCTAAGATCATGTGATTAAAACTCTGCACCACAATAGAGGTCCTCTGATGTAGGCAATCTCTAGCAGGTATGAGATTCAGAGTAAACTAATAATACATGTACTTGGAAAACTCATAAATACACTGTGAGAGGATAGTACTTAAGAATTCTGGTCAGCTCGCAAGTAAAAGCATATGATAGATCCTTAGACAACTGATACAAGCCATCATGGGATCAAATTCAAATAAACAAACTGAAATCACATTTTCTACGAACAAATTCTAGAAAGTTTGCAATGCTTTGAACCTCATGAAAAGCTCATGTTTACAGTGTTTACAGTGATAGCAGGCTTACACAGGCTTATATCCTTAAACACAAACTGCCAAAGTTCAAAAGCTTTGTGGCCATTTTAACTTTTACCTGGATGTTTACTCATGCATGTCAATAAACTGAACATAAACAGACATCTTAACACACATAAACATTCTTTCTGGGTATTGCTTACATCAAAAAGAGGAATATTACTAGCTACCACAATAAATCAAGCTTTAGAAACCAAAAAATTGAAATCATATTGTTTCAGCATTACCTTAGCAATGATGAATCTAGAACTGATTGAAAATTCCTTTGAGGAATTTTAAGTGTACACTCTAAAAACTCATTCTCTGCTTCTATAATTGTACAGGTAATAACAGGATAATGACAACCCTGGCCAGTATCCAATACCATTACTCCAATGACCAGCATGGAAACACAGAATGAAGAAGTGGTGGATAGACTGAATTTTGCACATGTGTCCGTACACTTGTTTGTCCATGTGTAATTTAGAATTGAAGATTCAGTTTGTTCAGATCAGCACACTCTACAATGTCTGATAACTGCAGCACAATCAAGCCAGACAAAACTGATCCAACTAAGGCCCAGCAGCCCAAGAGAAGCCCACAACAGACTGAGCAATATGAAGATGATGAAGCCAGCCTTCAGGGCAGCATGATTCACAGCCTACCTGTCATTCTCAGAACACTGGGTTAAAGTGCAGTAGACAAATGCACAGTTGAACTGCTTAGTGCCATGGAAATTTTTAATGAAGTAACTAGACTAGAAAGCCCTATCTGACATGGCAGCACAACTTATAACTGGCATAAAACTGCAGAAAATCAATCATCTGTTGAGCAAACAGAAGCTGTTTGGAACAGAGGTCTAGAAGAGGGGTTGTCAGTTTAGAAGAGGGGTTGTGAGGCAGCAAAGTGCCTACAAGGGCGTTCATCTTGAAGAATGATACAAATCTCATAGTTGATTTAAGGGCGTTAGCCTTGGTGCATTATACACTTTAGCTCCTGTGATTTTAAGTCAAGTTACTGGGATGAAAAATTTTTCTCATTGTTATGCATCTGTTCAATCAAAGCAATATTTAGCAACATGATTTGGCTGACATAGATTTTACTCCACAGATGGTCAACCATGAGCAATTTTGCATCCACAAAACCTGCAACTATCTATAGACTAAAGCACAACTGTCGTCAGTCCTTCTGTATGTGACATTTCTAGAACCCAGTATCCGATACAATGCGGCATCACATATGGATCACAAGTATAAGGGCTTGATGGTGCAACATTAACAAATAAATAAATAAACAAATCATAATAAATGTTTCTTGTACAAGTTTCACATGCAATGCAAAGCCAGGCTAATACTGCATGACGTATAGAATACCACGCCTCCGACAACATCCAAAGGTTTCTCTGATACAATTGTGGATGGAAATGAAAGGACTCCAGTCATTGAACACATCATCCAAGATAAAGACAGTACGAGTTAAACACTTTAACGATGAGCTGCATTGGTTTCCCAGTCGCTTTTAGTGCATGTGCTCCTCATTAAAGTGTTAAACAACAACCAGACCAAAGTCGATCAGTGCAATCAGACAAACAAACCATAGAATGTGAGTAAAATCTGAACACTAAACATCACGAGGAAATTGAGTCATGCCATCCTGTAATTTACTAGATGACTCAGCCGATTATCTGTCCACACAGGAAACTTCACTTATTAAAGTCAAATGCCGGATCAAACTTCACGTTCAAGACAATGCAGTGACCCATGACAAACTAATATGACTGATTGTGAAGGAGGTAATGGTCCTTATCCGCAGCAGGTCGTTTGTTTTCTGCAACCTTCATTTATTTACCCTTTGACGCTACTGTTTAGGCTATCTAACCAGGAGCACGAATACGCTGCTGGGGTGCAAGATAGTCTAGTGGTAAGTGAGCTAGTCTGTCAACTGAATTGTCAATCATTCAAAGCCCCACCAAGGCGAAAATCTATTTAGAATTTCTGGCTTCACTTGCATCCCAGCCAACTCAGCAACAGTACCAGTAAGTACAATGACGAAACACTGTCAGTGGAAAGATCAGGCAGGAAGGGAGACTGCACAACCCCATATGCCAAGGCTAAGAAAAATGAAGTTGATAACATTTTATACCTCTGGGGCTAGCAGGTCACTAGGGGACAAACAGGAAATGCACAGAGGAATATATCCTAATCATCACTAGGAAGAACTCCAGTGAACATTTACTATATCTTAACTAATGGAAACATCATAACCAAAGGAAAAGAAATGAGTCACATGGGTATTAACTAGGACCTTCACACCTTCACAGTGGCAACCATTAAATTACTTGAAACCTCAACTATAATTGTTATACTTGTCTCATGCAAATTCCCAGATTAAAATCAGGAAGATAAAGTGATGAATATAGATTTAGGAATAATAGCCTTCCTAGTAAAAAAAATCATCCTAGCAGTGTTTAAACAGTGGTGATGGAAGGACAGCACAACAAGGTAATGCTAGACAAGAAGTAAGGGGTAAGACAGGTGGCAAAGGTTACAATCCCACTTCTTCTGAGAAAAGGAGTCTCTAAATGTCATCAGGTTCAAGAAAGAGTCTCAGTTCATAAACGTCTAAGTGGACAAGTTATCCATAGGTAAGATATGAGAAGCAAGTAAATAAACAGAGTGAATGAGAAGCCTGGTTTTATGGGTCCATACCCAGGCAAACTAAAACTGCCAAGTTATATCTGTACATGTGCAAGCATGCATGTCTGTATGTGTTCTGCATTTATTAGCATATCCTTATAATATATCAACAATAACCTGATAGCCATCATATATACATATCCTTCTCGGACTTCATTAAATTATATACCTGTCATCATTACACAGAAATGACATCCTTCTTATCAACTGTTTAACCGGTCTCAATAACAATGGTGTGCTAACAATGTCAGTTTGGTCTACTGCTGCTGCCAGGGTTCGAATCTCAGAGCATTAAATACGAACAATGATTTGTTGGTGATCTGGGAAACATACTGTGAGGAAGAACCCTGCATTGGTACTTAGCTGTTGTAATGGCTGTTGTCATGCTGTGCTTCTGCTGAAAGAGGGTCAAGGCAAGTTGTTTGTCCCTTAGTGACCTGCTAGTCCATAGAGGTATGAAGTGTTTACAACTGCAAGCCCTTAGGCTCTCAGTTGTAAAGGTGCCACTACATATCATAACTAGTCCATTCAGTTTACCCTGAGAGGCAGTCATGGTATGAAGTGCATATGAGGGCCTCTGGTCAGTCAATCTTCTAACTTACAGTGTACAGTCAGCTTATAATCAAGGTTTGTCAGAGGGGAGTACAAGTGGAGTAGAAATTGAAACAACCTATACTGCCCTAGTGGTGGCTTGAATCCCTGACCTATGCTTTGACAGCCCAGCACATTAACTATTACAATAAGCAAGCTCACCAAAACTTAACTACCAAACCTGATGACAAAGAGTAAACAATTAGCTTGCCAATTTGCCATGTACAATTAATTTGCCATAACTTGTTCAGACAGCTCTGAGGACCATCACAATAGACAAGTCCTAAGTTATCTGTTAAGAATCCTATTTAAGAAATACTCAAAAGAAATTAACCAGATATATTTGCAAACTCTAAACTTTCATGATCACTGATTACAAACTGTCCAAAAAGAAAAGCAACTTTAAAACTGTAACAAGTGGTGAAGGGTTAACAACTAGAACCCCACTAACAAAAATAGATCTTAAGTTCACAGCCAATTATGCAGCACATATTCTGCTCTAAGGACCACATGTGGTCTTCCTGTTTGAAAATTGAGTTCAGACAGCGCTATATGCATTCTCTACAATCTCTTAACCAGTTAAAGTTTGTATACAGTATCCTGTAATTGTTCCAGCATTATAAGTGATTATACCAGTATCTGTTTATTAAGGGCAAACAACATATATGATCTGCTCAAACTGTCTAAAGACTCAGACCTATAAAAACCAGTCAACATTCATCCAAAAACACTGCAATGTGATTCATAAAAGTGTTCATAAAAACTGTATAAGGACATTTTAGGGTACTACAGTAGTTTCTACGTAATGTAGTCTACTGTAAGGGGAACTAAGGATTTGTCTTAGGCAATAATTTGAAGGCATCCAAGGATCATCAGCATGTGATTGATTTCAGGAACTGTCAGAATAAAAGCTGACCACATGATCACCCAAAAATTAGTATTTAGCAAATTAATATGCACAGGGTTCATGAAAAACAGATGCAAAGTATGCTGTAACTGTGTGAAATCCAAAACAACTGCCTATAAGTATAGTCTGGGTCTTTAACTTCAAAACAAGCTATCCAGTAGCTACACGAAGGGAAGAATAATTTCCCCTTCCCCAGCTGATCTGATTTAGCAGCATAATCATTCATATTCGTGTAAAACCACAATCCTTCACAAAAGTTATCCATTACAATAATGTAATATCCTTTAGCAGAATCCTTCCTGCCCAACAGTAGGGATGAGTCGATTGGCATTTTTTGGCATTTCCGATTCTGATTAGTTTGACCCGCATTTTCCGCCGATTCCGATGCCGATTAATGGGTAATATTCACTTTTATTTGGTTCTAGGCACTGTTTGTTACTAAAAAGCCCAACTGTCTGCCATTTTGATGATGAGTCAACTCACAATTTTATTATTTGACACGGACTTTCAATATTCAAGATTAAATATTACCGTACGAGGTCGAAAAAAAGGGCTACTATTTTGATATTAAAGAAAAAGGTATTGTTTTTGGTAAAAAATATTACTTTTTGGTTATTCAGATTTTAAGGCCTGGGATCATCGACTCCGATTAATACCAATTAGTGCAAAATCCGGCCTGAACCAATTACCCAAAGGATAATCGGCTCATCCCTACCCAACAGTGACTGAGGCTGCAAAGAAAGTAAACTAAGACAGGAAAGGAACCTGTAGAAAGAGACCACAACTCAGACTTCAACTCACATACAGAACAATACTCAACAGTCAATCCTGGTCTCATCTTTACATAAAGAAGACCACTCAGTCCCTTAACAGTGGATTTTGTGATCAATAGAAAAGGAAGTTTTGTCAGTAAATGGCAGTACTTATAAATACTTAAACTTATATAGCTCCAGCATACCTATATACTATGAATCAGAAGCTCTTAACTCTGGAAACTATAGAGAAGGTCCTGCATAGTCAACTGTCTCATTGGTCTGACCTTCTGGGTACTGACCTAATTCCTGCTTGGTTCTGATGCATCATTGGATGTCTCAGAGGCTTTACACACTTGCACTAGAAAAGTAATTAATAATTTAGCCTATTCAAAATACTACATGGAATGGTTAAGAAAAGGCATGGGCAAAAACTAGCACTTTAATTACTTGACAGGACAAAAAGCTTGGTTAATTGCAATTTACTGATTAGTCAGACTTGAATTGTGTAAATTGTTACATAAACCAAGAAACCTGCATCCATCTGTGCTAAAAATAAATCAAAGAGAACTTCTGTATAAACAAGTTCTCACTCTGTGCATATGCTTAAATACATACACAGGTTACATTGACAACACATACTTAATTATGTATGCACAATTTTTGCACACAAATATACACAAACACATAAACTGATACAGATGCATACTTACTACAAATATATACCTTATAAGTACGGAGAAGTTGACATAAGCAATCTCACAAATTCACACATGCATAATAATACACAATCAGACTGTGACAGGCCAGACATCCACACTGCCAAATGCACGGTCATTATTCACTCCAATCAACTGCAACTTCTAAATCCAAACATTTTCAACCTCAGTGATTAATGCCACATGCTCTTGTAAAAAGCTCCTCCACCCTTCCCCTCCTCCCCCTGCTCCTACCCATTCAGTGGGTGACCTGTTTTCAGTCACAGAATTTTCTTCTTTTGCATATAACAACAAAACAGCATGCATGCATCCTGCTTAGCGTTTCTAGTCTATAGATGAAACCTCGCTACAGGCAAACTTTGAAACTATTCAAGTCACCCTAAAGTTGCAAAAGTGCTGCCGACGTAAAAGCAGCCCAACAACGCCTAAATAAATTTTATGGATTTCAACTGCCAGGTCAAACTCAAGTAATGAACAAAAACCCTAGTTACAACATAGGCAACCAATGCAGCTCATCCCTTGTGCAGGTAGATTATACATGTATTACCAAACTTTGGAATTTCACCAGTATGCTAAGCTGCAGCATTTAAAACAGATTGAAAGTGATTAATCAAAAAATATTATTAATAATAATAATATTAATTAATAATATAAATGAAGAGAAAAGTGTGTGAACCTTCTTCGCTATGCACTCTTTACGTATGTGAACATTCTTTGTTATCCCGGACGAGTACCAGCCACTGTGGGTCTCTGCCTCAGTCTATCTGTGGGACCTCTGTCGTCCCATATCGGGTGCCCAGGGTTGTAGCTCGCTCCCTTCGCTGTGATGGGAAGGGGGTTTGCCTGCACAACTACCATGCAGAACCATACTTTCTCAGTGGTAGGCCTGACGCCTTGGAATCCATGGGCTCCCCTTGGAATTGCACCTGCTTCCCAGAACCCTCTCTGACACGTTCTTAACTAACCTAAAAACTGTTCTGTTTGGCTGTGCTGGATTGGGAGTACCTCTTGAAGAGGTGCAATGAATGAATGAATGAATGAAGTTGTTGCTGCTGTTGTTGTTATTATTATTGGCACCAAGCACAAAATCAACAAAGACTAGCCAAAGTAGCCATCCCAGAAAAATGCTATCCCTCATTTTGAAATCCTGACGGATCATATTTACCTTAGGTTAAAAGAAATAATACTAATACTGTGCCTCTTGCTGTGACTCTCGCACCAGTGTTGGGCTATCAGACTGTGTTCTCTGTGGCTGGTCTAAAGCATTTGAATACACTGCATGTTTCAGTCTGCTTACTCTCTGTGGCATGGCCCGTGGCGTAACTAGGACTTTTTGTTTGGGGGGCTTTGGCGTAACTAGGACTTTTTATTTGGGGGGCTTTAAGCCTTGAACATGGCAAGTGCAGTTGCCTGAGTCTATATTGAAGCCTGGCGGCCTGATTTATTGGGGGGCTTCAGCTTCATTTGGGGGGCTTAAGCCCCCAAGCCCAACACTAGTAATGCGTCCCTGGGCCTGGTTTCTGGTTTCTCTGCCTCATCAGATTTCAACCTGACTTCTCTAAATGATTATGACTTGGACCATCATTTCACCCAAGTGACCATCAACTGATGTCAAATGCATTATGCAAATGGCACCATAGAATTCATTTTAAATCAGATCATTTAGAATTAAATAACAATATCTAACAATAATACTTTGAGAAACTGGCCATCTAAATTCAATAATTCATGCTAATAATTCATTTTACCTGTTCGAACTGTCCAGAAACTTTTTCTTTTGAGAGATTACACTTATCTCAGATAAAATTAAAATAACAAGATGATGATAATGATGATAAAGATGACAGTGAAAAGAACTTTCAACTTGATCAGCACACCATTAAGTCTCATGCAAGAGGCGTTGTAAATATAAGGATCTTCACGCAAAACATGCCATATATGGACTACATTTGGCCAGAATATGTTTTTGTGACTGAAGTCTGAGTATTATTTTTCACTGATCAGAGAGGTCTGCTGACAATGCAAGAGTGTCTCGAGTATTTGACAAGTGACTGGCTCAGTAATATGACAATCAATCAAAGAGAAGGACTCTGGTAACAATTTATGGCATTCGTAAGATCACAGACTGAAGACCCACGGCAATTTCAAAAGAAAATATTACACGCTTAAGAGCTACTGCTATCTAATATCACTTTAAAAATTATTGTTGAGTCACTGTCTCAACACTTACCATTCATTTGAAAATAAGTTAGAAAGTATATTTACACCAAACACACTTTACTGGCTGGCCCAGGTTGGATACGGGTGGTCGACCAGATGATGCCATAGAAAATTAGAAACACCATCAACTCATTGTAATGCTGACTTAAATGTAATTTACCAACTGGATCCTGACTAAGACCTAAGATATTTACTCAAATTCTCTGTATTTTACATAATTTGGTCAATGGTCATAACCCTAAATATTACTGATCATATCTCAAAAAGAGTTAAGACAAGTACCGCTACAAGTGTTCACTGTAGTATTTTACACTTTCTATAAACATAATTTTTACCATTTAAATCACCCTAGCACCAAAGATATATACTTGTATTCTATGTAGTAACCTACATGTATTTTACATTTGTATATAAACATGATTTACTGCTTAAATCCTGCTAAGATCCACAGTATGTACTTCTATTATCAGCAGTATTTGAAATTTGTAGATAAATGTAATATTCTTTATACCAGGATGCATGTATAATTGTATACATAAATTAGTTTAATATATGGGTAAATTAGAAATTGTTTACTTTGCACAGCTGTCTGTTTATCCAATCACACTTAATGACAACACGGACCATGCACAGAGGAAATTCCTGCACACAGCAAACTACAGTAAGTTGTCAGTGGACAGTCTCTGCAAGCAGAATGAACACACCAATACAAAGATTAAAGTCTCCCTCATCCCACGGGAGGAAGGTGCTTAGTTTTATGATCAGGGACAACCATGTTGCTGGACCAACACAGAACAGACCTAGTGGAGAGATGGCAAAAAGGTTTGAAGTTTTGGTGAATTCGTATATATACGAAGGATATATTTATGAACTAAATAAAAATTAATTATTATTACGAATATTATTAACGTGTGTAATGTCAAACAGAAATGTGAATCTGAGGCCTGGTTAGTCAGTCGCCAGGTGAAGAACAGTTAGATATCCAGATGTTTAAAAGTCAATGAGAAATAGTGAGATCTGAAGTCTTTTTAAGAAGAAAAAGAGTTTGAGCAACGAATAAACACTGGTAATCAATTCCATTGCTTAGGGGCAGCAACACGGAATGCATGAGAACCCATGACAGTGCTACACTGAGGCTCAACCAAAAGACCCATACCTTAAGATCACAGACTGGGGGCGGGACGTACGGAGAAGCTAGTGGTTGAAGGTAGGTAGGAGTGCTCGTTGTGAGAGTTTTATAGGTCACAGAGACCAGTTTAAATCTTATTCTAAATTCAACAGGAAACCAGTAGTGCAGCTGACTGAGTACAGTTAAGGAGTTGAAACACTAAGTGCATTCAGCACCAGGCAAGCCAGAGAATTCTGGATGCATTGAAGCCAGTACATATACGTGTAGTAGTGTATTTGAAGGTTGTGGTTGCCTACTGAGAGAGTTAGAACAAGGTGCTGTTACAAAAACAAACCCAACAGAAAGTCATCAAAAGCATCAATAGACTAGTCAAGATATCCAGAAATTTGCACTTAATTCAAAATTAAGTACTGAAATCGACAACATTTCTTGATCAATTATCAGCTGGGCGAAAAACAAAAAATAAAAGATCTGCAATTCTGTCAGGATAGGCCTCACAAATGGGGGGGCTATGAGTTGTTTCTCCTTCCAAGGATCTCATATATGCAAACATAAATAATCTGGGATGCATGGTTGCGATTACATTTAACCAAATTCGCATTATATCGACGCGTGTCATAGTGAGTGTGCGGTGTATTGCTGTATTTACTGTTGGCAAATCCAAAGCAGACTGAGAAAGGACCAGAAGAAGAAGCAAAGACAGCTATGTAGCAGAGGACATATAGCAGGAAAAAGATAAGATAAATAAACTGACCAGGTCAGTTTCATATAGGCAGTCAGATTGGACTGTAGTGATTACAGCAAGACCTGTTTGAGTAATATCTAAAATTATAATAAGCTTCCGACATAGACTAATAAGTGCTGCTATTTTGTTTAACAGCAAACAGATAAGCAGAACAGTGATTACCAACATAATGGTACAGGAAGTGCATAAATATTGACTGATGAATATACATCAACTGATTTATTATTGACTTTATGAGCGCAGATTTCTAATGTATATGTATACGCCTTTCATCTCTACATTTGAGGTTTAAATTCCAATATATCATGTCGAATTGACTTTTAGCAATGTTATTAAACCACAACCACAAAGAAATTGTCTATGGTTGTAATTGCTGTTTCATGAACTGAATTTTAGTCTGACAGAAAGATCCTTCAGCCAGAAGAACCCACTAGACCATAGATCCAACGACTGATGCTGAAAGAGGCATTTCATAAATGAGGACTATTTTGCCTTCACTTAGCAGTTAGTTCAGTAGGGGAGTGCCTGCATGAGGCTATGCCATCAGTGGTGAAGGTCTTGAAGGTCTTGGCTGAGTACCACCTTAGGGCGCTACGCCAGGTGGACAGTCTCAGCAGGAACCCTGAAAAAGCTGGCAAACGTGGGCGGCATCGCCGCCTTTGATACCACAAGTGGATATCAGAGCCAGTCCTAAGCCTGGAACTCTCTTTAAGGGAGAAGTGTGAAGGTCAAACGGATGGGTGCAGATACTCCGTTCATGTAAAGAAAAAATACATCAATGAAATCCAATGCAAGCATTGGACTCCAACGGGCCTCGGCCCATGGATACGATGCAAGCGTTGGACACCTACGGGCCTTCAGCCCATGGATCCTGATGATGATGATAGCAGTTAGCATGAATGATTATCTTACCTTTACTTACCTACTATACCAGCATCAAATGTCAAAATCAGATATTATAAATTATATTTGCAGTCTCAGAAATTCATAGAAAGTAGACTGCATAGAAAATCTCACCAACAGCTAATTTCCTAGAGGTAACACCGTAACACTAATTCTTTTGATCAAATTTAAGTCTAAATTATCTCAATTATGGCTACTAAAGCAGCTAACATAATCCAGAAACTGTACATATAATGCAGAAATGTGAGATGAGAGATGAGACTTTAAAGGAAAAAATTAAAATATTAAAAGTTTTTAGCATTGATTAATTAACTTGTATTTTTGTATAGGGTTCTGGTGAGTGAGTGTGTTTTTGGGTGGAAGCAAATGGTTGTGTGCTCTAAGCTTTACTTGATGAGTGGAGGGGTCAGAGAGGAGGTAGGACATGCTTGGAGTAATGCATTATGGATAAGAGGAGTTTAGTGTTGGTTGTATTAGCTAGTTCAGAGACTGTTGGGAAGGATTGTTCGAGGTATCCTAGGCGTTTAGCTCTTTAAAGGAGCTTATCCAGTCGTCTTTGCCTGAGGCTAGGGTAAGTCCCCACCAAGAAGGGGAGGCATATAGCAGTTTAGCAATGGTAGTGGCTTTGGTGATGCAATGGATGGAAAAGGAAGAATGGCCATGGGTTTGAGTTCTCTCATAGAATAGACGGAGGAGCAAGTTGTTGTGAGGTGGTCTATGTGAACTCTCGTTTCCTCAAAGCTCAAAGCTCACCTCTTCCACTCTATCTAAGTCGGCCTTCAAGTGCACGTTTACACTATTGTACAAAAACATTACCAATTGCTTAATAATAATAATAATAATAATAATAATAATAATAATAATAATAATAATAATAATAATAATAATAATAATAATTAATTAATAATAATAATAATAATATTTATTCGAAGCGCCTGACAAACGCACTGTGCTGTAAATGTACACGTTATAACGATTAAACAATTAACAAGAACACAAATTACAGAAGATATAAATCAACAAAGCTGCAGCCATGCAAGGTGCAAGCTCATTGTACTTTTGCTGCCACCTAGGAAATGAAGGCTTGAGCTAAATCTAGGGGGCCTAACGGGAATCGAACCGGGTCCGTGAAAACTTCAGGCAATAGTGCTATCCTTTATACTATCCCCCCTCCCTGTTGTATTGCATTGCCGTTGTATTGAACTGTGTGACCATAGTTTGCCAATACATACTCTGACCAAACGGATCCCGCTTTTCATATCAAAAGTCCTACATGCTAATCTCATCGTTTATCACGTTTTAACTGCCTGACAACTGTACATACGCGTGCACGGTTGTTACGTACATATAAAGTTTACTTGATAATAGTTACCGTCTGTTTAGATAAGTCTTGAACTCCACCCACACTGCATGGCAAAAGTTAAAATTGCAAACCCATACAAATTCCGTGATCACAACATAAGAATAAGCAATCAACGATTTTAAAACAATAAGCGCCGTTTCTATACCTGTGTAAAGATAGGGTTTTCATAAACCATTCAGAACATAATTAATAAACTTTGATTTTTTCATCTGATTACAAACTCATCAAAACTTCAGAGTTCACGAAACTTACTAAAGAGTAAAGACGAAGTAGTGGGCGAATTCTAATCCTTTAACCGAATTGCAGCACGGACATATTATTCGAAAGACTGACTATTCGCCAGAGTAATTGCTATCGCTAGTCAGTACCTACAATCCTCGGTGTGTGCGTTATTAGGCTATATTGCTAGTCGATTATTGCATCCATTGGAGCTCGTCGTCTAGCTGTACGCCCAGGGAAGATACATTTTCACTTTGCATTATGCTCTTGCCCACTAGGCCCTAGCCTGTAGCCTGTTTGTGTCATACAGGCTATTGTCATTGCCCTGAATTGTTTGCCATGGCTACAGCTCGCTTCTGGCATTTCGAAAGTGGATGGATCTATATGGTTGGATTACTGGATCAGGGTAAGATTTCGTGGAAGAGCTGGCACTTTTAATTCATCGACCCGAACACAACTGAAGCTATACCGTAGTATAGATGCACTTCATAGGAATTTATCCAACAGATCTCACTTCCTCCGTACTTTACTGAAGTTTACTCTTCTCGTTTCAGTAATCTTGAAATCGTCTTCGATAAGAACGTTACCTTACCTAAGTTACCTTTTCTGACCATATCGCCCAGCTATCTCTGTTATATGCACATCCGTGAACTTCGTCGTTTGCCCTCAATACTTAATTACAAGACCGCGCGCATCCACCTTAGTACATGACCGTATTATTCCACAAGCTGACAATCTTTCACGCAAATCGTTTATAATAAGAATGTTATACTCTGTATAAATGTATGTACACCAAAGTGCGGATATGCAATTGGTTGAATAAAGAATATACTTACTTACTTACTTATTTACCTCAAATGTCCATTCCAAACTCGACTACAGTAACTGTAATTCCCCGTTTTACAACATCCACTCTTCTCAAATAAAACGTCTGCAAACAATCCAAAACGCTCTCGCCCGCGCAGTCACCAAAACTACCACATTAACCCGAGGCTATGCTGATCTGGTCAATTAAGATACAAAAGGGAAACAGTCAGACGGCGATGGAGGAAAGTAGAGGAGGAAGATGAATCGATCGGGACAAGAGTTATGAAAGAGCAGCACGTGCTTTCAGTTTTGAGTGAAAGACCTGTGGAAAGATGATAAGAGGTTTGAAGTTTTGGTGAGTTTGTATAGGCCCTATAATAGCCTAGAGGGTTTATTAATGAACTAAGAATGAATATATATTAAGCCAAAATGGTGAAATAAAAACTGTTTAACTGATAATCTGCTCCAAATCTTTTCCGTAAATTGATTATGGTAAGTATGTGTAAATTGAGGTGGAAAACGCTCCTCACTTATATCGCGTGCTCCTCAACGACCTCTTTCTGCTCCATCCATAGATATAATAATCATAAATGTATAATACCTATGGTGAACGTAAGTACCCAAAGTATAGGAAAACTCGATGGTCTTCTCGTACTCGTGGTTTGAGGTCTGCTTAACTTTTACTTTGGATCATTTAAAGTGGTTTTTCTTGTGGAAATTGTCCGATATCGCAATATTTTGATTGTAAGTCAAGGGAAGTAAATAATTAAAGAGGATTAGTACATTAATATTTGTGACAATTGTATTTATATAAGAATTTGCGGGATAATAATGTCGTTGAGCGATGTTACGTTTGACTATGTATCTGCAGCAATTAATTAGTGAAGTGCATTTAATCGAAAACGTTTTCTAGAAATTCTTATATGTAACTCTGGGTAATGTTTACCTTTTGACCGCCTGTGACCGATTACCGTATAGGCAAGGTGGCTACCAAAGACATGGCTAGAATAGAACACTTGAGTCACGACCACAATATTTACGGAGGTGAAAATTGAAATAAGTCGTGACTGGTTGTCGTGACTATACACTGCTAAGAAACTGTTTGCCATATAGCGACCCAAAAAAGCAAAATACCCAAAAAACCGCGTGTTGCGAGCATTCTTATCAGTATTTCAGAGACATATGCAACTTTATTAATTTTTCACCAAAGAAAAGTTCAGTTTTCAGCTTCTTCAATATTGTGTCCATGACTCATTATTTACTTTAGGGACTTCCGCTGTGATAGGTTGCAGCACTTTTTTGGCCATGTTGTTTATAAGGTGGTCTGTTCCATCAGTCCAGAGCCCAGAGGTAACGATTATCTAAGGAAGAAATGTTCCTGATGGAATAATTTCTATCATGCAATTAAGCTTTTTGGAAACATGTCATATTGTTGTTCATTACTCATTGATTACGTATTTATTGATGAATTGCTTTTTGTAGCTTGCAGAGTTGTATTGTCTCCCAGTCTGGGGCATATTGTTTATGTGATCAGGTGGGGTGAAGTCAAATTTTACCCGAGTGGTTTTTGGTTTTGAATATATTTCCTAAGTATGTGCAGTTTTCCTCATGTAGGCCTAGGTCAGCAATTGTTTTGACTCCTGGATGGTTTCCATGAAATTGATGTGGAAATAGAGTGGTGCTCCCATGAGCAGTATTAGTACTGGAAGTAGAATTGAGCTGTTGTTATCTTGAGCCATTGTTGTGTTTGGTCCACTGCTTCCACATTTGTGTTTTTAATTTTTTTTTAAATGTTTAATATTGCCTAGCCCAGACAAGAAGTTATTGAGGTGTTGGTGAGCTTAATTTTTGTAACATGATCATTTTTTTATCAGTTGTATAACTGTTGGCATATATAGCAGTACTACCTGATGTGTAACATGACACTTGGGCCATGTATGGCTAGTTGGTGATGTCACTTGGACAGGAACTGTATATGCTAGAAGGTTCACAGGATGAGTTATGTAATTTTGCAGATTGACTATTAAGCAGCAAGATGGGTAAAGTACGAAGCAAAAAATTTCGAGTTCATACACCATCTGTGAAATTGTCAAACTTGCCTGGAAACCCCTCGGGAACAGAGGATCTAATAAGTTTATCAGGACATGTAAGTAATCTGTATAGTGTGCAATTGGTTACATCTCAATGTAATTTAAACAAATACAAGATACAGAAGTTATTTGCTCTCACTTTTGTGATTGATGGGACCACTGTCTTGCTGTTCAGTTGATGGCACTGCATTTTTAATGCTGTAACCACATCTAGGCTGTTCTTGGAAAAAATAGGACAGGCATTCATCTATAAGAAATGTTTAGAAATGCTCACTATTTTCCAGTGAATTTAATTTGCAATAAGCAGATTGGGAAATGGAAGGAGGGTAAGTGGATGTGTATAACTGCATACTCATTTATTTTAAAACTAATCCTAATGCAGACAGAAATGGAAACTATTGATGTTGTAGAAACTGTCAGCCATGCTCCTTAAGTGCATCCAGGATTTTGTAATGTAATAATAAAACAAGCACATTCTCTAGTGTTTTACAAAAGCGTGACTTCTTGAAAAGCTGCTTTAGACTTTATGCTGGTGATGATTATCAGTTTAAATGCATGTGTATTTGTGTGTCAGTCATCTAGAGGAACAAGCCAGTCAAAACCAGTTGATGTCAATGCCTTGATTAACGAATTGACAGCAGAACTTGAAGGAGATTCTGACGTTCGTAGTGTTGTCACAAGCAAATCACTAAGGAGCGTATCAGGCATCCAGTTAAAGAAGAAAGACAAGAAAAAAATACAACATGCAGTTCGGCAAAAACGTAAGAGAAAATAACAAAATAAGTCTTAATCTTCAGTTTGTTTAAGCCAGAAAATTTTTGAAAGCTAAACTGTTCTTGACTTACTTTACAAAGTATTTCTTGAATATTTGTTTGGTTGTAGTGTAAATTTACATTGCAGTTCTTCATCAATTTAAAATCTGTACCAGATTAAGAATTAATCTTTTGCATTAATTAGTTAATTTAGTTTACGTGAGCTGTTGTTTACAGTAACTCAGGTTGTAGCCGTTAATGACTGATAAGTTATACATGTAGCAAGTAATCCATCTCTGTCTTTATGAGATACTAATAAGTACTACCTAATATGAAGAAGGAAAAGTGCAAAACGAGGATCATCAATGTGTTGTACATTTCTGTGGTCATTGTTGTTAGTTTCATCCTAATTGCAATGAATTCATGTAATCTTATCCCTGCGGTATTGTTGGAGAACTTGAGTGGACGTTTGTCTTTGCTGCGAAGGTGTTACAGTTTATATGACAATAGTCGAAATTAGCTAAATGGTTGAGAATTTTTCGTGTGTCAGCCTGCTGTTATGATTAAAATGTATTCCATGTTGAAGGTTAATGTAACCTATCACTCTTTCAGTTAACCATCACCAAAACAATCTTTCCTGATTATTGAATCCAGCTAATGTCTGCTTGGTTTCTGTAAACAACTTCATGCTGTGGTGCAATTGAATGTGTGACATGTTCTTTCAGAACTGATCTTAAGCAGGTGGCATGAAGAAGAAGCCCTAAAGACAAAGAAGCGACAAGCAACAGGTGTTGTCGGTGACCTGCAACCTCTTCACGATGCACTTCCGACTCTTGAGTGGCTGGAAAAAAACCGGTTAAAGAAATCCAGTTTAGCATCCAAGTAAGAAATCTTTAGAAATGACATTGTGTGTTTATGATAGGGCCTTCTTGGACTTGACCTGTGTTTTTGTCATTACTTATTTGAAGGCTTAAATAATGGCTTAGCACTGAGCAGAGCCTAAATGTTTAGCTGGTTAGATGAAACGTTTGACATTGATTAGTTTAAGCAGATTTAAAACTTTCGTACAATGCATTGTTATAATTCAAATTCCCAAGTGGCTTAGTCAGAAACATAGATTCCTAATTTAATTCAGCTTTAGAATATTACCTTATTATAATAATCTTGTTATAGAGCTGAACTAGCTATGGATTCAAAAGTTGGTCTTGTAAAGAGGTTTCAGTGTATTAACAAAATCTCTCTTTAGCATCTGTCTGCAATAGATGTACTTGGTTGGTTCAGTTGAACAATTCCCAATGATATTGTTTACCTTGTTACCTTGTGCTGTCAGTTCCTGGAACTCTAGCGACCTTCATGATCAAGCCTCTCCATTTCCTTCTGTCCGCCGTCGCATCTCTCAGTTCTGCCAAATTCATTCCAGTTGTTTCATGTATCTCGTCCATCCACTTTTTCCTTGGTCGTCCTTGTTTTCTCCTTCCCTCTCCATATGCTAACATCATTTCCTTTTCCAATCCATCTGATCGCATGACATGACCAAAGAACCTCAACTTTGCTCTTAGCACTGTTTGTTGTAGTGTCTCTTCATTCTCAATTCCGATACTCATGCGCACCCAATCGTTGGTCCTTTTCTCTTTCCATGATATTCTCTGCATCTTCCTCCATATCCACATTTCGCATGCGTTAATCTTTTTTTTCATTTTCTTGGTCATTGTCCATGTCTCACTGCCGTATGTTACTGTTGGTATGATCAGAGCCTTGACCAATCTTTTTTTCGTGTCTATACTCACATGTTTGTCCTTCCATATTTTTTCCAGACCATTCATTGCAGTTTTTCCTATCGCTACTCTACGATTTATTTCCATATCACACTTTCCCTCTTTTTCTATTACTGATCCCAAAAACGTGAAGCTAGTTACCGTTTCTATTTCCTCTCCATCTACTACAAAACTGTCCTCCTCCTCTGTTGTCATGATCTTTGTCTTCTTTATATTGAAGTAGAGTCCTGCTTTCTCACTTTCACTCTTGAGCCTTCTTATTAGTTCTACCAAATCGGTTTTTTTACCCGCCAATAGTGTTGTATCGTCAGCGTATCTCAGATTGTTCATTGTTCTTCCCGCTATCTTTATTCCTTCCATAGCCTCATCCATTCCCGCCTGCCTCATTATCCTTTCAGCATACATATTAAATAGGAAAGGAGACAGAATGCATCCTTGCCGCACTATTGTTTAGTTTAAGTGTATTATCAAAAATCTTTTTAAAGACATACATTTAATGAAATCAGCCTAACTGAAAAGGTTCTTATTTCACTCTAAAACTGTCAATCAAACACAAGGACTTGTAGATATCATCTCTCACAAATTCTTTTCTCTTGTTATGAAAGTGGTGATATACTCAGACCTATGAGTGAATCTGCTCTAGGGAGGTGCTCAGAGCAGTTTCCAGAGAAATGGACTATAGCCAGCTGCACCTGAACTTTAGGATCAACTCAGTGTACAGAGAAGGCCAAGAAGGGTTACGAGTGAAATGACTATTTGAACCCTAGCAAAGTCGTGTTTTGATAGTACATATGAAGCAAATGTAGCAGTAGCAACTTAACTTTCTGTATCATTACTCTATTGTTGGATGTTTTTGACAGTGTCCAAAAGAGAAAACCGAGGAGCATTGAGACACAGTTTTTTCAGAAACAACAGATGTAAGTCAGTCATGTTTAAACGTAACCTTGATTAATGGTTGTGAAAAATATGCTAGATTCAAACAATTATAAAGATTGTCTTAAATGATATCTAGAGCAATGATGCCACCAGCATTCCGTTGTTCATGAAATTTATGTAGTTCTGCTAAAGACGTGGAATGAGATTGCAAGTGTGGATGAAGGATTCATGTAGCTCAACTAGCCGGGAGATAATGTGGATCCAAGGAGAAGGCCTAACAACTGAGAAGGCATGATGCTGCATTGTCACAGCACATGCAAAGTGAACAGTCGGTTCATTCCTAGTCATGGAGTGAAGGATTTTTGGCCAGCTGAAGTCTTGAGATGGGTCAACCGTGTGGGTGTGTGGATATGGATGTGTGTTTTGTGTGTCCATGCATGCGGTTGCAGATAGGCAGATGCGCTGCCCAACTGGCTTTTAATGTCCTGTAGCACGGATTGAAGGGTTGACAGTCTAATCATAATATTTGTTCATTTTAATTGGATATTATGTGTTCAAAGTAACCTACAGACAACTATAGACTATTAGTGATTGCTAAGCAGTTAAGCTCTGTATGAATGTACACAAGTAAAATCCAGTTAGAAGGTTGTTTGATAAATGTACAGAGGCATGCTAAGAAGGAACTGTATTCACAAAAAGGTGGGTATTTGGTTTTGTTGATCCAAATCCACATGAACAAGACCGATGCTGAGAAATGTATTATGTAATTAAAATCAATCTATTATTCTTTTGCTAGGTTGCAAGGTATTCAAGCTTTCACAACGGCTACAGCAGCTGCCTCTTCAAACTTTCTGGGATCAGAACAGACCAATTCATTTCAAGCTGTAACAGAACATTTGCGTCAGAGCATTTTGCAGCAAAATGAAACTGCCATGAAAAGTTGAAGTAAAATTCTTGAAAGACCAACTTACTTTGTCAATGCTTCAGATTATACAAATTATTTAGTGCTACCACGACTAGCAAGTCACTATTATTTTTTGTTAGTTTTGTTAGTACTATTGTGTCCTAGAGGTAGAAGTGTCTGTTTGAGAATGAAAAACCCAAAACTCTCCCAGGTACGACTTTATCTAAGCAAATCATCTTGCTTGAACACATAAGTTTGAACAATATGGTGGCATCTAACACAGTGTAAAAAATACTATGATTTTGAGATTAAGTATCAGTTATGTTCAGTGTCCAGTAGGCTGGTCCAACTGTCCAATGTCCATGGCATAAACGGCAATGGTATCCATAAAAGGCTTTATTTAAAACAGTACATATATAGCATATTTGGAAACTGATGAAACAGTTCAAGCATTTAACTGGTTTGTCATCTGTTCTGATAACTTAATTCTCTTTATCGGCGTCTTTGATTGTGAATTAATCACCACGTTGATAAAATGGCCGAATGACCACTCGCTCTGCCACACTAGCGCTCTCTG
Source organism: Aporrectodea caliginosa (assembly GCA_020284085.1). NCBI lineage: Eukaryota > Metazoa > Annelida > Clitellata > Crassiclitellata > Lumbricidae > Aporrectodea > Aporrectodea caliginosa. Next base: position 688,834 of record JACEVL010000375.1, on the reverse strand, counting down.
GCAGAAGATATTCATCATCAGGTTCTGGTTGCTGCTGTTCTTCGCTGTCGGTCTGACTGTATTTGATGACGTGTGGACGAATGATTACTTCTCGCTGGAACTTTGGCTCTGATGTCAAATATGAAGATAAATCTGGGGTGTCGGTACGTGATGCAGGTCGAGAGCTGCTGCGGGAGTTGATTGGTGCCGGCTGAAGAGGAATTACAGAAACAGGAAAATGGGGAAATGTAGCCTGCTTCTCTTCAAGTTCCGCTGACTTCCATCTGGGTTCTGCCTCCGACTTTGTCTGTGAATGTCGTTTCTTGAAACACAACAGTAAATGTAAAATAGTTGCAGGATACACCACGCATGCTGTAAGCTGGCTGTTCAACTGGCTACTAGTATTTGATTACATACACAATAGTGGTGTATTTTAGAATCTTAGATTATGAACATATATTTATACATTGATTAACTATGCTAAGCTTCTAGTGTGACCTGCAGGTTTTGTTAAGCTTCTGTTATGATTTGAGGGTTTTCAGTTTAGTTTAGTGTACTGTCACATGTTGTATATATGTTAACCCCCACAATGTACCCGATTGCTGAGTTCTATGTATGTGTACATAATGCATCAATCAGTGGTTGCAGTTTCAAGTGAGATCATAGTCACCATTATAATTCAATAAAAAAACCTGGTTGAAATCCGTTACGTCAGAAACCAGAAAAAGTCAAGCTACAGAGGATAAGCACGCTGAAACAAATGATATAGGGCGATTGTTTGATAGATCCTCGGGAAAGAGAGATGACTTTTTAAGAAGAGGGTAAACTGGCATGTGCAAAGCCTACAGCGAAGGAGCCTTAAGTGAGAGAGAGGTTGACTGGGCCCTTGGACATGTTGTACAGATGAAGCAAGTGTTTTAGAAGAGCAGTGGGAATATGGTGTAGAACACACTGCTTGTCAGGAGAGGAGAAGATTAAATTACGAATCTTGGATGGGGTCAGCTAAGAGCTGGTGGAGGGACCGTGTCAGATTTGCAGTCTCACCCCCACCTTTAGAACCACAGCAACCAGACGATGCCCAACCTAGGACAACAAGGATATTGCACTCGGAGTGGAAGACTGGTTACCCCAACCCCACTCAAAGACCAGTAATGACAATAGAAAAAAAACTATTTAGAAACAACAAGGGGAGGTGTCACATAATGCTTTACAGAAGTATTGTGCAATCAGAGACTAAGGGGATCCTCACACATGTTGGACTGATGAAGTGAACTGATAACTTTTCTTTTAAAAGATTTTGTATCTAGCTGATTAGCTTCAATAAAACATCAAACAGCAGTGCAAACCTTATAACAAAGGGTATGATAAGCCACCATAGGAAGGAACATTGAGAACTCTGAGTCTGAAAGCCGAGATCTTGTTTAACCCTTTAACGACGAGCATGTACTAAAATGTATGGGGAACCATAAGTGGCTTGTCGTTAAAGGGTTAACAGAAAACTTGAGAACCTATTGGCAAGGGAAGAGTTCGACGGCAACAATCATATTCACTGCCTGCCATAGCAACTTTGGAGAAGAGCTTTCAAAGATGATACAAGTACTGGGGGTACTCGGGGTGCATTGATTTGACTGCTGAGACCAAATAGAAACAGCAAGGCCTTGTTGTCTAAATTGAGGAGATGAGAGGGTAAATGGGACTGCTGACAACACAGGTTTTTCCAGCCAGCTTTACGGCCTCCTGACAACAGATATATCTGTATATAATATGCTGACTCAGAATAAGAACAATTTATAACTTGAATGGCCAATTCAAGGCTGAGCGAATTGACGTTGGACCATTGGTATCGTTACTGCTTTCACAGCGTACTGGGATGGAATTTTACAGTCTACTGACATCCACTGAACACCAAGTTGATACAATTGTTTTTGTAAACAAATTAAGACACCTATTACAAGAGACTAATACAAACCCGTTGAAGTGAAGCCTCTGATGAAGATGTATCAGGAGGTGTACTGAACTTTAACCTCAGGAGCTTAACTGAAGGCAGAGTGATCTCATCTAGGTCGTTTTTCTTTGACACCTGTGTCGTCTCATGAGGAGCTGATGATAGGTTAACACTGGTGGCATGGACAAAGCTGCTTGCTTGTGGTGTAAAAACCTCTGATTCACTGGAAGAAGATTGACTTCTCTTTGCTAAATGACTTTGGCTAGCTGAAATTATCCGTTCCGTGATGGCAGACTTATCTTTTTGCTCAAACATCGCACGTCTGTTTGAAATATCGTATTCACGGCTGTACCGCCTGTAGTCGACGTCCTGTGGGCTGCAGTCAACTATCTGCGGTTTCTGAACTTCACCGGTGGTGCTTGTATCTGTGTAACTGATCCTTGTCTTCCAGTTATTTTCCGAGTCACCTGCAATTTCTTTAATCTCACTGTCTGCAGAAGTTAAGTGACTTGGTATGGATCTGGTACTTGACAGTTTTTCATATTTGCCTGAAACCTCATGAAATCCACCAGATATGGAGTGCATGCTTGTGTCAGTTTTTTCCTCACTTGCTCTGCTCTTATTCATTGTCTCAGTATCTGTTTTGGTATCAGTTTCAGCTGAAGTTCTGTGGTCTCTGTAAGTAGGGTGTTGGGTAATTTCATCTTTTGTAGGACTTTCTTCTTCTTTGGTCATAGATCCATCGCTAAACCTGTCGTAAAAAGATCTGACTTTTGGCTTATTGCCATGATTTCTGTAAGAAAAATTATGTTCTGTAATGCTGTCTTCTACCTGCCTTGTGTCATCACCATCTGTTGTTTGATTCAAGCCTATGCCAGAAGAAGTTGTTATATCATCCTTGTTTGATCTTTTACTATCTCCATGAGATAGGTGAAGCTTTTCATTTTCCTTTGTTGGTATTCTGTTATCAGTTTCTGTGATACTGTCTAAAACAGAGGTTTTGCTGTTGCCCTCATTTGACTTCTGATGGTCTCCATAAGACAAACTGTTCTCATTTCTGTCACTTTCTGCCATGCTTCTTACTCCAGTCACTGTGTAGTCCTTAAAGGAAGTAGTTCTGATATCAGTTTTATTTGGATAATCTTCACTTACGAGTTTTGTACTGTCATCAGCTGTGGTTTCACCGTCTCTTCTAGCATAAACGGCTCTGATTTCATCGTCCATTGATTTCTTTTGGCTAATGTGCAAACCAAGTAATTCATTTGTTTCTTCTTCTGTGGCAGTGGCTGCCTTCCCATTTTCTGTGCTTGAATTTGCTTCAATGGTTGTGTTGTCATTTGCTCTGCTTGAAACATCCAAGGTCAATCCAGAAGCTGCAATTTTCTCCCCATATGTTGTACTTGAATTATCTGATGATTCCATGTCAAAAACTGGTAATTTTTCAGCGGATTCTGATCTGTTGTCGAAGTCTTGTGAGCCCTGCTGTAAAGAAATAACAGCTGGCCCATAAGAACTACCATCAGTAAACAAATACTGGTACATGGCATCACATCAGTGTTATTTGCAAGTTCTTACCACTGTTCAGCTAAGTACTCACCAGTTATCAGTAAATGAGCTTTTACATTTGCTGGTCTACTTGTTAAATTCTCTCCCCACCATATACAGTGTAGATCAGTAACAAAGTAAAAGTAATGGGATACTGTCCTTATCAGTAGGTAAAAGTTTTAGTACTTTTACTTGTAAAACTACTAAAACTTTTACAGTTTTCTAAAAAAAGTTTTACTTGTAAAGTATTAAACAATGGAAATTATTTTACTTGCAATGAAGTAATATTGTATCAGTTTTGCAGTACTTTTATCAAGTGACACTTAGGTATAAATTTTTATGTGCTAGATGCAGGCATTATATTATTAGAGAACTTGCTACGAGATTCCTGCAGTGTGGCAGATTGTACCCATCAACCGACTTTTCCTTTCTGCTTGTTGAGCTGTCTGCAACAGAACATTACTAATGATGAGCCAGTGCAGTACAGACCGTCTGCCATCTGACTGAAGTTGGTGTTTGAGGCACAGGTTGTACTGAACAAACTGCGTATCAAATGCGAACATACTGGTCCGAACACCCCTCCCAGTCCGCAGTGAGATGACCCATCCCTCATTGCAGATGTCCTTTGTGAATTGAGGTCAGCTTCATTTTGATGCACCAACAGTTCAGTATTGTGCATAAACACCAGCACCACAGAAGTGCACTGTTTAGTAGTATTATTGCAAAGTCAATTTTTAGAAAATTGGTTTTAAGTTACAATGTTTCATTGTGTTATGAAATTCACAAGTAATTTTAACCAAACAGAATACAAACCAAATGTAACATTCAGTTACAAGAAATAAGCACTGTAAATATATAGTAATTACCATAAGATGCTCTGTTTTGTTCCATGGTTGTTTACTTCCTTGATGATGAGAATGAGTACCAGTTGTTAATTCTTTCCTCCAAGTGGTAGAAGAAGATGCATCACTTGTCAGATTCTCGCTGTCCTTATCGTTATCCTCTTCAAATCTTTTACGGTTTTCGAGCAATAATTCAGAGTTACTTGCTTCATCAGATTTTAGTCCACTTGTCTCAGATGGTGTTAAGCCTGTCTGGTTTTTACCATATTGATAGGATACACTACCAGTAGTGTGTGAATCCAAAAAGGTTTTTCTCACAGGTTTTCTCATCTAAAATTAGTTAATTGCATCAAATAAAATTATGTAAACAGATCTTTGGTTAGTTTCCTACTGGTCAAACAGCATCATCTTCTGCTCATGATGATACAATATATTACATTTTCAAGACCACTGACTCAAGCAGAAGTGCAAATGTATGCAATATTTTATTGAGTCTGTTAAGTTTACAATGCCTCAGGATTTCATTCGTCTCTAAATCCATAAATTAGGTTTAACTTAGGTTTATCATATATGTAAGATAACTTGTATTCTGTACTCTTCTGCCAAGGCATAAAACAGATGTCTAGGACTTGGTTGCTTTAAGATTCTAAAATAAATTTTTAATACCCTCAAAATTTATTAAATTTATAATGCTCAGTGCAACCTCAGAACCAAATGGAATGAGGAGATGAAACAGGTGGCTAGAAGCTTAGTCAGCATGCATGTACTATAATAAAACGTTTCCAGATAAAATGTCCTTTGGAGACAGTTCTTGAATTTTTGTATGTGAACGTTCATGACAATAAGAGTGCTCATGTAGGCATATATTTATTATGGTATATGGTAATTTACATAGCATCATTCCAATAATCAGAGGCATGTTCTGCACCAGCCTGACTGATGTTAAAAGTCATTCAGAGATGTCTTCAGTAAGCAAAATGGAGTACAGAATACTAGAAGAGTTGCAGGTGGCAGACCTATTCACAGATGTGGAGCCAAACCAAGACATTTTCATCCAATGTTGACAGAATCATGTTCTGAGAATACGCCACCCGTACGTACAAAATCCCTGACAAATGAGTCCAGTATGCAACTTAGCGCCAGTGAACTCCAACTTGTTAGAAACTAATGAACAAATTTTGCATTTAGTCAAAAGATCCACCAAAATGACAGAGAAAACTGACGAATAACTGACATAGCCTATGAACATGTGCATATTTTGAGAGTACTCAGATAAAAGTCCCATGTATACCTTGGGTATTTTGTCTGGGGACATTTTATCCTGTCACAGGCACAAGTATCATACCTTGTACTTTGACAGTGAATCTGTGTTGACATGAGCCATGTTGATTGACTGCAATGCAGATATAGAGTCCAGCATCAGACAACTGACAGTTGGATAGACGGATTTCGTAGATGCTGCCGTTGTGTGACATTGTGAATCGTTCATCAGATCCCAGCTGAATAAGCTCATCTGCATCTCGGTACCAGAACATGTCTGTCAAAACATATCAGCCAATTCTCTTAAAACGTACTAATCTCTGGCAGAAAATGAGCCAAAATGACAGATAGATATCTCTTGAAATATGGAAATTCAAGTTTATAAATATGGTGTTTTCTTAAATCTCTTGACTGTGAATAGTGTATACCATATACAGTATATATAATCATATTATATGCTTTTGCAATTACCGTGAATATCAACAATTAGCAATTCATCTGAACTGCTTGGTTCATTTGTTCACCATTTCCTTAACATCTACCAGGAAACATTGGCTAACTAGATGACTTCAGAGAAATGCACTAAGATACACTGCAACAAACTAACAGAAACTATGTCGGGCTGCTTTTTCAGTAAAGGATAACAGACTGCTGTCGTAGACATTATAAATAATTATTACACCGTAAAAAGCAAATGTCAGGCATCTACATGTACCATAGCTATCAGCTCGTAACAAGCTATGATAAAATTAAAGAATAGCAGCAAGTCAAAGATGCATAAATAAGTTAAACTGTGTAGCAGGCATTCATTATGTTTTGGTTTGAGCTTACCAATAGGTTTGGCACCATTTAGCTTGCAAGAGCATGTGAAAGCTTCACCACAATTCACAGCAATGTCTTGAGGAACAGTAACAAACTGAGGTTGAGTTGAACACTCATCACTGTCTGATGAAACCTCTGCTTGTTTTTCTGGGATTCCATGTGCAGGAACCTCCAAGTGCTCCAGTGGTGTTCTGTCTGCTGGCACTTCCATATCTTCTTCCTCTGGCATTCTGTCTGCCGAAACCTCCACATGTTCCCCTGGACTTCTAGGACGTTTGGATTGGCTCAGTGGAACCTGTTTCGTCATGGAGACCTCAAGGTCCACATGGGATTCGTCGAAAGGGGAGCCAAGGCTGCCATCTGATAAATCTGGCAGTTCATAAACACTCCTAGGACAGAAAGATAAAACAGGAAAACCAATTATTACAGCTTTCTCTCTTCATTCTAGGTAGTTCTCTCATGATGCATTACAATATTTACTGCATACTACCTTGATGCAGAATCCATAACAATTCATTTAAAATCTAATTAAACGAAAGTAACACCAGGGCAGAAATTTGGTTCAAGATTTCTGCTCCACCTGCACCCCTAGCCAACTCAGCTATGATGAGTACACTGACCGTACACTGTTAGTGAGAAGATGAGACGGCAAGGGCCACCCACCCTCATATGCCGAGGCTAAGAAAATGAAGTCTCTGACACCAACCCATGGCTAGCTTAATGGACTGCTCTTCTTCTACCATTAAGACATACTTTGCAAAAATTAGGGTGAGAATGCTTCACATTAACTAACTTTCTTGTCCAGCTAAGTCTACATTTCACACCCAAACTGCACATGTTAACCCCCCCAGTTATTTATCACTACATCATCATAATTATGGAAGAGTCTGTTAATTATGAAATCAGCAAATTAGAATAGGTTTACTTTCAGAATTATCAGAAACTTTCTAAATTCCTACATGCTGTCAATCAGTGGGCCGTCAAGTGAATGTCGTTTTGGAAAGAATATCTTCAGGTCTCCTTCAGCTTCTGCTGGTCCACATTTCTTCTTTCCATAGTTGTCATAAGGTGCTATTGGAATGCGATTGCTCATCATTGCTACTGGTCCCCTTTCAGACAAAGTCCATGGGTCTTCAGACAATGAACCAGCGTGAGTTGTAAGTTCAAGGTCAACATCGGCTGACTTTGCAGGACTCGAAGCGTCCAGACCAGGCAGTGTGACCAGGCCTTTCTTTCGTGATGCAAATGCAAAGATTGAGTTCTCATCAACATCGTATTCACTATCATCAAAATCTAAAATGCCAAATTGGATAGAAACATTAAAAACTAGAATTGTCATTAATAGTAAGGTCTCATTAAAAGTTTTTTACGTATTTTATGATAGGACTAGTGATACAACGGAGAACTGGGAGGTGCCCCACTACTTCACCAGATAGGACCTTCATGTGATCAGACTCAAATCTCAACCAATCACTACAAAAACCTAAAAGAATCAACAAGTGTGCATAACTTACCTCTTTGATTGACTGGTCTTCTGAGCGATGAACTTGCTGACAGAGTGTCAGTATGACTTCTGGCCTGCCAGTCTCTTCCGTCAACATCTGACATACTGTCAGTTGTAACCTGTAGGTCCTCCAGCTCAGAGTCGGATAAATGCTTTCCAATCTGCGACATCCGTGCTCGATTAGAGAGTTTAAGCAATTCCTTGCGAACGTCTTCTTCCTCCTCTTGGAAAATTTTCTCTTCCGATGACTGCAGATCAACATTAATCTACAAAACACACTTCAGCTGTGAATATGTTGTCTTGGAGAGTTGCCAACTGTTTCATTACACTACTTGCAAAACTAATAATATTTCACAATCTTCTTCTACACTGGAGACTTGTTATAAACACACTTCATAAAACACAAATTCTGATATAACAAAGTCAGGGATATGAATCCCAAAATTAATATCCCCGGACAAAATAAACTTATTCTAGCATGACTGTGTTAAAGGTGGTTCTTGATACGACTTCCAAAGACAATTCACTATGTAGGTAATAAGTTTCTGGTGTACAACGTTGAATATTTGCAACTGAATACCAAACAGCAAGAAAATATATTGCAGGAACAGAAATAAATAGGTCTATCAGGTATTGATCTATGGCTATGGTTTTGAATTTACCAGCAGTTGGCATCACTATCACTTCCACCACTGAAAGCAACATCATAAGAACTAGCATCTGCAACTGATCAACAGAGCCATTGCTAGAGATATCATTCCAATGACAATTAAAAGAGTCAGCATGGTTTCATTGTTGTTTTACAATGCCATTTTCTTCATTATCAGTTTTTTACCAACTACAACAGATATAAACCATATCAGCTTATCACTCTGATGATTTCTCACACAACACAATTCGTAACAATAAGACCTTTGTGACAATGGCAGCTGATAGTTGCTCAATGTAACTTCGAAGAGTTTGATCATCTGGATCAATTCCAAATGGATGATCATCATCCTAAGAATCAAAAACAAATTCTGTACATCACAAGCAAAAGAAATTGCTTTAGAAACAAATGCTATGCACTCAAAAGCAGTTTGATGGTCAGGTTTTGGCTTTTAAACCAATATTTCTACAACATATGAAATACATGAAGCATTTTAAAGTGTATAACCACCAAAGAAGTGGAATGTGAAGCAGTGTAACTGACCCTTCATATATAGTGCCACCAACTGAAAACCAACATTGTAACTGTTACCCAAAAGAAATGAGAAACATGGGTCATCATGGAAGAAATCTCATAGTTTTGCATTTTTTTCAGATTAAAATGTTACTGAGGTGAATCAAATGAAATGAATCAGACACTTTTAAATGACTCTTAGGTCAAAGGAGCCTAATAACAGCATTAGAAGATAAAAGTTAATAAACTAACATCAGCATCTGGAGGTAAGGATGACTCGTAGATATGGCTGATGCATTGTTCAAGAACACATTTTGAAATGGCTTCCTTTGTTGCATTTTCTCCAAGTTCATTCTCGTGGAATTTACTCTGGTCATTCTTGTCAGCAGTTTCTGTAGGAATACAAACATTACATTCTATTCAGCGGCATGAAAACTTTTGAGGTACCGTAGGTTATCACGATCAATGCTTAGGTTGAGGACACCAGTGCTTATGATACAAATTTTTCTGTAGTGTTTATTCATCACAAGGGTAAGTTTACGTTGAAATATTTCACAATTATACCTTAAAAATGGCAGAAAATAACTGTGTTGTGCTTATCTGAGAGCAGCATCATATAATCACCACCAAAGTAAATCACCTTCAAGCTGTCTAGAATGCTCTCGCTCATTTCATTACTAAAGCCCCCAAACATCATCACAACACTTCTCAAATCATTTTGCTGACTTAAAAATATACACCTGAATGAACGGAGTATAAGTCCTATCATTGACCTACAACACCCTGCAGTCCTTTCAACCCTTCTGTCTTGAGTTTACAATTATGATTCTGCATGCCTTTCATCTTAATGCTCATTGCAATTCCCAGCAACCTCCACAATAGCCATCTGACAGTCAGTCTTTTGGCAGGAAACCAGACCATACCATGGCTAGGGAGTGCTTCTGAATGGTTCATCCTACAAGGGCGTTTTATAAATGTTTAGATACAATACAATGAAGGGCAGTTGCCTTTAACTTCCTGTTTGCCCATACACTGTCCACATCTTTCTGTGGACCGAAAATACAAAATTATCTTCCAAAGTTGTGAAGAATACCTCAATAAATACAGTTTTTATGTATCACGTTACGTATGTGATCTGAGAAACACACAATCATCTAGGAACATAAACATCAGCGCAAAAGTCAGATCTTAGCGATTCAATGATCCAGAATCATATGAACCTCAGATAAATCACAACAATAGGCCTACTAAAGAACAATGTTATATTATTATTGTTATTGAGGTTGTTGTTATCATTATTATTAGCCATACCATTTAAGTGTGATGTCAGTTCATTCGTCATAGATGACAGAAGAAGAGAAATGTTAAATGCTTGCTGCTTCATTAACTCATCATCTAACAAATCAAATGATAAAAATCACATCACACATGCAAGAAAGACTGAAAATGCAGTTTACCAATTGCAAAAAATTGTGACTACACAATTTTTGTGATATGATGAAAATACAATGAACTGTTCAAATGACCTAATTACATCACTAGGTACATGACTGCTAAAAACCTTTACACGTGTTCAGGATTCATCTGAACTTTACGGTCTCATGAGTAGTTGAAAATTCATTGTTTAGAGAAACAACATATAAGGATATAGAACAGGTTGCACTCTTGCTAGTATTGCCTCTTGCTAGCATTTGTGTGGGTTTGTTGGTCAGCTAAAGAGCTTTCAACTTTTGATAAAGCCTTGCCATACTTGAGCAATTCCTTTCCTTCCAACCCTTACATCACACATCACCCATTAAGCCATTACTGGCAAAGTTGTGGCCAAATTTGAACTCTTTGTGATGCTTGGTCATATCTTTCGGCTTGCATTACTGACATTTTAATAAACACATCTAGCACAGAAGAACAGTAACGTAAGAGTAACTATTTGCCATATGAACAGAAATTGTTGCAAAAAAGTATAAATAACTTACAACTGCCAGAACTTCGACCTGTGTGTCTGCCTTTTGTTTCAATGAACTGCTTCCGGATTTGTCTTTCGATGGCTTCTAGCTTGTGTCTGTAGAGTGACAATGTTCGGACAGGCTCATCTTCCTCTGTGGCTAAAATAGGCAAAATGTAGATGCAACGGAAGACATGAGAAACACAATTCACAGCCACAATTTTGCAAAATAAAGTTGTGATAAACAACAAAACACAATCATCTGCTTCAATTTCACAATATTTCACAGATTATTTCATCTGTTATGTGCAATGTATTATAACGGATGCTTGCAAGGCCAAAGCAATGAGTCACAGGACAGAATTTTTATATGCAAGACTGCGAGTCATGAGGGAAATCCAGAAACAGAAAAAATACACAAACAAGAAAGCTAGTCAAAGCTGTTGATTGAGAGTATAAGTACCTTCACTGTCTTTTATTTCATCAGTTTCGAACACCTTGCTAAGATTTGGCCGTGAACGCTTGGCCATTGATTCCGAATGACAGACATTTTCTCGAACTGAGGGATGATATCCCGAATCACTTTCTGCATCAGCTGAAATGTTCCCAGACAAATTGACAGAATAATAATTTCCAGAAAATATGATTAATTAATGAGATAATTTGTCATGCATACTGTTGATGGATTGCTATTGTTGTGTTTACAACTCATAAAGTTCCTTCAACCAAGAACCATATTTCTAAGATATTTCTATGGTGTTAAATAAACACCTGTTATCATTGGATTCATAAAATATTGCTTACCATATCTATCACTTGATAGCTATCTATGGATCAGAGAAATCACTGCTGCAGTGTGATGTAATGGTAAAATCTACACCGTCCATTACATAAGTGCTTAAATGTTATATATAGTAACCTTCTTGGTCCACTCTAAGCCTTAACAATCTGTCACATTCTACAAGTATTGTTAAGTTCTTGAGACAGCCTGACAGGATTTCAATTTCAGCTAATATGATATCTTGCCCAAGAATGTCAATTGCAGTTGCATTTGTTGATTACATGCAGTTATTTATAAAATGTCAGTGTGCAACCTAATGAGTTTTACTGCATTTCATTACATCCACGGAATTGCCTAATCTAATTTGAAATGGTAGCATATGTACGACATACAGTCTGTTTTTCTTTTGTAGAGCGATCTGACAATCTTGGCACTTCCAAATCTCTTGAATTTGTTCCCAATCTTTTTGTAGAACCAAGAGTTCGATTGTTGCAGGAACTCACTACAATGACATAAAATAATGTCATCAGAGTTATGAAAAGCAAAGTGCAAACAACTTACAATGAATGAATAAAACTATTACATATAAAGTAATCATAGATTTACTAAATTACTCTTTCAACTATAAGAATCTCAGAACAGAGACAAAAAGATCTGAATTTAAAAAATCAAACTAATGGTCAATTTTTTCCTATAGACTATTTGAATCAACAGATTAAGATTAACACATAGGGCCTACTGGCAATCAATTTCACATTTGCCCTGGACAGCACGACATCCTCATTTAACAATGACCAGTCACTTCATAGCATTATACTATATTTAATACACATTAATATAATGAAACATGTACACTCAGTCACAGAAACACCATTAAAGCAAGTTAAGCCAAGTTAATAGCACCGGAAACTTTGAAACTCATGAACTGATTATTAATTACTGAACTATTCTTACTGATATTTGTGACAGACAAGACAGATGTCTGCCTTGAGTTGGATGTCGAAAGAAATGCAGTTCTTGCACAGGTAGTGTTTGCAGAAGGAACACCGAGTCTTTGGAGTAAAGAAGAACAGGAACTTTTTGAAACATATCAGACAATATTTCTCATTGAAGTCTTGGCGTGTTGCCAAGATTTTGATACGCGCATCTTCTTCCTGAACTTTCGCCTCGATAGAACTGGAAAAAGCAGTTACAGATATATCATAAGCAATCATTAACATCACACAGATCTTCTGATTTTGAAGATAAATTGTTAAACAATTATCAGAAATGATTACAGTCAATGATCATTCATTCATATTTCTGGAAATATGTAGGTGATTACATATAACTCTGCAAAGTTACTATACATGTAGCCTGTGTCTAATAGACATAGGCTACATGTATAGTAACTTTATCTATGTATTCTGTATAGTTCCAAGAGATTCATAGTCTTGTAGTAAATGTGCTTTAATACTACAGTGTATGACAATTTTCATATACCATATAAACTTAGAAATTAAACTCCCATGCCCCACAGTGGGGAGGTGCTTTAACCCTTCCACCAGCAATAGGTGAATCCTACAGTGATAGACTTGGGGCCAGAGCATCACAGGACTTGGTAGTTACTTCCCAGCTTATGTTGGTGCCATACTCTACTGCTTGTTGACATGGACAGATGTGCAAACAACTGTCCAGCGTCATCACACAGAATCTGCTCGTTAGGCTCAAATCCAAAACCGTTAGATCACAGGCCAAGTGCACCCATATAGACTATCATGTTGCAGAAATGATACCATTTGGTTCAAAGATAAATAATAAAAAATGATATTTCTATAACTGTTCAAGATCAGTGTTTAATACAATTTTACAGACGATTTCATTACATTCTTTCTTCACATGTGCAGCAAATATAACATTGAATAAACTAACAGATGTATTTTGAACTGCAATCTGTAATTCTCATATTCTACAAAACCAATCAGTATAAATATTGCATTTAGAGAGAAAAATGCTAAAATTACATACAGGAACAGCTTAATGAAAGCTATGATTACTTCTTAAACTAGTCGTTTAAGTTCTTTTTTAGTTTACATTTAATTTACATCGGCGGGTAGTCAGTCAGTCGGCCTACCAGCCAGCCGGCCAGCACAGCTTGATGCAAGCCTTCCTTTTTCTGTGTGTTGGTGTCTGTTCATGTCTGTTCTATTATCTGTCTTTTTGTTTTTGTGTCTGAATGAAACACCTTTTCTGTAGAAACCTAATAATTAAATACCTGATGTCAGTCGGCTGGTCTACTTTGGTCACAGACAGCAAGCATACTGGTTCTTTTCTCTTACCATTTTTTATCAAAGATAACCAATTTTTCATTTTAAATCCTCAATGTTAAATTATTCAATGAATTCATTCTATCTTTTTCCTCGGTGATCCATAATTCCAACTGAATTAAATCAATCAGTATAGTGTAGTTGTGCAAACACACTTCTACTTGGTAGAATTTAAAACTGTGAGAAGAACACATGTGTATGTGTACATACAGGGCACGAGATCTAGCCAACAAGATAAGACCTATGAATCATCTATAATTTGTCAATTTGGTGATACAATATCAACCTTTAATTTAGACAAGACCTAAACAGGTTAATGTTTTAACAGAAGGTGTTTATTTTCATGGTTTTCCTCACCAAGTTGACTTAAGGCATGCAGCTCAAAGGGCTTAAGTAGGAAAAATTAGGTCAAATGAAGGAAAGAACTTAAGCTCTTGCAACTTCTACAGCGCCCACAAATAAGTCGAGACACTTATTCGTGAATATTGAGCAGTGTCTAATGCTTATCAAATGTAGGTGCTCTGACACTATGGACTTATTTGCTTTAGAAATTCCACCAAAACTAGTCCTTCTGAAGCTGACCCAATATTTCCTATTGTCTGCTTCACTGCTCTTAGAATCCCAGTAAAGGCTCTGTTATGATCATAAAGCTATAAATAACTGATACAGATGCTTCCTCACCCATCAAACCTATAAAGACAACTAGTCAAGAGGAGTAATTTACTGGTAATTTAATTATATTTTAAAGCAGGAATGAAACTGAACTTATTACCCATCTTCAGAAAATAACAAGTTCTAGTCATCGAGATATTATAATCTTCAACTGAACCACTGCAAAGAATTAACAAGTGACTTAAACTGACAGAATTCAACATGGCATAATTCAGTATAATCCTGATATAAAATGCTATATTACGAGTGGATAATTCTGATTGAAGTAAGCTGATCCATAATTAGTTTAATGAAATTTAATAACTGTTACTAAAATTTAGTAACTGTTACTAAAATTCAGTGACTGTTCCATGTTACTGGTAAGTGTACTCTAAGAATGAACAAATTACGAACTGAGTTCATGTATTTTATAATTTTGGTGTGCATGCTCTCATTTCAGCTCATTTTACACAATTTATTTTATTGATACAGCCAACAAAATACTCCTTAATTCATCAAGAAACTGAGTTTTTGTCTATAAGCACGAAACAGTGATTTACAAAATTTCAACAAGTTAAGTCTTTTAAACTTGGCAACTCACTGGCTGATTCTGCCCATAATTTTAGAATTCATTTCAAATTGACATCAATAATAATAATCAGATCACTGCTATTTGTAACTTGTAAGTCATTACAGTTATACATTTGTGATTTACTGTACACAGACCTAGTCTTTATGTTCTCTGCGCTGACATGTTATTTTGACAAATGCATAGTCATCTGAATTAGAGCTATAGCAAATACCAGAAAATCAGAGCATAAAAATCTGCAATTAACGATTGCTTTGGCTCCCCACAGTGTCCACTTTAAAACTTAACTGCCATGAATGTATTTAACACATTGCATTGTAACCAATTACAATACTTCAAGTCGTTTTTTGCTGTTGCCCAAACTCATGCATATTCAACTACAAGTCGTCTCTGGGCACCTGACTATGGTCTCCAGGAGTTAACCGCTTGGGTCAGCGAGCATTTTCAGTTGCTACTCCATCTAAAATTCTCTTCGAATAACTATTTGTTTAGTTCTGTCCTTGCTCCGTTCTTGACGTCAATGCATAGGCTGCTTTGCCTCTGCCTCTGTGCCTATCTATGTCTCTCTCACTCAGTGTAATTGTATCGTAATAAAGCACAACTTCAAGAAAAAACTCATCAGTGGTGCCCACGACCTGAAAATCACTGTCACATTTCTAGAAATTGGCTTTGATTTTTATTTGCTTTGTGCCATCAGCCATTATGCATTAAACTTCAGCATTGCACTAGAGCAGTTAAATAGATGCAGTAACTACATGTAATAAGTTATTAAATAGTACTAATTACCATTCAAATAATACTTAGTGTATACCTAGGAGTCATTCTTCCTGTTATAGAAACAACACTACATTAGCAACAATACATGTATAGCAGATAAACTGCACAATTTATCTTTTTAACATGAATAGAAGCATGCACAAATATGAGAATTATGCCAGAATGGAAATTTTTGTTAGTCAATACTATATTGGAATTTAGTAACATTAGCGACGCATGAGACACACTTGGCTAGACATGCTTGGCTGGACTTGGCCAAATGCCAGACAAATGCCTAAAGCCAAGTGTACATAATATACTGCATAGGACAAATGTAGGAGTACCATACAGAAGAGTTTATTCAGTCACTAGACCAGATCCATGCATATAGTCATCCGCCTATACTAGTAACAACCAACATCATTGGCCAATGCAATCTCTTCATGTCTGTAACCTAGAGGACCAAAGACCCAAAGGAGCAGTAGTTAATTGTAACTGTAATTGTAATCTGACTGTCATTATATTCGATGAATGCCATTTCTAAGTCTGAATTCGTGTTGATCTCCTTAGTTTTCATGGATAGACGATATTTCAGCAGCAACTCAGCAATATCTCAGCACGAGCATTTATATAGCGCCCCTCAAGATGCTACTCAGAGGCGCTCCCAGCCCAGCCACGACTAAAGAAAAAAGACTTGAGGGACTTGTAGAACCCTGCCGGATGGCTCAAAAGTAAAGAGCACAGAATATGCACAGAAACATTGTGGACCTACAGATTGTTTTATATGATTCGAATTATAAATGCTTAAATGCATTTAGAAATTATTAGTCACTGTAACTCAGCAGGTCTGACTTATTGGTTTGTTATTTGTATCCAACACAACAAGGCCAATGGGACAGTGATCATCAGAAGTGAGCAAGCAATGTGCCGTTTCTACATAGCATTCATCAACAGTAACATGGCCTTAAAGTTTCATTCCTGGGATTGCTAACTACTATGTATTACATGTGTTTCATTCTTGAGCTGTCTCAATTTATGGTCTAAATATCTTCATGATGGTGTTTCAAGCATGCAGCACCAATATGGTTTAGTTCATGGTCTTAATACACCCATCTTAATGTTAAATTCTTGGTCATACAGTCATAAATTCTTGGTCATACAGTCATACTCAAAATTTCCACCTATACGATCATGTCTGCATTTTTATAAAAACTTATATGATATGCCAACAAATAAGTGTGGGCCAAGTTCCTTTCTCAGTCTGCTCACTCTCTGATTCTCTGTTATATTTCCAATCTCTGCTGAAGACTTGCCTATATCTTCCATTCGTCCATGGTCTCCTTCATACCAGCTGCACTTAGCTGAGCGTATCCCTCTCAAATTCTCTCCAATACTGGATGGCATCAAACCGTCTCTCCCTTAATGCCTCCAAAACCCAGTTCATCTGGTTTGACAACACTCAACAGCTTCTGAAGATTGATTTTGTTCTCCTCTCGGAAATATTCCCGCACTATTCCTTTTCTTCAACTGTACGTGATCTCGGAGTTACTCTAAATAGTTCCCTTTCTTTAAAAGACCATACCTTTCTGCAACTGTGAGCTAGGGTGCGGTGTGTCATCCTTGAGTTTGAATTTACAATAAACAAAATATATAATATATCTGACAACTGACAACTGACAACTTTTATTTCCAGAAGCACAATGCATATAACAATTAACAACAATTATAACTTGACTATTACATATCAGTGCATTGGCTAGGGAACAGGGAAGACCCAAAAGGGGCACAAGCCCCGCTTAATTAGGGTCACCCCTTTTAACAATAATCATTTATGGCTGGTTAGTCAGTTGAAAGAAAGAAAGGTTCAACTCAATAATGTTCTTAACTAAATAATAACATTACAATTTACTAAGAAGATCAATATGTAAGAAAGAAAGGTTCAACTCAATAATGTTCTTAACTAAATAATAACATTGCAATTTACAAATAAGATCAATATCTAAACAATTTGATGAAACAGTGTTAAATGAAGTATGGTTAATCCTTCAAGTAACTATTCCACAGCTTCTTAAATTGGGTGTATGTGGGTGCATTCCGAATACTCATCGGTACTGCATTCCAAATTTTTGGACCACTACAACAAATTGAAAATCTACGATAATTAGTGCGTGCATATATGACATATAAACCACCAGAAGAAGATCTTGTACAATGACCATGCATCTCTACTACCTTCGTAAAATAGTTTGAAAATGAATCAGGCAGCAACTTATTGACAAATTTATACATGAAATTACCCAGTTGATAGCGATTTATATTTTCAAAATTCATAATATTATATTCTCTGTATCTGTATGCCGTGTGGGCGTTAAAAGGATCTCTTGCAATAATTCTAATAGCTTTTTTCTCCCTAACACGTTCTTCGTATTTTCATTTAAGGCAGGGCTTTTCGGCGTTCTGTCTCGTCTTCTGTTTTCACCACGCTGGTTAACGCTTTCATTTGCTCCCGAATTGACTACTGTAATTCCCTTCTCACTGAACTTCCTGAGGTTCGTTTTTCACCTCAGCAGTCGGTCCAAAATGCGGCCGCTAGATTAATAGCACGCCTACCACGCTACTCTCACATTTCCTTCATGTTTGAACAACTGTACTGGCTTCCTCTCTTTGCATGCATTAAATTCAAAATCCTCATTCTGGTCCAAGGCACAACAGGGTCTTGCCCCAAAATATCTAGCTGAAGCATTACTCCGGCCTCTTTCAGCCTCCTTGCATCGTCCACTTTGCTCTTCAACAGACTTGATCTTCTAGTTCCTCATACCAGAACAGCTATGGCTCAGTCGCGGTCCTTTACCTCAATTGGTCCCTCTCTTTGGAATGCACTATCTTCACCTACTAGTACTCGCTCTCAAATTCTAGCTGGTAACTCTTCCTCCTCTATTGCTTTCTCACTGGTAACTCTTCCTCCTCTATTGCTTTCTCAAAAACTATTTCTTTCCTCGTGGCCTTGTGCACTGGGAGCGCCTCTGAATGGTACACCCTACTAGAGGCGCTTTATAAATGCTTGAATACAATACAATCTTGCTTCTTCGTCTGAACTTCAGCAACTGGCCACAATTGCAGATAAGTTCAAATATACCAGATTGATGTGTTTTACATTATAGTATTATAGTGGTGCACTTAGTCAAAGCAAAATCAATACGAGGGTGGGGGTAACAATCGGTTCCAGATCAAGACCCAAAGGGGTCAGGCAGGAAGACAGTCAGACGACTAAGGTGGATGGTGTTTAGAATTGAAGTGGTAAGGGAGGTAAGGGGAAGAGCAGGAATCAGAATAGGATTTGTGAAAAAGCAGTGTTTTCAGTTTTGAGTGACAGACCTGTGGAGAGATAGCAAGAGGTGAGGTTTTGATGAGTTTGGGATGAGTTTTAGGATGGAACAGGTATTTGTCGTAATGCTGGGGAGTTTGTTCCAAAGAGGTGGGACAGCTATGGTTCTGGAGCGATTTGCAAATTCTAGTGATGAGGTGATTGGAGGGCTAAGAACTGTTAAGGCGGAAGAGGAGCAGGTTGAGCAAAGTGGCTGGACTGTGAACAACTGACGGAGATAGGATGGCTGGGAGGATTGAAGTGTTTTGGGGTGAGTATTCAGGTATTTTAAGCCAGTTGAGTGATTTGAGGACAGTAGTGATGTGGTGGTGTTTGGGCATTTTAGGACAGTATGGGCAAGAGCATTCTGAATAGCTTTGAGCTGGTTTAAACAATTTAATCAGCCAAACAGTACACAATTGCCCAATGGGTTACAGCAGTAAATCGCAAGGAATGGCGACCGAATGAAGGCGCCATGCAGGTCGCCATTCCTTGCGATTTACTGCTGTAACCCATTTACTCAGCTCCTTCTCTCGCTTTCGTCCAAGAGGAAACCGATAAAATTAATTTCTTCATCGTTTCTATGTCTGTTCGTGCAATCTTTCACACAAGTCGACGGCATTTTAACATTTGTTTTGACTTACGTAAACATTGTCACGTGATCCAGAGTGAATGCTCCTATACCAAGAGTGTAAAGAATATGAAGTACCAATACTACCCAATAGCCAGTAACTTGAACTTCAACCAGTGGCGGCGCCAGAGGGGGGATGTGGGGCTTAGCCCCCCAACTGCGGCTCAACCCCCCCCAAAGTGGGAAATCACTGCAAATCACAGGGAGGAGGGGGCAAAATGGAAGGGCTTGGAGCTTTAGCCCCCCAACCTGAAATCCTGGCACCTCCACTGACTTCAACACTGTCCTATCATACAAATCTTGCATCAATAGCAGAACTGTGTGTTTAAAATTATCAAACTTATGAGTTGAAGCTGTGTAACAACTCCTCATAGAAATCAACCTCTTTTATGTTACCAGCACTTTGATTTTGTCACAGAACTAAAGGATGCATCTACCACAAGCTGCCATACTGTCTTGGCTGACAAACTTTCTGAAAACTGATCTAAAGTATACTTGTTGTTAGTGCATCAATTAATGCCTTCTGCGTTAGATGTCAGCACCCCAGAAACTGTTGACAGTGTACGGTCACAAGTCTTGAAATTCAGAGAAAGAACTCAACGCAGACATAACATGGTAAGAGAGATAAAGAGTAATTGGATACGAACGCCAATCGCTCCTTCTCCACTTGTCTTAAGTCAAAGTCCTTCTGAATGACCTTGAGTATCTGTTCACATTCCTCCTCTGTCAGATGACCGAGGTTCAGCTTACGACCCATTGCCCTTAGAACCTCAAAAAAGACAATCACAACTCTGTTAATTCATCAATTAAAATATAAGTTAATTTTAAATGCATGTTAAAAATTACACACTAACAATGGAAAATAACAAGTTTTAAATTCATCCTGAATTCTTGAAAGAGCCGTATCAAACAATACAATAAAATGTAAGAAATGGTCCAAGTAAATCTACAGCTGATAAACTCTTGGTCTCTTGCACCCTGAGGTTTGGGAAACAATTTTGGTGCTCAATGTATGTCTTATCAGCCTCCACTGAATCACAGGCAGCAGTTATGATATCTAAATTTTTACAAAAAGGCACGAGTAATGGAATAGGTTCAGTAGTACAAATTTAATACTGGTGCTGTCAGTGTGAAGTCAATCATCACCAATGTCCTGGAAGCAACAACTGGAGACAACTTCCACCTTGTTTATAGAAAATGTTTCCCTCGTCTTTCAGTTAAAAGTCCAATTTCGTTTCTTAATGCTTCCTAGTTCAATTTCCACAATTTGTGATATTCGAACTTAATTCCAGTTCCTTCCACTTTGACATTGAGCTCATAATTATGTTCACTTAATCCTTCCTCTGAGTACTCATAATTTATGTTCTTCGTATTGATTCACAAATTTAATTATAGCAAAGAGTGAAACCAAATTACTTCTTTTCACATCTTCATAATAACGGATATCAAGTATGTGGCAACTATGACAGATGTTAAATCAGTTTTATTCTTTGCAATGCACAGCAGGGAAGAATAAAATTCTTACCTAATATAGTATGTTGCAGTTAAACAGGACATAGAGTAGTCCAGCTTCAGCCAAGTTCAATGAAAGACTGTGACTATCTTTTCTAGTTAAAGCTACATAACATAGCCTCTATTGTTGCTTTTACTACTCAGGTCCACACAGCCTGAAAGAAAGCTGCTTCACGGTACCGTTAGTAGTTCACTATACACAGCCTAACTTGCTATATGCAGGCACACACACCATTATACACAGATGAACTATGGTATATGGGATATATACATATATGAATTAATTATATGTGCAGGTATGCTGGCTTCAAAACACATAAGCTGTTTGCATAAGTTGACAGAAATGACGCGATAACAACAGCGCGTAGAAGATTCGTGAACAAGTGAAACGTGTAAATAAAAGACACAAAAATACACCTCGAGCCATGTCAACATTGCAGCAAATCAACGTCAAGACCTAAAGCTACAATATATGAGCTACAGCATACAAAAGCCTACAGAATGTCAATCTTCAAAAACCATTTATCAGAAATGACGCAGGTTGGAAAATGGAATATGTCAGGCAGATGAATGGCTGCTTCATCTTGTTGATATGATGTTAGTCAGTGCAGTGCAGTTAAGACACATCAAGCCAGGTTAGCATTTGGATTGGTGACCACCTGTAGAAGACCATGCCATCTGGCACCCACTCAGCCTCCATTGGTTACTGGTTGGTAAACAAATACCCATGCCAGTTACAAAATTAAAAGGGGGCCCTATCTTTGGATTGCTGCATTCATGTTTGTGCTCCAGCTGAATGGTTCCTGGGCCTCATAGCCACACGTCAGAGCCTCAGAGAAGCTTCTATACAGTATACAGTAATATAAACAAGTTCTCACATATGTTTTTACCTTTGCAAAATATTGGAATGCTAGCAAAGACCCTGTAATTACTATCAAATCTCAGCTAATGTATACTTCATCCGCTACGTGTGTATGGGTGCTTGTGTGCTGTCTAAATACAAAATCTGTGTGCTTGTGTTTGTGTGCATGTGTGTGAGAGAGACCATGGATGAGCGAAACACTATATACTTGTATGTGTCTATGAAAGCGAGGATGTGTTCACCACTGTATGTAGGCGTTTGTGTATCTGTGCGTGCATGTGGTTTGTGCTGTGTTGTGTGCCAGTGAACAATGAGTGAGCAAGAGAACAAATGATTATTCATGATATTGGTGATGTGTACTCGTCATAGATCCTATAAACTTGTCCATATAGTTGTTAGATAAAACTAAACGAGACATAAGCACCAGTGAGACTGAATAGCAGGTATTGCAATAGTACATACCTGGCTGGTAGTCATTTGAATATATTACAATGGCAGCATGACTCCAAATAGTTTTTCTTTTCAGGTTACCATTTGGTTCAGGTCAGAAAATTAAAATGATCATTTGCCAGTGCTGGCCTTCGGCAAAACACAGGATCTGGATTCTGCTTGTCATTCCATCCACTCCAGTCTGGCGCCTAAGTAGCTTACATTTCATCAGGTTTTAATATGTTATTATTTTTGTTTTGTTTTCCATTTTATTATTATTATTACCATTATTTTTTTTTATTGCTCTGAGGTACTTCATTCCCCAGAGACTTAGAAATTACAAAAGCAGTGTGTCCTCTTATCATTATTACCATTAAATATTATTAATTAGCAACTTCAATAGTGCCAGTGTCTAATGCACATTCAACTAATGGCACACCAAAACCATCCTATAATCAGGTCAATATCGAGAATATTGGTCCACCAAGAGACAGCCTATGGTGAACAAGAATTTTGAAAATGATTAGCCTAGGGTAGAGAACTAAATGACACAAGTGACTGAGCAGAACAAACAGGTACAGGGAGAGAATTTGAAAGTCTAGGCCCAGCAACTGAAAAAATCGTTCACCAAGACAGTCCTAGTTTTAGGTAAGACCAAAGAAAGGTAAAGAAAGGCAATAGTGATAATATTTAGGACTAAGGACTAATTTTAAATACTATGGTGGCTAAAGTTAGGCATTTTATAAACCATAAGCCCCATTGCCCCAATTTGAAAGAGATTCTTTGCTGAAAAGGAATCCAAGTTCTTCATTGAAATGGATGCTAGATTCTTTGCTGAACAGGAATCCAGCATGAGGCCGAATTGGAGAAGTGAACTATCAGTAATTGGAATGAACAAAAGTATCAGGCTAACAAAGAATATCCTAGAGTTATCAATCATGGTTTCCTCTCCAAAACACCACTTACTGGTTAAACTGAATTTTAGGTAACAGGTCACAATACAAGTTGGACAAACATTGGCCAAAATGCATGATATTCTGATTCAATTCAATTGCTAGCAGCAAAGGTTCAAGACATCTGTATAACTGCATCTGCATGGTGACTTTATTTCAACACATTATAATAGGCCTAAGTATATTCACTCAACTGCAACCATGTGTCCCTTTATACTTGGCCTACCCTAAAGGCCCAAGCCTAACTTCAACAAAAGAAAAAGCCAGAACATCCAGTGCAAACAGAACAATATTTACATTGCAAGACAGGTAATTTTACTCTCAGTTGTCTAGTAAATTAGTAATGCATCCACTTCTCAAACACAGACCAAAATTCAAGTCATAAAATGGCAACTCATCCTATAAGTAAAGTGCTGTGAACTTCATACACAGAGTGATGAAATATAAAAACTATTTCATCTTACCACAGACCACTTTGACCTGTGCATAACTATTCAAATGCAAAGTTTAGATAAAAACGTAACCAGCATTTAGCAGTTTTTTTAGAATCATGAAATTTTATCATTTTAACTGTTAATATTCACAAGGAAAAGGAGGAAAAGACAATAAAAGAAATTTTATGCAAACAATTACTTGGCACGTTCACAAAGTTTACACATACAACATCCTTGTAAACAATTCAAATTAATTGAGCTCACAAATTATATTTAAACAAAAAAGTAAATTCAACCTCACACAGCAGAATGCTGGATAGAACTAAAGTCCATCTCCATCTCTACTGTATAGAAAGCCTGGAACTGAACAAGTTCCAAGCAAAGCTAAACATCTCAACCTCGATCATGTGATTACAAGATCACAGATGTTTAAATGACATCTAAATATAAAGGTAGTTACAAGATTATATCTTTTTACATTACAACAGCAAGTTTACATAGTAAATATACTGAGCTGAAAATTCACATTTTATAATTGATAACATAAGACTCATAGTCATACTGTCATAGTATATTTATTCTATTTAATATTAAAGTTTATTTTTGTGCAGACCTTTGCATTACACTTGAATTGCTGTCAGATCCATACATCTCAACCTTGATCATGTCTTGCAACCTAAACATAGAACTTTACACAAAATGATAACTCTTGGAAAAACTGAATGCATCAACCAAGCCCTGTATATGGTGATACAGATTAGATCTTCTGATATTCAATTGAAGTGTAGTTACAAGACCACACCTGTAGTTACATGATTACAGATGTCTAAAAGACATTTCAAGTAAAACGGTGGTTACAAGACTACATCTTCTTACATTACAACACGAGTCTTTTACATAGTAAATAAATTTAGCTGAAAAATGTACATATTATAATTTCTAGTATAAGAATCACAGCTATAATTTATAATATATTTATGCAGTTTAATAATTAATCAGGTTTAGCTTGGGGAAGATTTAAACTTATTAACACAAACATTACGCAAACAATCAAGTTAACCTTAACTAAAATCCTTGGATTAACTTTAGTAGATGTAAGCATCTAGGACTTTATCTCCTTCACAAAATGCTCTTCGGATGGAGAACCAATTGGCCGAGCATCTCCTGAAATATACTTTCTAGAGTTTTCAAAGTAGCAGTCCAGGTAATCCAATTTCAGTAAATCCTTGTTGAAATTGGGAAGAAGGTAAACTTCACACTGGATAATTTCAGAGGCTGCGTTGACATCATAGCGACTGACACAAGAAGCTGCTTTTGAACCATCAGATGTTTTCTTAATAACTTCAACTGGTATGACTGTACGAGTGTAGTAACCTGGATGACCTTCAAGTTTATCTAGCAAATTTAGGAGTGTGCAATTGACTCTGTATAGCTCTCCAGTTATCCTCTAAAAAGTCAAAGCATCACTATTAGTGACATACTTAGAGAAGGCAAACATTGCCCTCGTTTCCCAGAAAATGTTAAACATGGCTGCAAAGGATTAATATTTATAACAAACAGTCAGACTCTGAATGTAATATATTAACACTACAATCTGCCAGGGGCAAATGGCCAGGATTTCTGGTTAGGGGGGCTAAATACTAAATAGCCTCGTAAAAATATATTGTAAATTTAAAATGTCCATATATATATATATAAATAAAATTGCATAGCTATAATATAGTCGCGTTGATCTAAGACGTATATATATATATATATATATATATGAAATTAGATCACGTAAAACTATAAAGATCCGTTTTATAGAAAATGTTATGGAACTTTACAAACATATAGTTTCTCATAAAAAACTGACTTTGGATTATATATATAGATTTATGCAGTTTAATAATTATATCAGTTTTAGCTTGGGGAAGATTTAAACTTATTAACACAAACATTACGCAAACAATCAAGTTAACCTTAACTAAAATCCTTGGATTAACTTTAGTAGATGTAAGCATCTAGGACTTTATCTCCTTCACAAAATGCTCTTCGGATGGAGAACCAATTGGCCGAGCATCTCCTGAAATATACTTTCTAGAGTTTTCAAAGTAGCAGTCCAGGTAATCCAATTTCAGTAAATCCTTGTTGAAATTGGGAAGAAGGTAAACTTCACACTGGATAATTTCAGAGGCTGCGTTGACATCATAGCGACTGACACAAGAAGCTGCTTTTGAACCATCAGATGTTTTCTTAATAACTTCAACTGGTATGACTGTACGAGTGTAGTAACCTGGATGACCTTCAAGTTTATCTAGCAAATTTAGGAGTGTGCAATTACCATCAGCACTCGATGTTTGAAACATTAGCTCTTAGACCACAGTTATCCTCTAAAAAGTCAAAGCATCACTATTAGTGACATACTTAGAGAAGGCAAACATTGCCCTCGTTTTCCCAGAAAATGTTAAACATGGCTGCAAAGGATTAATATTTATAACAAACAGTCAGACTCTGAATGTAATATATTAACACTACAATCTGCCATAACATTTTGAAACAGGAAATTGTGTACACTCAATTATTCAAACATTAAAAATTGTGGACTACGTATCCTTGCTAATTAAGTTTAATTAACATTGTTGCTTATGAACTTTAACATCACTTAGACTGATGTAAATAATGCTTCTGATTAGTTTCCCGTGAAGCTCTGTTGCACAAATTTCTGATACAATTACAGGTGAAAATTCTAAACAATATGCCAATACTCAGAGGGAGTCGAGTTCAGTCAAAGTGAGTGGTAGCACCAGATATATGACTAAAGTTCCCAAATTTCAATTTACACCACCCCTGTGCAAGTCAGCATAGTGTGCAATTTTTATTTGCAAATGCTTATGTCCTGCAAAATAACTAAATAAATATCATGGTCATTTCAGTTACTTGATAATGTTTAAAGCTGTAATATTTGGTTTTCTGTCAATTCTACAACATTTTGGAATGACTGTTGCCTTCAACAAAGAGGCCCGTAATGACCCATTGATAGCTGTTCAAATTGAAGCAAAATCTAGAAATACCTTTCTGCTGTAACCGGGCTTTGGCACATACTCCAAAAATAACATTAAGCTCCTGAAAAGCCTTTTGGCATAGGATATTTCTACAGAAAGGAAAGCACCTAATGGTCAGCAGAAGAGTGAATAAATATGCTAAGAAATACGGTACTTACTTTTCCAATTCCACGACAGTCGAGCAAAAACGGTATATTATATGGAGTACCAATCACCAGAGGCCATTTGTCCATGGTCATACCATTTCCAAGAAATGCATACGAGCTGCTTCCTTGCTCAGTGAAAAAGTAGTGATTAGCTTGTCCTTGCTTAAGGGTTCCATAAACAAAAATGGGAGCCGAATGCCAGTCGCATGACATCACTTTCCAACATCCAACAGATTCTGTAAAGACATAAAATCGAATTCAACAAAAGTACCTTGGAATTTTTCATATAATACAGAAAATTGAGACAATGCATAAGAAGCACTTGTTGTTTCAAAGCAGCATTTTGGTCTTTTTACCCAGTAGTCAAAATAACCTCATTATACATATATATTATATATATATATATATATATATATATATATTATATATATATATATATATTTACATATAATTATAAAGAATTTTGGATTATATTCAACTATAGAAGGGCAAATGACAGTCATGCACTGTTCAAAATTCAGAGTTAAAAATGTTTGAATATCTGCATTTCCAGTTACTGTCACAACACCTAAAATATTGATCATTTTATTTTCTATTTGTAGATCACTGCATTACTTCAATTCTTATGGAACAGTGAAGAGACTCCCAAATTTGGCTAATCTTTTCTAAGGTTTGCATCCATCCCAGCCACACTATATTTGATGCTCACTCCAAAGTTCAACAATGATCGTATTAAATGATTGCTTCAATTTCTTATCTTGACTCCTGGATTGTTTCACATCCCACTGACCAATTTCCTTATAGACACAGGGAACATTTACATTCTTCTTTACATAACCATCCTGCAAGAACCTGTTACAGAATAACCAATTTCTGCTTTTGGATCACAACTTCTGTTTTAGTTTGACTTCCAAATTGTTGGGAAATAGAAGTCTACCACATACTGACAGCCTGATACCTGCAATTTTCACAACAATCATTTACAACTTGCTGTTAAAATAAAAAGAATCATTTACCCTATGAAACAAAGAAAATTAGAGAAACAAACAGAATCTAATCCTAAAAGGTGGAAGGACCAACATGTGCCATGTCTCCTAATTTCAATAGTGGGGAACATGTCCCCTTTTCCAAGGATCACTACCCCTCCAACGTAAACGTAAACGTTTTCATATAGCGACCATAATTATGGCCTTGACCCTGCTCATTTGACCATGAATTAATTGGGTGACATTCTTCACCTGTTTGAAACTTTGAATGGGTGCCACACTATGTAAGGTCCCCATGTACGGGCTGTGCTATCCTGAGATTTAATTCTCTTAAACAAGTCAGCATACCGAGGCAAACCACGATCTGCACACTCTCTAACACAGAGGTGCATGGGATGCAGCCTACACTCTAACCCATGTAGCAAACTAGGCCAGCAGTAGCCACATGACAATTGTATTGTATTTGATAAAGCACTTCTCATAGCATAAGCCTTTCAGAAGCGCTCCCAGGGCGAGGTACTCTGAGAAAAAATGTACTCCAAATGCCCTAAAAAAACCTATCATGTACTGAAAATCAGTTCAGTAATAAATTTTTTTATTTGATACGAACAAGGGTGACTAACCTACTTCAACAATGCAGATGTCACAGAACAGTGGCGTAACCAGGTCTTCCATAAAATTACGCAGTTTTGAAGAACTCTGAGGGGAGGGGTCTGGGGAGGGGGCTGAGAAAAATTTTCATTTAGGGGTTTGTAATGGTGCATTTTGGAGACCAACTTTTGATTCAAAGTAATAACATTTTACATAAGTTCTTTGGAAGATTAAATTATAATTATAATTTCCCAATTTGATTGTTGGTAAGAAAAATTTTCATTTAGGAGTTTGTAATGGTGCATTTTGGAGACCAACTTTTGATTCAAAGTAATAACATTTTACATAAGTTCTTTGGAAAATTATAATTATAATTTCATAATTTGATTGTTAAAATGGGTTCAGCTGCAAAGTCCCAGCAACCAACGTAGACTAGAAACAGACAGACTCATCAAAGCAATTAACAAATTTAAAGCATAAGAAAATAAATTTATTTGTTGGTTTGTAATGGTACATTTTGGAAACAATCTTTTTGGTTAAAAGTAATAACATTTTACATAAGATCTTTGGCAAATTATGATTCATTCATTCATTATAGAGATTTACATAGCGCCCCTTCAAGATTATCTACTTAGGAGCGCACCCGACCCAACTCCGAAGTCCGAACAGTCTTGAAGTTAGAATAGAACGTGATCTGAAGGGCTCTCGGCATTAGGCGTAGTGCCAGAGGAAGCCCATTCAGATTGCAGGCCAGCAACAGAAAAAGCATGGCGCTGCAGAATAGAAGTCCGCGACCGGGAGACAAGAACCTCAGCCTGCCTAGGAGAGCGAGGAGAACCACGTGCGTACGGTGCTCGATGCTGAGGGTGGTGCTCCTGTAGATAAACAGAGACCACATCAGCGCCAGACCAAGGAAGAGATCCGGTAAGCGATCCACTGTGGGAAAGGAAGCCAATGCAAGACATCCCGCATCCCAAGATTTCCGCCATGTTACTGACTATAGTCAGTAACATGGCGGAATCTTTGGAATGCAACCAATATAGCGTGCCGCCGAGCGTAATACCCGAACCATGCACCCAACCCGAGTTGCTGGAAAACCCACGTAGAGGGCGCTGCAATAATCAAGACGGGGAAACAACAAAGAAGTGGATAAGCATTAAGGCAGCATTAAAGGTTAAGGAACGGAAGACCTCTCTAAGCAGACGCGCGTTTATAGAAAACGGAGCCCTAGGCGCAAACATTTTTGGGGCCCTTCTGAACTGGTAGACAAAGAGTCTAAAACTGTGGTGGTGTTTAGCCTATCATGCGCTAAAACCTACGAAGTTGAACTTAAAGCCGTTTTGGTCATAGGTGCCAACAATGAATTTTTCTCGTCCTCTCAATATAACGTACGTCATTCTGGACAGTTTCGTCAAACATCAAAGCACGTTTTCTTTTACGTTTTCTGCAATGTCATAATCGTTTTCAATACCAAGTTTAAGTTTTGCCTCCGTCTCTATTTTGGTGAAATTTTCTCTGACGTCTGAGGAATTTTTTTTAAGAATCAAAGAATTAAATAATTCAAATTCGACAGAGCCTTTGATCCTGCGGAAATTTGATGGTGGCATTTAGCCTATTCTTTGCAGCATTTATTCTTTGTATAAGTTGCGTAGCCTATTTGTCAGTTTATGTTTGATAAACGAAAATTGATTGATTGATTGAATGATTGATTGCAACGAATTCCACAATATTGTCCCAGTATAGGCCTACGTCGATGTTGTCATTAGAGCTATCTTCTTTCGTTTTGCAGCTCCAGATTATCAGCAAAGTCTCATCGCGTAATCAGTATTTAATAGGCCTACTATTAAAATTTCAATTACTATTACTTACTGGTAAGTTTTGACCACTATTAAATGACGGAATTATCAGACTAAAACTTTCAACACGCAGGCCTAAACTGCAGCAGATGCCCGTTAATTCTGCTTGCTGCTAACAAGTTTGATGTTATTTTACACAAAAATGAATTATTAGTCCAATTGCTGCCCGAATGAACAAAGCAATTATAAATTACAATAATATATTTTTACAAATGCAATGATATAGCCTACTTTTATGTGAATGCAAAGCTGTAAAAAATATATAAAAAATTATATTTAGGCCTAAAATAATTCTAAATTTAAAAATGTTATTTTTTTACTAGTGAAAAAATATTTTCATTCGTTTGGGGGCCCTCCAAGATTTGGGGGCCCTAGGCGCGCGCCTAGTGCGCCTACTGATAAACGCGCCTCTGCCTCTCTAAGCTGACGCAGCTGGTATACACAATCGCGGCATAGCAGGCTGATATGCCGCGTGAACGTTAGTTCTTGGTCTAATGTGACACCAAGGTCCCGGACAAAGGATGAGAAAGCAATGGCGTACGGAGCTGAAATGCCGCCCGGGGCGACGGCCCAAAATGCTGCCCTTGGCACTTAATATTGGATATGTTATTTTCTCTAAGAGATTGCAGTTTTCATGACGATCGTCGATCTCATTACATACACGCCTATAATTTTATTTTATAAAGTTGATAGCCTGCCTAGATTTATCAATTAATTAATTTCTTTGCCACTGTGAGAAAGTAATCTGCGGGAACTCCTGGGCAAGGGCCTCCAAATCAATTTTGGCGAGCTGCTGGCGCGTGCCAAGCCAAATGAACTGGGTCTTAGATGAGTTTAGCCGCAGGCGATTGGAGGACATCCAGGCCTCGAGAGCCTCCATTGCCCGGTTCATGGCCCGGGCTTCGGTAATGGCTGCATGCTGACGCAGGACAGTGCAAAAACGCCTGCAGTTCACCCGCATAAGATTGGTTCAGCACAGAGCAAGGCTCAGCAAGAGGCCAGGAGAGGACCAGTATCAGCAGTATAAATAATATAATTAGAGAAGAGGGTCCAGCACAGATTCCTGGGGCAGGCCAAACGGGACAGGAACACATGGAGTCCTAGTAGACACGTAGACCGCAGAGAAGGAACGGTGATGGAGGTAGGAAACAATCCAGTCAAGAAAGTTACCAGAAAGGCCAAACGAGGTAGATAAGTGCCTAAGAATGATATCGTGATCGACGGTGTCAAACGCCGTGCTGACAGCAAATAATGCTAAGAGGATGACCTGTGACCTATCAATAGCCCCATAGATATCAGAGAGGAGGCGAACTATCAGGGTCTTCGTGGAGTGGCCCTTACGAAAACCAGATTGAAAAGTCGGCAGCAAATTGTCCTTATCAAGATACCTTAATTTAACATATACAGAAACCAACTTCATAAAGCTGCTGCTTTACGAGTGTCGCAATAGTTTCGCCAGTGGTGTCAAGCGTTGGGAAAACTTGGGATGACAGTTAGGCCCTGCAAATTGTTCTTTTGCCACATGCTGAGAACCGGCCGGGTTGTTCACACTATCAACATATCGTATAAGCTGACCGATATCTGTTCTGTGCTCCCATCAAACAATAAAGTGTACAACCTAGCCGCACGACATTCTGCCACAATAATGTTTCGAACTCACAGGCCACACAGGTGGATCAGCTGATTTTTGAATCAACGGACTTATGTACTGGGTTTTGCGTGGACCAGATGACATTAGCTTACGATGATTTAATCTATAGTGTCGGTCTGTGATCGAAATTTCAGAAGTGCCACGAAATTTGCAGAGTCTTCACTAAGTCGGCGAAGGGAAATGTTTTACTGACTGTACAGTAATAAAGTCTGCACATTAGAAATTCAACGAATACTAGTAATCTAGAATGTCAAAAAGTAATCTAAACGGTTAAAAATTTTGAGAGCTGCTAAAATCTTTACGCAGTTGCGTAATTGCGTAATGCTAGTTACGCGCCTGTCACAGAATCATAATCGTAAACTCCAAGTTTCTAAAGCGGCACTTAAAAGCTAATCGCAGGGCACCAGCTTATTCACCAGCACTGCATTTAGTCCAGATGGCTGTCAACACGACTTTGAAGTGGATTTGCTGAGATTTTTGGCCAATGGAATAAGTGATTCAATTCAGCAAATTAAGGAGAGGATCGAACTACATGTACTATGAAATCATTGCTTAGCTGAAACTCAATTTAAGAAACCAAAACACAACACAACACAACAGCTCAATCATATACGATGAGTTTGTATTCATTGGTGGATCCAATTTTCAGAGGGCCTAGCAAGGAAACCGCGACCGAACCTGCTTCGGGAAATCCAATACCTCGGTAAATACAAAGGGCACGAAAACATTTTGATTCCGTAAACAGTTCTGTTTCCGCATCTGATTCCGTAACGTGTTAGGCATGATCATCTATGTTGCAAATCGGCCCTAGCTAGAAACGGACGAGCGAGGGCATTGTCCTAATCACAAATGACTGAAGGTCCATGGGCGGCCTTCTCTTTGCCTCTCTGTCTGTCTGTCTGTCTGTCCGTGTCTCTGTCTGTATGGCTGCATGTCTTTCGTCACCATTTATTACCCATTACAATGAGGATTCTGTTGGGACCGGAACGGCGTTCTGGTCGTTTTTTGGACGATCACAACATGGTGCCTGAAGGCGGCGTTCCGGTTTTGTGTGTGTCTAGGACGGGATCACTGATTACAATGCAATGTTAATGCATTCATTCATCAAAGTTCACCCTGCTAGAGTATATACTATTCAACGTCTATATCTCATAGGCTCAAAGGCGCAAGAATCCGGATAATGTTTAATACACTTTTATCCGTGTAGCACAAACAGAAGCACAAAACCATGAGCACTGTCTTCATTGTCAGATTCGCCTAACAAGTTTACATGTGGATGAAGGCATATGAGTCTGTGGAATGGTTGCAAATTTCGGCATAGCACCATGGGCGTCCGCAGGAATTTTTCCAGGGGGGCGCAAACTTTAAATAGTTGCCACAGGGACTACCATTTTTATAGGGTGTCGAAACTTTCGAAAGCAACCGATCACTCCACATTCGACGCTCGCTCCCTCGGTGGTATACCTACCTCTAGATCCTCGAGATCCCAACATGCGAAAACATTCATGGATATTCATTGTCAAAAACTAATACGATAATTAAATTTTCTATGACTGAAATCTGACCTATAGAGTATAGAACACCTGTTCGAGCGAAAAACAAACGACTCTTGACATGCCTGTTCCGTTCCTACCAAGTTTTCTCGACCTTCAACGCAGTCGACCCTAACAGTTCCTACGAAATTGTCCTACTCAGAAGTGTTCGTGTTCTCCGTTCACGTAGGCTAATACTGCCCGGCTGACTACATTCAATTTTAAAAACATACGCCTAAACAAAGATTAAAGATATAGGTCCAACTTGTACAGCGTACCGTATTTTAACGGTCGATATACTCAGAAGAAACTTAATTTATTAGCATTTAATCTTACGCTTCCTGTGTTAATTTTAAATAATTACCTACAGAATTTAGTGTTTTTCCGATAATCACGTTGAAAGTCGTATTGTAATAATCATGATGACCAAAAAATCAAATTTCTCTGCAAATGCTCAAAATCCAGGGGGCGCACATGCGCCCCCTTGCGCCCCCCTCCGGACGCCCATGCATAGCACGTTTCCAACAGCACTCGTAAGTTGTGCACATTCGTATTTTGCCAAGTTATAGAAGAGTGAAGACAAGAACACAGTTAAACTTATACAATTAGGCCTACAGTTATAGCAGGTCAACAGTTGCAACTTTATTAGCTAATACGAGACCTGCTGCAGCCTTGTGGTCCGTTTACAGTTCGTTTTATCTGAGCATGCATATTCTCTGCCTCTTTTTCTGCCAACCCTCTTCATTTGTTTACCTCAGCCGGGTCAGCCCCCCATACTATAAGTTTGCCGTTCCGCCATCTAAACGAGGAGATCCGACACCTAAAAGACCCACCACCTAAATATGCTTTTGTCACAATAATCGACCATAATATTTTATGTTTCACACATTTTATGTGCTTCCGAATAGCGCATAGTCAATATCGGTTATTAGAATCCTCAGACAATTCATTTAGGCTTTAGTTTTGCAAAAATTGGGAGATCCGCCACCTCTGCGTGGATGAGCAATTTAACCACTGAGGGCGACGCTAATCATCTTTGTTATGACACAGGGTCGTTAAACAGCAACTAAACAAACAACCAACCATTAAAAAAGAGATTGCTTCCTGCCTTTTGAACGCAACGTTTAAGTGAAATAAAGCGTCTCATAAACATCTTGATCGCGTCTTCGTCTTCCTTCGACGGTCGATCAGTTTCCGGGAAGTTGGGGTCACCCAGGACCGTAGCAGAAAACTATAATAATATTATAGCGCCCCACCAAAACGTAAATCTCATGTGAACATAGATGTTATACACAGCAAATGAAAATATATTGATATACGACCATAAAAGTTCTGAACGGCGATTTAACCATAACCATAACATTATTATTAGGCCTATATCTGTTTTTACTAATAAATTCAAACGAGTAAACGACAATTTTTAAATAAGCCTGCACATGTATTATATAATATTATATAATTATATATTATACGGTGTCATTTAATCTTATTATATTTATTTTATTTATGATGGATATTTCATATTTCAAGATTTAGTTTAATCATTAAATCATTCCGTCTCAAAATTTGCGCCCCTCTTGAGTTGCCCTCTGTTCCATGGCACCGCTGGAACACACATCCCTCGCTACGGTAGGCCTACTGGGGAGTCTGTCCTTCCTCTTAGTATGGGCGTCCGGAGGGGCAGATGTCCCCTCTGGATTTTGCGCATATTTTACTAAAATTATTTACTTTATCATCTTAGTTTTTAACAATGAATGGCTATGATTTTTTCCACATTTCTATTTATATCCAAACTACAAGGAAGTTAAGATAACATGAACATTGAACAATTTTAAACATACAAAAACATTATTTTAAACTTTTAGCCATTTTGTTTTTGAAATAAACGTTCAGATAATAGCTGAAAACGGATCCCAGAAACAGGCTAACAAAATGCTTCCAAAAGCGCTCCATATCAGTGTCAAATGCTTCCAAAAAAGGGCGCTGGCGACTTTAATCGTTGGGATAATTTTGCGCCAGAGCAGACGTCGGTATGTGCCAGAGCAGACCTCGTAATCGCGGGAGCGAGTGCCGAGGGTGACGCGATCGGTTGCTTTCGGAACCCTCGTTAGTCCTCGTGCCAACAATTTTAAACTTTGACCCCCTAAATAAATTACGGTCTGCGGACACTCATGCCTCTGAGCAGGCGGTCGGCAGGCCACCCGGCCGAGGGCAACAGACCATCAACTAACACACCGACCCGGCTTCCAGCCTCCTTCACAGGTCGAATAAAGCCCTACAACATAGTTTAGTCGACTTCGGCTGTTCATGCATGGATGTCTACACTGTTGAAATGCACATTTTCGATAAAACCAAAACAGCAATGAGCATGGTTTTTCAGAATGATGAAATCTTATCATCTTAATAATTGTTAATATCCACAAGGAAACGACAATCAAATAAATTTTATGCAAACAATTACTTGGCATGTTCACAAAGTTTACACATACACAGCATCCTTGTAAACAATTCAAATTAATTGAGCTCATAAATTATATTTAAACAAAAAAGTAAATTCAACCTCACACAGCAGAATGCTGGATAGAACTAAAGTCCATCTCCATCTCTACTGTATAGAAAGCCTGGAACTGAACAATTTCCAAGCAAAGCTAAACATCTCAACCTCGATCATGTGATTACAAGATCACAGATGTTTAAATGACATCTAAGTACAAAGGTAGTTACAATATTATATCTTTTTACATTACAACAGCACATTTACATAGTAAATATACTGAGCTGAAAATTCACATTTTATAAATGATAACATAAGACTCATAGTCATAGTATATTTATTCTATTTAATATTAAAGTTTAGTTTTGTGCAGACCTTTACATTACACTTGAACTAGAGCCATACATCTCAAACTTGATCATGTCTTGCAAGCTCAACATCGTTACACAAAATGATAACTCTTGGAAAAAACTTCATGCATCAACCAAGCCCTGTATACCGTGACACAGATTAGATCTTCTGATATTCAATTTATGCGTAGTTACAAGATTACACATGTAGTTACAAGATTACAGATGTTTAAGACATTTTAAGTACAAAGGTGATTACAAGATTACATTTTCTTACATTTTTACATTACACCATGAGTACTTTACATAGTAAATAAATTTAGCTGAAAAATTTACATATTATAATTTCTAGCATAAGAATCACAGCTATAATTTATAATAGATTTATGCATTTTAATAATTAATCAGGTTTAGCTGGGGTAGATTTAAACTTATTAACACAAACATTATGCATAACAATCAAATCAATTAAAATGTTTGCAACAGGAAAAACTTGTAATTTCCTCCAATAGCCTTCTATTAAAAATTCTATCTCAATACCAGATGATGAAGCATTTTAAAACTTTTTGGTAATCTTAATAATGAAACTTGAACAGTCAGATCCTATGACAAGATTCATGTACGAACACCGCGTGTAACACCACATCATCTACAGTTGTATCGTGCTGTATTGTATGGCATTGGATTATAGAAGCTCTTTGAATGATTGGGATATCATGTAACAAATAGGAGATTATAATGGGCACAAGAATATTATCAGATGTTTATTAAGAGAAGGGTGCTCAGAAGTCTACTGGTTACAGTACAGTTTCATCAACCAGCAATCAGAGGTTCAATCAATGCTGAGACACTGCAAGATTTCTATTCTACGCAGCTTTAAAGCAGAAACATCAGCTTTACGCTGCAAAGAGATGATCAGACAGTACGGCACATGACTGCTTCATATACCTAGAGGCGGCCTTCGAGTCTTCGATAATTTTGAGGACAAAAATGCCACCCTTACTCATAAATGACATCTTTTGACAAAAGTGTTCATCATGCATTTTGTAGGAATTTGCCGCCCCTTGAAAAGTGTCGGTCTAGGCAATCGTCTATATCACCCATACCTAAAGCCGGCACTGCATATACCTAGGTTAAGAAAAACAGAATTGTGAACAATTCTTACCCATGGTAGCCTCCCAGGTTTGACTAAAAACGGCTCTTCTTCTTAATAATAAGATATAAACATAAAAACATGGATCAATAAAACAGGTTGAATATGGAATTATGCTAACCTTAACTAAAATCCTTGGATTTAACTTTAGAAGATGTAAGGCATCTAGGACTATATATCTTTCACCAAAGACACTCCGGATGGACCATCAATTGGGCGTGCATTTCCTGGAATATACTTTTTACACGAGTTTTCATAGCAGTCCAGGTAATCCAATTTCAACAGATCCTTCTTGAAATTGGGAAGAAGGTAAACTTCACACTGGATAATTTCAGAGGCTGGGTTGACATCATAGCGATTGACACAAGAAGCTGTTTTTGAAACATCATATGTGTTCTTAATAACTTCAACCGGTATGACTGTACGAGTGTAGTAACCTGGATGACCTTCAAGTTTATCTAGCCAATGTAGGAGTGTGCCATTGACTCTGTACAGCTCTCCAGTTACCCTCTAAAAAAAGTAAAAGCATGGCAATTAGTCATAGGCCTATGCTTAGAGAAGGCAAACATTGCCCTCATTTGTCGAGAAAATCTTAAACATGGTTATGAAGGAATAATGTCAAATTTCGAATATAATATTTTTGCACCATTATCTGTAATAAGTACTAATAACAGTTGTGAAACATGAAATTCTCTACACTCAATTATTCAAACATTAAAAATTGCGGACTATATATAATATCCTTGCTAATGAAATTTAATTAACTTTACTGTTTATGAACATTAACATCAATTAGACTGATGTAAACAATGCTTCTGATTAGTTTTGTGTGAAGTTGTGTTGCACAAATTTCTGATACAATTACAGGTGAAACTTCTAAACAA
This sequence comes from Aporrectodea caliginosa, assembly GCA_020284085.1. Classification (NCBI taxonomy): domain Eukaryota; kingdom Metazoa; phylum Annelida; class Clitellata; order Crassiclitellata; family Lumbricidae; genus Aporrectodea; species Aporrectodea caliginosa. The sequence goes on along the minus strand of JACEVL010000375.1, from coordinate 649,878 downwards.
TATGCCAATACTCAGAGGGAGTCAAGTTCAGTCAAGGTGGGTGGTAGCACCAGATATATATATATGACTTAAGTCCCCAAATTTCAATTTACACCACCCTGTGCAAGTCAGCATCAGTGTGCAATTTTTATTTACAGATGCCTAGGTCCTGCAAAATAACTAAATTACTTGATAATGTTCAGAGTAAGGCATAACTGAAATCCGGACCGGTAAACCGATTTTGAATTATCCGTATCCGGAATCCGTATGTCTAACCCACCGATTAATGTCTGCTCACCATCTAATTATAATTTTTACTGTGGCCGCATTTAATTACATTCGAAACTGCAGAAGGGTCAAGTCTTTGATGTAATTGAAGGCTTTTACAATAGGCTATTCACTTTGGTTGTTAAGATCATTCATTTTCCTAGGCTATGACAGTTGTCAACTGGTCTTTCATGTCCTTCTATTTGTTTATTTATAAATTGATCACACGAGGGGAGGAGGGATGGACCTTAACAACCATGAACCCGTCAGCAAAGGTGTGAAATTGTGGCTGATAATTCTAGAAGGGATGAAATGAAGCCTGAAGATCTAGCAACCCTTTCAGGGACCAGATCTGCAGCCTGCCAAATCGACCAGAGGCATGGCCACTAAACGCTGTTTAAATGGGTGACTGGTCTTTCTTTGATGTCCGTCTACTTGGTCAGATTACAATCTATATTATTAATTGGAATCAGCAAATAATGGCCTAAACTATCGAGTATCCGGAATCGGCAAAAAAACAAAATCGTTCATGCCCTAGTTCGGAGCTATAATGACCTATTGCTAGGGGTGCTATACCAAAATTTAGAAAGATCTTACTGCTGAAAGTTTGGCTTTAAAACCCAACCTCTGCATTGAAAGTCTAGCATACCAAACACTAGGCTATGGCACCAACTGCAAAAATAACATATAAGAACCTCAAAAGCCTTTTGGCATAAGATATTTCTACAGAAAGGCAAGCACCTACAGGTAAATAGCACAGTGAATAAATATGCTAAGAAGTACTTACATTTCCAATTCCACGACAGTCGAGCAAAAACGGTATATTATATGGGGTACCAATCACCAGAGGCCATTTGTCCATGGTCACAGCATTTCCAAGAAATGCATATGAGTTGCTTCCCTGGTCAGTGAATAAGTAGTGATTAGCTTGTCCTTGCTTAAGGGTTCCATAAACAAAAATGGGAGCCGAATGCCAGTCACATGACATCACTTTCCAACATCCAACAGATTCTGGAAAGACAAATAAATAAATAAACATATATATATATATAATATATATATAATATATATATATACACACAGACAGACAGATATAAAAGGGAATGGGTGCTACACTTTATCTATTCTGTGGTTAGATTCAACTATAGAAGGGCAAAATCAATGACAGTGATGCACTATTCAAAATGCAGTTAAAAATGTTTACTGGCAACCCTTTTAAATCCCCGCGTGACAGCAGGAGTATCAGTTTGGTCACGCCCCTTCCTACTACAAAATTAATAACCACCTACCAGTGAAAGACGCTATATAAATGCCCAGTGTAGACCTATACAATTCGCATTTCAAGAGCAAAGATTTAAAAAGTTTTCCTAAATCTTTGGCAAGGAATCGTGCAGAGCGCTGATGTCTATTAATAGAGATCCGTGGAAAATCCTCGGTCGAAGACCACAGAAACGTTCGCCTTCCACTGGACTGGAATTGTGTGACGCATTTCAAGCTTCGTAAAAGTAAACAATGTCTATCAATGCAAGACAATTGTTCGGAGGAGACAAGTGCTCACAAATCACAATTTACAATGAACATTAAATAATGCATAAGTGTGGAGTCCCTACACGCAAAAAGATAAGGAACGAGCTGAGCTAGTGAGGCTCGAGGCAGTTTCGGTGGAGACACTGAACAATTTCAAGATCGAACAATTAAGCTCGGGCAGATTGGATATTAATTCGATCATGTAGGCTAAATATTAGTAAATGGTTCTAACACAGATTGTTAGTGTTCTGAACCACTTTAAGCCTTGTTATGTTATGCTATAAAATTATACAGGATAATTAAACTAAGCATAGGCTACGCGTGTGAAAATAACAATAACAATGAAAGGAGTTAGGCCTATAGCTGTAATTAAATTCACATCCAGCTAACCACCCCACTCGTCACTCTGTTGGCGCCCGTCTGCAGTCAATTTAATAATCATCTGAATTTTTCTGAACGGTCTCACCTCCCAAAGTAGGCTACCGGTATAGGCCTACACGTCAACCTAAGGGGCCGTCCATAAAGTACGTCACGCTCCAGGGGAGGGGGTTTAAGAAAGTGTGACAGTTTGTGACAGAGGGAGGGGTCAGGCCATGTGTGACGTCACACATTTATTTTTTTTTAAATTTTATTTATAATTTATTTTTTATTTTTTTAGTAGAATTTCATAGCTTTAAAAATAATTTTCAAAAATTTTCTGAAACATTTTAATTAGTTTTATGTCAAAATAGCATGAAATGCATATCTCCTGAATGTGTTTTTCACGATTCCTCTCGCTAGGAGCGCTAGTAATAATGCTGTTGCGAAGCCTTGTTTATATAGCAATCTTTAATTCACCAAGAAACATTGGTAGCACAACAAAAAATGAACATGAAAAGCATAAAAAGCAAAACAAGAAAATCTCATCCACTTATGGTGTCTGAGAAAAAACACAGAAACCTGACAACCTCATTGTCATGCGAACGGCATTTGTGCATAAAACGCAGTCTTCTGGAAAACCAACAGTCTTTAATAGTATTTTCATGCATGAATTGCAGTACCGATGCAACACTGCTATGACATATTTTGAAAATTTTACATATAGCAGCTGGAGCTGTACGTGTACTCTAAAGAGTTCAGCTCACTGTTGGTAGGGCTTAGGCTATATATCCTCCATTCCATAGGGGCCGTCCATAAATGACGTCACGCTATTTTGGCCGATTTTAACCCCCTCCCCTCGTCACACTTCGTCACAAAAGTAAGACCCCCTCTGAAAATGACGTCACAAAGCTCTGACCCCCCCTAAAACCAATTTCCATGGCGAAGCAAAATGCTACTTCATGGAACAAATAGCGAAAGCATGAATATTTTAAAATATAACGGTGACCAAATATTGAAATAATTAGAAAATTATTAATAATGGTGCCCGTATACATCAAAATAATTTTTAAAATAATGAAAATTTAATCCTCAATATTAGTGCTGTTATTATTAAAATTAAATTGTTGTTAATTGTTAAATTTAATAACATAGACCTGGTGTGACGTCACATTACTCAGACCCCCCACCCCCATGTCACACATCGTCACAAATTTCTGACCCCCTCCCCCCTAGGTGCGTGACGTCATTTATGGACGGCCCCATACAGGAGAAATGGTTTACACTTTACAGTGTGCACTAACCAAATACAACAAAACAGGTTCACTAAATTTGTAGCATTTGCTATAGCCTACAATGAGTTAAATGACCGATAAAATTTCACACGCATTTCATGCAAACTAAGTTTAAATGACTTGGCTGCATCCAGAAAACAGCCAAGATATTTTAGTTTGTCCACATAATTGATTTCTACTCCGTTGACATTGATGTTCCTGCACGCGTTACGGAAATGTTTATGTATTAGCCTTGCTATGTATTAGCCTTGCTTTCGGAAAGTGTGACGTACTTTAGGGCGGGGGGTCCGAGTTTTGTGACAGTTTGTGACAGACGGGGGGGGGGGTAAAAATGGTCAAAAATAGCGTGACGTACTTTATGGACGGCCCCTAACCCTAATTCCGCAAATTCGCCGTGCCACCAGCCCACCACTCCTTTGTAGTTTACCCATCAGTTCCTCCGATCAATATACAATAAAATACGATACAATACTGTACAACTGTAGCCTGTCTGTAGGCCTATTTGATATTGCCCTCCATCCAAAGCTCAGAAGTCGGCCTACACACGACCAACCGACAGAGCATCGATAGCGCTGAGCAATTGTGTGCGCTGTGTGCAGGACTTGCCCAAGGTCCCTACACAGGACGAGGTTCGAACCCATACTCTCCGCGTTACAGGCCGAGCGCTTTAACCAATCGGCCATCGTGCCACAAGCCCTTCTAAACAACGTAGGCATGAAGGGGCCTACATTCCACGTGCTTTTCACTAAAAAGGTTAACCTCATCAGCAAATCATCCTCGAATATAATCATTAGGCCTATGCTTCCTTCCCATGTCTATCAAACATTCACACTAGAAGTAACCAACTGGATTGAGTAGGAGATCGATGCGCGGTCGACCAGAGGACCTTTGTGTTCTGCGTATTTTGTGTATCGTGATAACTGTTAGAGTATACGGAATGCTTAATAACGGTCGGTATACCGTCGATAATAATAATAACATCTTTTCTTTAATAAGCGCCTGACAAACGCACTGCGCTGTACATTTACATGTTATGCAATTTAAAATAAGCCTGCACCTCTTGCAAACTGAAACCATTACGTTTGTATAGGGTTCCCAAGACCCTATACAACCCTCCTCTTCCCCATACATGTATCTTGCACGCCACTGCACCTTCAACCATCACCAACCGTAGCCGTCTTCTAACTCGCTGACTTGAATTTTAAGGACTAGGCCTGCCTTGGCTCAACGCCGGGCATTTGCTGTGGTTGGTCCCTCTACGTGGAATGACCTTCCCCCTCATTACGGGCTAAACTAGTTTTTCCTCTTTGGTCTCTCGTTCTTTAAAGACGTTTCTTTTCCCCGAGGTTTTCGTGCTGAGAGCGCTTCTGAATAGTTATTCTGAGAGAGGCGCTATATAAATGTTTAGATACAATACAATACAATACAAAAAGAGAGGCGTTTGCTTTCTTTGGCAGTATTAAAAGTTTGTTGCTCAGCTCGGCAATTGTTTACAAAGCATAGGCAAAAATCTAAAAATGGACAGCTATCTGCTAATTTCGCACATTAAAAATTTTGTAAACAAACAAGCACGTACCGGTAATCCTTTATTAATAAACATTACAGTTCAGCAATCACAATAACTATCATTAACAATAACAATTTCACCGGAATATGAAAATATCTATTGATTCTGTTGAATCAGTTCACAACAAAGCAAACAAATGAAAATCAGACTATCATAAATCTAACTGATCCTAGTTATAATGCCAACGGAAGCTGTATCAAAGTACCATACTCATCAATGGTATGCAACAAAGTTAAATTCAATCTGGGAACCACACTACATAAAAATTCAGGTGATCCAGTTCGTTACAAAATTTGTCACAATGAAACCCTTGGGTCAGAACAAATCAGTGCAAAGAAGTGACCATGTATAAGAAACTATAAAATTTACACAAATTCATTAAAATATAATGAAAATATAATGACGAAAGTGCACTAAAAGCGACTGGGAAACCAAAGCAGTTCGTTGTTAAAGTATGAAGACAGATTTAGAAAGAGGCTAATCTTTGAATTAACATTGTTTTAGCACAATATTTACATCCAGCATTACAGCTATTCAAGATTACAATTTATAATATATTAGTGTAATAGCAACAAGTAAATTACTGGTATACAAACATATGACACTGCATATCCATCATCGCAACTATTTATGCATCTCCACGTTATATAAAAACACTCACAACAACACTATACTGTTGCCGTGTAACAGTGGATCAGTCTCCACCATTTGGAAAATATCAAAGTGGGCAGCTGGATGTGAAGTAAAACATCCAGTCATAAAATTGCCCAAATGCTATCATGGACTTGGCTTTCATCAGAAGATGAGTCAAATCGAATACAGAAAGGCCATCAAAACATTTACGTCAATTTATTATAAATCCTATCAAAACACATTATTAACCCTTTAACGACGACCATGTAGTAAGATGTATGGGAAACCAATGCATCTCGTCATTAAGGGGCTACGTCTTGTGCAGAATTTTCATACAGGGAGCCATACAACAGTTTTCAGCTTTTAGGTCCTTTGGTAAACAACAATAAAGTGGAATCAAAACATGATTAAAGGACATGCACCATTTGCAGATAAAAGAGTAAAGAATGTCAAAGAAATAACAACAGTCTGCATAATGAACAAACATTAAAGTTTCACATATTTAGAGCAGTTCTATATAAATGTCTGGATGCAAAGCTTACACTAATTAAAATAGAAAAATATATCATGTCAAATGGAAACATGCAAAGCTATATTGAAAATGATAATAATGCATCAAAATGCATTGCCACACTGTAGGAATTCGTTTAATCATCAAACTCTGGACCAAAATGCCCATGATAATTTGGATGGTAAATTATTCGGCTGTCTTCCACTTTCCAGCTCCAGCCGTCTTGAAATGCACTCAGACGCACAGTCTCAACAAGAATTTCTGGCACTGATGGAATTGTGGCAGAGACATCAACTGGCTCTCTCTGGCCACTCATAACAACTTCTGCTGTAAAGGCCACCACGCCACGATGATGTATCTGCAAGCAAAAGAAAAAAGCAGTTGGTGCTATATAATGGTGTCGTCCTCAGTAGCAGTAGTGTAGCCAGGAAATAATTTCAAGGGGTTTCCTTTGGACATGGTCGCAAAAGTTTTTTGTATTTCACATATAAAAGCATATAAAAATTGTTTGAGCAATTTAGGTGTTTTAACCCATAAACCACCCCCCCACCAATAAGCCCATGCTCAGTAGTTGGCACTAATACATGCTACATCTTTCTAAAATGTTGTGCTGTGATGCATGTAAAAATCTGACCAAGTTTAATCTTCTACAGCATGAGTTGATGATAGATGAGCTGGAAATTAGAGATGATCTAGCACATGATACACTGCTGCTTCAGAGATGTGTTGCAAGTCTTCGAACCAACATAAACACGTACAACGGAACATGGGTTATATATGACATATTGCTGGGATACAACATTTGACCCTTAAGGGGTGAAATGGACAAACACCGAAGGAGTACCTGACCAGGACTAGAACAAAGGCTAAAAATAACAATATGTGGCATGCAAAGGGTTTAAAAGTAGCAGACTTGCCATACACCACTACTTTTAATACATTCCAGCCCTTGCAACATTTAAAATAAGCAGGCTTAAAAAACAACTTAAAAGTATTTAAATTACATTACATCATGCTAAACAGCACAATATCAAATAGAATCGAATGGCATGCATACTTCAGTGCTTGCTCTTCTTACAACTTCTGACCAACTGCATTCAGTTCCAGGATGCAGATGAATGCAGTAGACCTGATGGCCATCGAGCATCATTCTTAATGTTGTACCTTCAGAGAGTAACAGAACAGTAAAAAACAATTAAACAGCAATCTCAAAGCAATTCCCAGTCGCACCAAACAACCATCAGTAGCAACAGACCACCAATTAGACAACTGAAAATTCTTGTAGTAGTCGTTCCAATGTTTAACAACATTATACGGCTGCCAGAGCTATTGACGTCTCCTCCTTTTTTCCAGGCTTGGTATTTGCATTACCAGAGTACAGGCACTGGCAGAGCATATTAAGCATGGCTGTTACTATAAGAATGGTTGAAAATACCAGATTTTCATTAGTTTAATGGGAATGTTTACATATATATATATATATATATATATATATATACATACATACATATATATATATATATATATATATATATATATATTCATTACACAAAAACAATAAAGTATGTGCTATATAAAAAATGCATCTGCGACCAGAGTAGATTTTCTTAACACTTTAACGATGAACTGCATTGATTTTCCAGTTGCTTATAGTACACTCTTATCGTCAACATCTCAAACTAATTGCACTCTCATAGCATATTAACCCTTTAACGACGAGCTGCATTGGTTTGCCCATATATTTTAGTGCATGCTCGTCGTTAAAGGGTTAAGCATTGCTACAACCAAGAGATTGGTTGAAAAAATCTGCATTTTCATTCAGTTAATTGAGACTCAAGAAAAAAATCATGCATACCAGTTCATACGTTTTAAGAAGTGGGTTAGCACTTGCAGACGATTCCTATATTCATTCATTCAATACGAAGTTTTATATAGCGCCCCTTCAAGGTTACTACTCAGGAGCGCTCCCGACCCCAACACGGCTGAAAAGGACAGTTTTGAGGCAAGTATAGAAAGATTCAGAGTGGATTCTGGGATGCAAGTGCAGCGTCAAAGGGAGCCCGTTCCAGAGGAGGGGCCAACCACTGAAAAGGCCCGATTCTGCTTAGTAGCTGTACGGGCAAAAGGGATCATGAGCACGCCCCGCTTAGTAGAGCGGAGAGAGCGACGACCCGGAGCACCCAAGGTAGGGCAGCAGAGATCGTGTAGATAGGCAGGGGCTAGTCTGAAGGCTAGCAGGTTATACACGTGTGCACTGTGCAGGCCATATCAACCTCTGCATATGTTTTCCTCATTTCCACATGTTATATGCGCATGAGGGTTATATCCGTGTGCAGGCTATGTGTGGGAAACTACAGAATTTAAATTTACAGTGTAAATTTGATATTGAGTATAAGTCAGGGATTATGTGTGCAATGACTGAATTATCAAAGCTATAAAAAGGACCACGTCAATTCTTACCCACGCTGTTGTTATGGAATACGTCCAGACTTGAAGCTGGTATATTAGCTCTGTCAACATCATCTGGTGCATCATTTGAATACAGCTGCAGCGACCTGCTTTCCTCATCATCGCTTAGCAACCAGTCTTCGACCACAGTAGGAATACTTGGAGATGGTCCAGTCGCTTCATCTACTGATGCCATGGCTTCATTCGGTGAACTTGCTGGGTATAATTTGACTCGATGTAGCTCAGGCACTTGTTCCAGTGGTTTAGCTAGAGTCTTGCTAAGACTGGTGTTTGACCGTTCTGTGAGTTTTTCAATGTCACCCAGTGCAGAGGGATTTTCAACACAGAACACTGTAGAAGGCTGTCGAATTCCAAAGAGAGACAGGTCATCATATGTTACGCTCAGATCATCATTGTCTGTGGGCAGCAAATACATCTCTCGATCTTCCATCATCTCCAGTTGGTGCAAGATGGATTCAAATTTATGCTCATGTATACTTTCCTCAAGACGTGGCATCACTTGCACTGGGCGTAAGATGTTCAAGCTCACATGCCTATCGCTTGATGGAAAAGCTCCCGCTGGTCTGTCCAAAGCTGATTCAATATGAGGTCTCTCATTATAAAGAAAGGATCTAGTGGAAGAACTGAGCCTCATTTCAGCCAAACCAGATGAAGCCAAAGCAGGAGATTGCTGCCTCAAGGACAGGTGTTGCTGTGCTAGGCTGATGAGTTCCTCTGTCTCAGACTCCTCTAGGATGGAATCAGCATTTGGCAATTCAACCTCGATAGATTCCACGTGAGAAAGATGACTCATAAACAATTCCATGGATGGATCAACATCTGAAACAAGAATTTTCATTTATGTGCCAAAAACCTTGACTGTGAATAAAATAATACCATCAACAGACTCAAATCATACTTCTGATACTCTCAAATTCTTTTACATCACTAACAGCTAGACCAGTTTCTTCATTCATCACTGTCTACTGTAAATATTTCCAGGAAAACAAATTTTTTTATTTTCTAATCTTTATTTTAATAATCAACAGCCTTCACAGCTTGTGAAAAACAAAGAAATACTATTGCTGTGTTTGTACTTTAACTCAATGATCATTCAATTTCAGCAACGTGCCTTTGAACACTGGCTACAAACAATAATAAACAAGCAACTAAAAGATCTAGTTTAGACCATAGTGGTCCTAACTCGTGGAACAAAGAGAATATGGCAGTCCAAGGAGCGGAGAGGTCGGTGAGAAGCTGCAGAAAGAGGGGTGTTTTAATCTTAAGTGGTTACTGGTTAGCTACACGATAAGCTTTTACAATATGCAGACAAGACTAGTAACTTTGTGTCCTTGCTAAAGCTGGAGATTACGTTTAGAATCAAGACAAACAAATCCATACCAAGTAACTTGAATGCAACATTCTTGAGTAAATCAGACGCTGACGGTCGAGCCGATGGATCCACAGTCCATCCTTCCAGAATGAGTCCATGTACTTGCCGTGGAAGACCTGGAGGAACGTCCTGAAGAGGCGGAGAATGTTGTTTTATCTAAAATTCCATTTTCACATCTTCAGTGTTATTACAATAATAAAGTTTTAAGCAAGCAACAGCACACAGAAATTTGAATATGAGGCACAGTTGGTCAGATGCCAGACACCACTTTGGTCAGTTGTTAACTGTTACACATTCAGATGTTTAAAAGCCAGAGAGGAACATTAGTAGTCGGTCATTGCTTGGGGATAACAACATGGAATCCACAAGAGCCCATGGGGCCATCCATTTAGTACGTACGCAGATATCCGGAACAATTGGCTCTCTTCCCCTTCCTGTACGCAAGTGTACTTTTTGCACCCCCCCCCCCCCACCTGTGTACATATGTTTCACGCAACCCCACCCTGAATGCTATAGAATGGTCTATTTATCATCCATGCAGAAGCAATCAAGGATAAATAACATTAACACGTTTAATAAAAAAAGAAAGTCCACTGCCGTTGTCCAGCTGCATCAAAGAAATATTACGCTGCATAACTTTAAAAAGTTTGTTTGGTGTCCGCTAGACTCAAATTCTGACTTAACCCAGTCAAACCAGTTACGTATTATAGAGATTTCGTCAATATGTGCAATGTCTGGCTGAAGCACAGCAGAATAGAAGCAGTCTACTGGGCTGTCATCTCAATATGTACAGCGTCGTTGACTTTATCATTCAGCAATAATGATTGTTCTCACTGTCAGTAGACTCAGTACTGCTGTACCAATAGTAGACCATGTAGCCTAGTGTTTAAACTCGGGGCAGCAGCAGCATGAACAAGCACCAAGGCAGCTCAAATCTTGGGCCAGCAGCAGTCTGCAGCTTAGGCCAGATTGAAGGATACTATCAACTATCAAGCAGACCTGCATGATAATTAATAGCAGAGAGGAGGTAACGTGGCATAGTATGATACAAGTGTGTGACAGCTCTTTCACAGTCCTACTTCTGCCTGTAGTACTTGTCTGATAGCTGGAAAACTGAAATGTTTTATGTGGCTTATTTGTCATGTGACATCAACATGTTACAGTACTGTCCAGAGTTGCCTCAATTGCTTTGACAGTTTTTGATAGCATAACAGCAGTGATAGCTAGATCAATGCTGTAGTGACAAGGCAAAGTACAGAGACCCCTTGAAAGACAAGTATTCTTGCCTTTCACCATTATTAATTACAGAAAAAAAGTTGTGCCAAAGAAGCTTCAAAGTTTTGTAATCTCATCTGTAACAATACACTGCACTGATAATAAGTTTACCGATGACATAGATTTGATGACTTACAATACAATGAAGGAGTCGAGTGTGTTTGAAACGTACAATCCAAGGCTCCACTCCGCCAAGCATGTGGACAAAAACCGCCACAGCTGCCCACAAGTCAGCTGGGAAGCTGTAGCCCTCGCTTGCTGCCTTCTCAGGACTCCAGTGGGTCTGGCCGCCTACGGGGTGAATTCCCGGCTGGACATAGGACGTGTCGCTGGCAAGGCCAAAGTCGATCAGGACCAGCCGAGTAGACTTGCTTGGCTCACGAACCAAAATGTTGTCAGCTGAAATTCAAACTGACAATGTATAATAATGTCACATGATATAGTGACCTAAGTAAACACACAATTTTGAACAGTTTATGAAGCACAAATATTAATAACACTGATCATCAAGAGGAAAACATGTAAAGAAGTGCCCATTTAATGGCACAATAAATTATAAATTTCTATTCCACGTAAAGATAGTGTTGTGCAAAACTTGCTACAGGAAGCACAATTTTTTCATTTTATTGTTCCTATTTAAAAAATTATGTATAATAGCATAAAGATGTAACTTACCTTTGATGTCGTTGTGAATGACGTTTTTGCATTTGAGATAGACGAGTAATTCCAATAAATGCTGCAGGTACATCAGAGCTTCATACGAGTTCAAACCTTTTCTCTCAGAAATATGTTCCTTCAGAGTAGGTCCTACCACAAAAATACCAAAATGTTCAGTACCACTGGTATTCAAGTACAGCACATAATGCATAGGGAGTAGTGTGGTGGCCAGTTTTCCCTGTAACGTGTTAATCCTTCAACTTTGTTTTGGGGATTTTATTGCCAGCATGCTGTAAAATAGTTAATCATCAGCAGTTTTCAACACCAGTAATCAAGAAGGAAAACTTGCAGTTGTCCAATTTGCAATAAAAGCTTTACAAACTGCACAATCCTGTTATAATAATGGTTAGAATGCTGAGACTGAGCTCTTTGCTTTCACTGATAGTTGATAAACAAGGAAGACATAAAGTGCTCATTACCATCTTAACCAGGGTCTCAACTTTTAAAGTTTAAGAAAATGTAACAACTAACATGCACACTACACACTCTTAAAAAAATAATGGTAGATCAGTACAAGTCATACTAAAGAAGATTTAACACTTTAACAACAAGCTGCATTGGTTTCACAATCACTTTTAGTACACTCTCATCATTAAAGTGCAAATCATCATACTGTAATAACCAGTGAAAACAATTAATATTTACTTTGCTGAAAGAAATTATTAAAACAAAGTTCAAAGTAGAGTAAATCATTGACTACCTGTAATGAGTTCCTGAATTACATACACAAAGCCGTCATAAACTATGACACCATACAATTCAACAATATCTGGATGCTCCATTTCCAACCAAATCAGGATTTCATCGGCATAGAACTTGTGCAGTTGGATCTGTAAAAACAGAAAGCATGCATGTACAATGTATACAAATACGCATATATATATACAGGTCTGTGAACACCTGTGGAATATATCATTAGCCCTTTGTTCCTAATCTTCATCAACTTAAAGACTAACTTGCTGCTGCATTATGACAGCAAGAGTGAATGAATAAATGAATATACATAAATGGTAATGATTCTCACAAAACAACATCATAAAGGCTTTAGTAAACTACACACATCTGATTATTTACATGGCACCTTTTGAGAAACTCTCAAAGACATACGGATATATATCGTTCACTGAATGTCAATGCATGAATATATTACACAGATAATTCACTGGAGACACCAGGCAATCTGAAAGTACACTATTTCTAACTACATAAAGTTAGAATCATGTCTAGTTACATCACATTACAGATAGCAGGAGCCTCACCTTTTTCACACAGAATGTGAACTCTGTCTGACCATCACAGCCGGCATAGCAACTGCCGCTGACACCTGTTCCGAGGGCACGCTCAGTCACCAAATTCCATTCCTCCTCTGGTTCATAATTGTTGTTCTGGATCCTCAGTTTATCTGCCTGAAAAGATAAATCCATTACAGTACAGATATAATTGGCTGAGAACATACATTACACACATTGTGGGGCGTGGTGGTGTAGGGGTATGTTCGGTGCCTTGCAGCCGAAGGGTTGTGGGTTCGAATCCACCTCAAGCCGCCGCGTAGGGACCCTGGGCAAGTCCTTCACTCGCAATTGCTCATGCGCTTCGGCGTGAAACTCCGATTCAGTGTCCGCGCTGTAGTCGGGAGCGCCTCTGAGTAGAAATCTTGAAGGGCGCTATAACAAGTGCTCATACATACATACAAACATAATTCAGCTGAGAGGTCTGTGATTCAAATCTTGCCTGGGCAGAAATTTGTTTCAAGATTTCAACCCCACCTGTACCTTTTTGGACAACTCAGTTATAATGAGAAAACTGACCATAGACTGTTGGTGGAAAGATTAGATGGCAAGGTAGAGAACTGACCAATCGTACTCAAGTGCCGAGGCTAACAGAAGTTGCCAACACTTCATACACATGGCTGTCTTTCGGCTAGTTTAAGGGACTAATCTTCTTCTTACATTTGTAATTGTAAGTGCTCACTTATATAGTGTCTCTTCAAGAAATCTCATCATTATCAATCAATCAATCAATCAATCAAATCTCTTTTATTGAAGCCAAATGAAAAACACATAACATTTCAACATAAAGTATCAGGATTGGCCGCAAGAGGAGTCCCAAAAGGGATCAAGATCCCGCTAACTAGGGACACCTAGAACAACATTTCAGAAATATGAATTAGCTAAATCCTTGATAAACAGTGCAACATCAAGTTTCGTACAGCAATGCAAACAGTACAGTACATATTACACAGTAAATGATTAACTCGATTCAAAACACTATGAAAATATAAAGAAAAACCGAAAACCTTAACTAACAGTGAAAAAGAATATCCGGCAGGGTAGGTTATAGCTAATTTCCATTAATCAGGTAGGCATGCAGCATTTTTTTAAAGTGCCGTATTCAAAGGTTGATGAGATATAATGTTTCACCATCAAGGGGTGATATGGACCTAAACCCCAAAATGTATCTGGCTGGGGCCAGAACAAGGGCTGAAAATATCTGGCATGCAAAGAGTTGATACACACAGACACTCATTCTATGTTAAACACGCTTACGTCTTTTTAGATGAAAAACCAAGTTTTTCAGGATTCTGACCTGACTTTGCAGGATGACTCCAGCCCTATTTGAGATGAATCTGTGGTGTAGACGATGTCTCTGGGGGTTGTCTGATGAGCGCTGGTATTCCGCACTTTCTTGCCAGCCGCCGACCATAGCCCTGACGAGTTCTTTACTGCCGTAGACGACGCTGCCACTGCGGGCGTTGCGTGCATCAACTGGCAAACTGTAGTTGTACCTCAGTTCGTTTTGAGGAAAAAAACTTCGGTAGTCACCGTAGGATGGCAGAAATTCAGAATTAATTCTTCCTTCAGAATCAGCTGGCGGTCCTGACAACAGACATTTTGGGATAAAATATGCTACACCAGTAAAAAATTAATGACAAACATCCTAATCCTAATCATTGTCATTCTTCCAAGAGATTTTAAATTGTACTAAATAAATATAACCAAGCATGATGTACTGTAGCCTGAAAATGCTAAAGAGCCTCTTTATGAGTCTCTCATTATTCTGCATTCAAAAGACATAAAAACAAATTAAAAGAGTATCAACAACAACTCTTTACGTATTTAAGTAATCATTTTATTGCCTCAAACATCTCCTTTTATTCTCAAGTCTTCAATTTAAATCTTTGTCATACATGGCTGATCTTAACTCTTTGTTTTTAAAGCTTCCAATAACAGGATGCAGATCTGTGAAGATGCTATGCACATGAGAAAAACGTCACCATGAAAGACATATTTAGCTCTGAATCAAGAGCTAACAGATTGAATGGCTCAGATGAGCACAGACGAATGGACTCTGAATAGATACCTTGAACCACTTCTTGATCCCCCTGCTCATTAATAGGTTCAAGTCTTCCAGGCTGAGGGCTGGATATAACTGAAGCAGGCACATCGTGGAAATCTATCACATCACATGACGGACCACCACTGGCAAAGTCACTGTCACTTTCAGATGTTGTCCCATCTTCAGAAGATAACAACTCTGCAAACTGGCTTCTCAAGTCCTTCTTCAGTTGCTCTCTTGATCGGCTACTTGGAGGAAGCAGTTGCTCAGCGATGTTCTCGGAGGCATACAGCAAAACGATGCCATCACAGAGCTTGCACACTTCAGCTGCACAAGCACTCGAGTGTTTCAGCATCAGAAGCAGAGCATTACATATTTTGCAATCATCAATGGAACCGTCTCTTCCTCTCAGGCAAATGCTGAGGCATTTTAGCATTTCATTCAATGCCTCAGGAACAGAATGGCTTCTGTTCAGTAGCTAAACAAAAAACAACAAACAGAGATCAAATGATAACATGGGAACAACATAACACAACATCACAGCACCCTAAACTCATTATAGCACTTTATTATACCACAAAATTCATACATATAACATGAGCACTTTATTACATGACAAAATTCATACATAAAATTTTTTTGAGATGGATCCATACATTCGTTCAGCTATAGAAAAGAAACTCATTATAACATGACCTCCTTGAGCCTAAAAGGCAGAGCTCTCTTGCTATCGCTCTCAAAGAGGGCCTCTGTGCGATCTTCGACTCGCGGCCTTATGGTGCGCTCTGCTACGGCCCACTCTAGATGCTTTGCCCGTGTTGGCCCATCAGCTTGGAACTGTCTTCCCCAGTCTCTTTGCCTTGAGTTACTAGCCCTCTCAAGACGCCTTAAGACTTTCCTGTTCGCTGAACAGTCATTAATAACATAAATACAAGATACCTGTGTTCATTATTCTCATCATTCTTTCATCCCAATTCACTGTCTCTGTGTGCCATCCACACACCAGCTACAGTCCTTCCTTAACTTACGATAGAATTGGTGCCAATCAATCAAATTCTTTTGTGAATCTGACCCACATGTACATGACCATCTGTAGGTCTAGAAATGTATTCATAAAAGTGGTCATCATAAGGCAATCAGATACTAACCCATCCAGTTACAAAATATATTTGCTCTTTCGTGAGAATTCCATGCTCCAAACGACACTTCTTCTTCAGCTTCTTGTCCTGTTTTCTTTTCTGTCTGGCTTCTGTGAATTCCAAATGCTTCTTATTTTCCCAATTGTCGTCGCCTCCATCACGCCCTCCTCCTCCTCCTCCTCCACTGCTTCCAAAACCGCCTCCACTTCCACCACTGCCCTGTAAATTACAGGAAACTGCAAAATTAGACTTCCAAGTGAAAACTTACATACTGTCCAAATACCGTCAATAGGGAGATATCATCTGCAACACCCAGGTCTGTCAACCTGTCTCCATTCACTCACCTCAGTCCCGTATCACCACTCACCCCCACCTCTGCCATCACCCAAGCCACAACAAGGGAAAAATCAATGGTGAATTTACACTCAGTAAACTATAAAATACATACCATACCAAATTCAATAACTAAAATATGGGATAAATGTCAGCTTAAAATTTAATATAAACATTATGCATACGTTTCAACACAGGCTGGTAATCTGGTTTGCACAAGGTTCACATCCCACATAATTCTCCTACTCTTCTTCTTCAATCTTCTGTTGAATTCATTTTCATATAATTGTATATTCTTATTCTGTAAAGAGGAAGGAGACAACAGGAAGAATCCCTATTGAAAAAAGCTATATTATTTGTTGCCTCTCAGGAGTGCAGTGCTGAGTGGAAGGCTTTCTTCTTACCTGTCTGGAATAAGTGGAATAAGTGGGAGACTTTCCACTCAATGATCGAAGAAATCCAGGAGATTCTCTTGCAGAATCAGATCTATTTCTGTCATCACCATGTCCCACGCCAGACGGCCCTTGATCTACCCAACGAAAAAGTTTACAATAAAACTCTAACACAGAGTACAGATAAAGTAACACAAGGTCTGCTTACAACGTACTTAAAAAATTTGCAAGTAAAATTTTACAAGCAAAATGGTGCTTAAGTTTCCATTAAACTGCAAATTTAAAATATCAAAATAACTACATGGCAACAATTAAAAAATTACTGTAACAAAGAGATTTTATAGCTCCTGGTCATCTAAACTATGCTTTGCCTTGGATTCAAACGATTATAACAACATTATAGCAATGATGATGACGACGGTAGCCCTGAGATGCAGCCACAGGTCTGAAGTGTCAGTCACTCCATTTTCTTAGCCTTGACACAAGGGCCAGTGGTCACTACTCTGCCTCATTGCCTGATCTTCCCACTGTCAATGCACTCAATTTATAGTCCACTTCAACAGTACAGCAGAAATCTCAAAACATCTTTCTGCCCTAGTCGAACCTGAACCAAGGGTATGAAGCATTTGAGATTTCATTCTTAGCTTTGGTATTTAAGGGTTGGAAGCATGTCCTCAACCTTCCAATGTTCTCACTGACAGCACACAGCTGATGAACAATTCACTAGGGGTAGCAGTGGAACAGATATCTTCAATAATCGTATGTTCCAACAGGAACTTGAACCTCTGATGAATTCTGGGTTGACAGTCCAGCATGCTAACCACTACCCAATTTTACACCCTGCTCAAATAAATGATAACAACAACACAAGTCAATAATAAGTCTACTATTGATGCACACTTGTGCCACCTCCCACCTCACATAAACAGCAATCTCTTGAAGTTGAACAATTCCTGCTTAAATTGCAGGAGCTAAGCACAAATAACAATAAATATAATGACGACTATTTACCTGGGGCCTTTGACAACTCCTTGTAAGTATGAGAAGAGATGTTTATCCAGGAATTATTTGTCGGATAAGGAGCATTGTGGTTCGTTTGGAACTTGCTTATAGTCTCAACAAATCCACAGTAACTCAGGCACAAAACGCTCTCGCCTTCACCTGTGGTTTCCACGGGACTGCTTCTCGGCTTCGATTTCTCCATTTCTTTATAACCTTCAGTTTCGTTAAAACAATTGCCTTCCACTGATTCAAGAATTTTCTTGCTGGGTTCATACCTAACAGCTTTACCTACACATGATCTGTCTTCAATGGTGACTGGGCAATCAACAACACCTGCCACAGAGATTTCTTCCATTCTGGGTTCATTATTAGTGGCTTTACTTGCAATTGATCTCTCTTGAGGTTTCACTGGATAATCAACTTTACTAGTCATCATGATTTCTACCACTTTTATTTCATTCTGTATCACCAACTGACTTTCCTCTCCCCAATTAATCTCCACATTTCCTTCAAACTCTCCCACTTGTGGGGAATCTCTTATTTTCTCTTTCCTAGTCTCTTCGTTTTGACTGACCTTGGCCTTCTCTTTGTATTTGTTCATTTTCTCAACTTTCTCATCCTTCTCATCTTCCCATTTTTCAATGATTTCAGTTGTCTTCTCATCAACTGTGTCAACAGAGTCTTTCTCTTCAAACTTCTCCTTTTCATCAGCCTTTCCACAGCTCTCATGTTTCTCAACCATCATCACTAATAAAGTATCCTTCTGCGCATTCTTAATTTCCAACGAACCCTTCTCTTCTTGATCTTCTTCTTTTCCTTCATCTGTCACAAGCAATTTAAGAAATGTTTCATCAACATCCTTATCAAAAGGCATAATCTCTTCTCTCTTCTTTTCCATTTTGCCTTTTTCCATTTCTTTCTTTTCCATATTCCTCTCTTCCACTTCACTGTTTTTTATTTCCATCTTTTTCAATTTCATTTCTATATTCACCTTTTCTGCTTTGTTCTTTCCAATGCCAGCAGACGAATGTTTGGTCTGCCTATCCTCTAAACAGTCACTGCGTAAGATGAACTCGTATTTTGCGTGACCATTCTGTTTTAAACTTAGATTCAACCTATCCTTTGCTTCAGTAGATATTCGTCTGTCTCTGTCGTTTCCCATTTCCTTAGAACCGTCATCCAAAATAGAGCTCACTCGTTTGTCATAATCAGCCTTGGAGTCTTGTACTTTGGTCTTGACACATGATCCAAATGGAACAGGCTCCTAAAATTATAACAGACACAACTTATGCCTAAAGTAGTTCTATTACATCAGTTACCCCAGTAATGGGAAAGTAAAGAATCACAAAGTTGTTCAATAAAACACGAAGTTTTCTTATGCAGCTCCTTTCACACAGTTGTTAGATAATGCATTACGGGTTTTCAAATGCGGTATCTTTCCATGTTACTGTTATTATTATTATGAAAATTCTGACAGTTCTTATTTTACAGCTGTAAATGACATTAAAGTTTGTTAGGATAAGCATCAATGTTGTCTGTCTGCTTGCAAAGAAACAGAAATCTTTCGCAAGTAGTCTTTGTCCTTAGATGCCAGATTACTCAAAACCTTTTCATGGGACACATTTCAAGCACCTGCTCTAAAGTGCTTAATACATAGTGATCCAACAGATTTAGAAGGGCAAAGTTTCAATCAAAAAAGGTTTCAGTGGAAATATCACAGTCCCCCTGTGATTTGTTATGTTGCCTTCTTGGTCTCTTTCCATCCATTGCAATCATCTTACCCCTTAAATGTCTCATAAATAAAACTAACACACTAACTACTGACAAGACTGATAACCTCGTTGTCAACAGAGAAGATTCTGAGTTGGAGCTCTTTGGGAGATGTATCATAGGATATTCTCTGGTTGAAGCCATCAGCGCTGTTTGTCAGCTGACTCAACTCTGTGAAGCTGTTGTCCAGTGAATTTCTGATGCCGTGACTGGCACTCTCACACTCAAACAGAGACTGTGGCTCTGAAACATAAAATACAACAAACACTCTTATAATAACGCTCACCCAAATACAGTATCCCATGAAATGCTCATCCAAATACACAAATTGGATTGCAAACTAATCTTCAGAAATAGGTCTCAAAAGCCAGGATCATGTCTCTGAAGATAAATTTAGCCAAGTGCCTAATGAACCCTGCCTAACTTTACAAACCCAGACAATACTCATGATCTCTTTGTCCAGTGAGCAAGGTCTGCTACTTGGCTAAAACACAAGCCTTTGCCTTCATTGGCCCTGCACTATGGAACCAGCTCCCTCCTTTGACATGCTACTATTTATTACTGGTGCGCCAAGTGCCTCTTTTCGTTGTCTCAAGACCACTTTCTTTTCTCTGGGTCTCTCGCACTAGGAGCGACTCTGATTGGTGTGCACTGCAAGAGGTGCTACATATAATTTTGGAGATACAATACAATAACTGGGTAAGTCTACAGTATTGTTTGTGAAACTTACTCTTTTCCAGTCTCATGACTGGTAGCCTTTAAAGGACGTATTACAATACAGCAAATCAGACTCCTGTAAATTACAAACAAAGCAGTCATTACCAACATCATTGGCCATTTATTGGTCCTAGCATTATCATCGCCATGTATTATCAATGGGAGCAAGACATAATGTACCAAGACGAAAAGTACCAGGTCAAAAGGTACCAAACAAAATGTACCACGTCAAAATCTACAAGACACAGTGTACCAAGACATAATGTACCGCGACAACAAGTACCACGTCAATGACTACCAGGACAAAATAGACCAGACATAATGTACCAGCATATCTAGGCCAAGCATGTAGGACTATGAAGACAATCCCTTTGAGGAGAATTACATTGGGCGTCCACGTAGAGGTCGACGGGTGGTTCCACGGTTCCCCGTGGCATTATGGAACCAATTTGAACGCGTTCGAGCTAAGCTTCCGCGGAGTAACAATTACACCGAGTCGTGGCACAATGCTTTTAACGGAACAGTCAATATCGCCCATCCCTCCGTTGCGAGACTGGCTCGAAAGCTTCAACAAGAACAACACGCTACTATGATTTTGAGGGCACAACATGCAACCGGTCAGCCTCCAGCCAAGAAACGAAAGAAATACATCCGCATCAACGAAGCCCTTACCACGATGGTGGATGCTTATGATCGTACCGATGCAATTACTTATCTGGTTGATTCTGTCTTGATACATTTTGTCATGGAGCCATTATCAATATACCGTGTAATTAAAATTGTGCTCTAAAAGAATTCTGTCAAGCTGAACAAAAGATGGCTGATGCCTGGCTTAAAGTATTCTAATCCTTTGGCAGGAGATCCTTTCATTATGTATGTATGTATGCACCTTTTAAAGAACCTCACAATGGCACTAAACTGACCTAAATATGTGCAATTTAAGATAGCTGGAAAATGTTTTCTCAACTGTCTGTGGAAGAACAGTATGCATTATTAATGGAAGACTGCACACTTGCACAGTGTGCCGAAATCTTCCACAGACTACAGAACCAACAAAGCCACCATTGGCCACTGAACATAATTATTGTTAGCCAGGCTTTCTAATGCATTCTGGTTCCAAACTAAGAAGCTCTTCCCAAAAGGAGGATCCTGAACATAATCCAGTCCTTGACTGGAAGCAGTACAACAGCTGTCACATGTAGCTCAAACATGAAATTTGACAGGTCAGTAATGATTCTGGTGGCACAGTCGAGGACAAGAAACACTTCTGTTTTAGCAAAGCATTCAGACCCAAGATCCAGTAACGAAAGGCCGATGCTTTAACAATCAGTCACCTGCAGAGTGCACTTTTGTCAAAACAAGTTTTCAGTACTTTGTAGTACCAGTACTATGACTGTCTTCATGACAGACTTTCAGCTATGGTTTGGCATGTCATCTGTTGAACCCTTTGTGCATAAGTTAGCATACAGTAGATTAGAGTTATACAGTTACACTGAGTGTGATTGACCATTGGCCACAGCCTGTTCCATAGTTAAGGATGTTGGACCCAAGACCAGTAACAACACACAAATACCGGTAGTTCAATTGGTTATATTCTTCAGTGAAGTAGACCTCCAAAACTAACAAACTGTATTAAGATGAAATCAGCTAATTTCAATTGTCTGTTCTAAACTGTGCTAAAGAAGAAAACAGCTACTTTTCTTTCTTTCTTTCAGTATTTGGAAGTGGTTTTGGCACCAAGTAGCTCTAACTGAAGACATTAACCTACAGTAGGAAACTGAAAAACCAAATCATTAATATTAATGAAAGCAGACATAATACACCCGAAGCACAATATGTATACTGCATATTGTTAGAGTAACAGCCTTGAATGAAGACCTCTTGTACATTACCAGATCAAACCATCAACATGAAGTGGACCAAGTATCGACATTTAATCATTTGGTTCAAGTGACCGCAAATGATAGCCAAACCAATTGCATGCACACAGTATTCATCAGCGAATGTACAAAGGCCATAAACTCCTTGAATTCACATATCAAATAAGAAAATAAACTAATTCTTAATTCTAGGGACAAAAGCAATGTCAACTCAAGTAATACTGGACATCCAAAACCCTGCAGCGTAAATATTATCCAAATTACCTTGTAGATATCCTGTAGCCAACTGCCGAACAAAATATGACTCAGTGAGCAAGAGAGGTCTATATTTAAGTCTTGGCATAAGGCCAACCAGAGTAAAATATTGTTACACGGGAAGTGAAACCTGATTCTGCCTAACTTGTTGAAGGCAATTACTGAAGAGTTTAACCTATCACCCACAAGCCCACTGCAACCATGGGGTACAATAATTTACCACTGCATATTTCCACACAGCTGAAACCTCCAATTAAATAATTGTAACATATTTAACAGACCATTCAGTGTAGAAGACTGTCAATGTAAGCCATAGTGTTATCTGGCCCAAAGGGTATGCATGGGTGTTCAAATGACGTGTGTGGGGCCTGTGGGCAGAATCTATAACAGGACAATCATGTGGGTGGAGGTCATGAGAGGCCATGGTTCAAGCCGAGATATTATCTTGTTTAAATGACGATGACGTGTGTGGACAGACTCCATAGAGGCCATTCGTAAAAATTCCAAATCTCTGCAGGAGGACCTGTTGCCATCTCTGTGTGTGTTTTAACAAAGTGGTTGTGCATAGGTGGTTTTTTTCTGCAATTCATCTGCTAACCTGTAGCATAAAAACTATCATGCTTATAATAAACATAGCCCTAATCCTACTAAATTGCCTGTATACAATGGTAATGATTACTTATGAAAACAGCTATACGGTAATCATAATAACTGTTGTGGTTCAAGCTTTCCTTCAATATGAAAATTATAATTACATTCTAATTCCTAATTAACATAATATATCACAGACACTACATATAGTACATATGACAATTATCATCCGTTTAATCATCTTTTTCACAATCATCTAAAGTTTCATCATTATCTTCAGTTATAAATCATCATTTTGACCTTCATCCTATTCACTGTTGATAATATCCATTCCAGCATCTAGTGGTTTAAAATAATAATTAAAATTGAATGCAAAATACCTTACACTGACCATATGCTTTCACCATGACCTGCTAATACACGCAATTTAAGCATCTCAACCTCACACTGGCTTTCTTGACACGACAGATTCTGTTCTGTCCTTACTGACATTTAGCATCAGTTAGGCTAGCCTAGACAGAGATTTTGTGAGCTTCTTAAAAGGCACTAAATTAAATGTCTAGATAACTAACAGATTTCCAGATTTTCAACTGGCACTGAACCTCTGTATTGCTCTAACTCCATGCTGTCCAACATGCAGCCCATGGACTGATTTTAAGTGGCCTGCCCAACTTCGCTGGATTTTTGCAATTGTGTAAAAATGAAGTAAATGACAAAGTCACCGGCTACCTGCATAGCTACTTGTTAATAACATTTCTCACCATTTGACAATGTGAACATAAAATCCAGTTCCCACAATGCATTAACAATGATTAATCCATAATAAATTTTAATACAGTCAGTAATTCACAATAAATTTAAATTGTTGCTTTTGAGTTTGCTGTTGCGGCCCTCAGCTTCAAGAATAAATTTCTTCAGTGGCCCATGCTCTAACTGCATGTAGTTAAGCTAGTTGCACAAGTGTGGCCATGCATGAGTCACTTAGGCCAGAAGCTGTCTACTTTCTAATGCCGGAATTTCACAACATTATGCAAAAGTCTGATACTGTGTCCTTCAAAGTGTTTTCACAGTGTTGACACATTCTGGCAGTTCACATTTATACTGACTTTACACATTCTTAAAAGGTAAATCTTGATAATACATATATACATCAATGAAAGGACCATAAAATATTTATCACAAGAAACCCATATTCATTTGAAACAGTCTTACCCACCGCATTCTCGTTCATTTGCAACGAACACATATGCTATGAAAATAACAGTTAGCATTGCCTGTAAAATCCGGGTGCCTGCTCTGTTCCTATGCGGTATCAGGAGGAGGAGGATGAGGAGTGTCAATATAGAGTCATGACCCACTAATAGGTCCAGAAAAACATTATCCTAAAGCAGAGGTCAATGCACACAGATCCAACACCCTTCTGTTGGATCTGTGTAGGCATCTACGGTAGTCATGCATGACACAATGACTTATTTGGCAGCCTTTGGTTAGTCAGCTTGTCTCAGAGAAGCAGGGCACTAGAAAGTTGACAGTTTCTCACCTAACTCACATGCATTGCCACATTTGCACAATTCATCACCAACAGGGCAGAGTTAACTGTTAAACATTGACTACACCAAGAAGTGTGAAGGAAGCTGCTATCACTGAATAATTACACTACTGCTGTCACTACACGATCTTGTAAATCAGTGCTTCTTAAAACTATCTGATGCTGCATGACCAGTAATTGTTTTACCAGCCATATCGGTGCTTTTCAACATCAGGCGACATACATGACAAGTTACATTAAACTTTAAATTTCATAATATTATCACAGTTTATTAAAAATATACTTTTGTAACTTTTGCACATCTAAAGCTGTTCATCATGTTTGAACACTGTGTCATGCTTCATTTTTTAAGTTTTACACTGTCTATGGGCCTACATTTTAATATTTTTTGTGAGAACGATAAAAATTGCGAGTTCGGTTATCCTTCCTCTGCTCGGTAGCCAATCACTTGCGGACCAGTACCGGACCGCAGACCACAGCTCGAGTAGTATTGTCTGAAGATTTGGATGTTTTGTGCACAGTCCACCATGGGCATATTTGGGAGGTTTATGGGTTCAAACCCCCTGAAATAAACTTCCAAAATTTGTTATATGTGAAATACATAAAACTTTACTTTTGCAACCATGTCCAATGGAAACCCCCCGAAATTGTTTCCTGGCTACACTACTGCAGTCCACACTGACTCCAGAAGAAAGGAGGCTACATGATGTGCGCATGTGTGTGCGCTCGCATGTTTGCTGCACGAGTGAACTTGAAAGCCTGTTTTACTGCTCCTCTAGCACCAAGTGCTCCATACAATGACTTGCTTCTGCTGAAATCACTAGAGTACTGTATTGCTAGTATACTCAGCAATCCATACAACAATGTCCAAGGCAGCATCAACCAAGTTTTCTACACAAAGTGGTATTTGTTCACAGAACTTGTGGGCTTGGCTTTTCTAAACAGTCAGGACAGTCCTTCAACAAACAGGCTGATCGTGAGTTTCATGCAGAATGAAGATCCACTTTAAGAGCAAGATCATACCAAGCGGCTAATTGTTGACCTTCAATCATTCCCACTACAACCTAGAAAATTCTGTCACAATCTTCAGGCAACGTCACTATTCAAAATGATGGAGCTTCAGTAGGATTTCCTGCAGATTATCCTGTGACGTGGGAGGAACATGACGACTTCAAGCATGATGCAGACACAGTTACAGGATATACATATATATATATATATATATACATAATAAAAATGAGAAAATGAGAATGCCATAAGCAGATACTAGATCTGTTAAATATATATCTACCAGGATGCAATATATTCTCTGTTTCATGAACATGTGTATGTGCGTGTGTGTATGTACTTCATACATACATACACATCTGTCTGGGCAAGCACACAGACACATTAAACAAAGCATGATGTTGTATCCTGGTAGATCGATTGACGTACATGAACCAACATAATTGTTATTTTCCCAGTGAGCACACATGCTGGGTGTCCCAAGAACTTCTCGCTTCCTCATGTTTTGGGTTCTTCCTGAGCCTGGCTCAGTTTTTCCATATTTTTTTTACCAAAAACACCACTACAGGTTTATCATTTGGAAGGGCCATTCAAATGATGCTTAGTACAAGTCTGAAGAGTTTTTACATGAGCTCGTAAATAAATGTTACCTTCATATTTATCTCTTTATCAATGTATACAATTATGCATACATCCATATATAAATGAATACGGACATATGTACATGCTCACAAATGACAGAACACGGTTAGGGGTTTGGATCCCAAACTTATTTCAATGATAGGAAATAAACTCATTATACTGTCACCTCATTACAAGGCGGTTCTTGATATGGTTCCCAAATGAGTTTCCAGTTTATATAGAAACATACATGCACAAATACCTACGTGTCAATCCAGGTCAAATCAACACAGCACCTGACCTGACCAACTTCGATACTGCTGCAAAATGACAGTTATTCATCTTGATGAGAAACTTTCAAACTAAACTTTTAGAATTTTGCGAGCAACCCATGTACGAGATATGGATCATTGAACTTTGA
Organism: Aporrectodea caliginosa; assembly: GCA_020284085.1. Classification (NCBI taxonomy): domain Eukaryota; kingdom Metazoa; phylum Annelida; class Clitellata; order Crassiclitellata; family Lumbricidae; genus Aporrectodea; species Aporrectodea caliginosa. Next base: position 622,895 of record JACEVL010000375.1, on the reverse strand, counting down.
CTGAAACAAGTCAATCCGTTCAGGTGAAACAGCCATATATTAGATTCTATAGCACTATAACAAATTGAAGGTAATTGAAATTGAAGACTTTCCGTCTGTAATAAATTAAATTGCCTAATATTTTTTTTTAATGTTTGAGTAGTCTTAGTCTTTTCTGGGGAGGCACGAAACACAGAATGCGGGTCCGATACCCGCTAGCCCCACAAGACTGACTCAGCTTTCCAAACTACCTAGGGGCGATTGTAAAATGAGCAGCAGTAGGACGCCTAGCAAGCTACCATATAGTTATAAATCAACTCCTATTTAACTTGTAATCATGTGTTCCTACTATTTCATATAATCATACTGCGGTTTGTCAGTTTAAATTGAATAAACGAATATTAAGCACGGAATTAAGAGCAACTGCAACAGCCTGTGTATCATATTCAGCAAAGTTGTTGATTTAATTAATTAGAAAACTCTTATAACAATGTTATTCAATTTAATTCTTTAGAACTCTATAACATATCAATTTACTCAGTGCTTTTAAATTTGTCTAGATTTATCTCCATGTTTAGTATTTCCTCTGTATTTAAATTTCAGCATTACTAATTGTAAAAGATTTATGAATATGTTAAAAAATTGCATTTTAAATTAATATAAGGAAAGTTAAGGCTAAGAAATACTACTTTTACTACCTCTGTCTCATTTTGCACAGTTAAAATATGCGGTCTAGTAAGTTTTGAGAAGTTTAATGTAGGAATAATGTTTGAATATTATTTTTATATAATTTTCCACAGGCATATCATATTTCCTAAAATTACTGACTCAGTGCCGGCCTTAGGATATTTCGGGCCCTTTGCAAAGTATACTGTACAGGCCCCACGACACAAGACAAGTTGTTTTTCATTGTGAGTCATCAAGAGGGTTTATTGGATATATAGAGAAAGTTAAAACGTTAAATATTTTTTTAAACAAACTAAACTGTTGATATCATTTTACTTTTATTTCATTGACATAAGAGAAGACTTAATGGAAACCATATTATTATTAGGGTGTCTTGCTCATGTTAACCTTCTATGACATTTTCGGGCTCCCTAAGTTGAGGGTCCTGTGCGACCGCATGGTTCACCATCCCCTAAGGCCAGCACGACTTACTGCTTTAGATTTATCCAGTTTTAGCTCTAGGTGTACTACTTCCTGTACATTGATCGCTTATGAATTACACAAATTGCAAAAGATTTGATTTATTTGAACAAATGCACATAAATGTTAACCGTATTTTCTGGACTATGTCGCATTTTTTTACATGAGCATCGACGGTTGCGAATTGTCTAAAGGTGCAACATATGTATTGAAATTTCAAAAAAATTCGGAAGCAGTTATTTTCGGCAACTATTGGAACAAAGAAGCAATAATTTATTAAATCACATTTATCGAACACAAAACTACGTACTGAAAGTATTTCTCTGCTCACCATGTAACTTCACAGGGACAGATAAATACTGACAGCGTTATCAATTTTTGTAAACAGAGCTAAACTATCAATCGCTAATCATATCCGTTCTAAGGCTCACATTATCAGACTAAGTCTGATATGTGGTCAGGCACAATTATTCATTCTTTTGTATTATTAGGCCTAGTCATGCTTCTCAGTACGCACTTGGGTAATTATTAATTCACATTAATATTCAGGTTTGTCTTGTAGGGTCTGGTTAATTATTTGTTTGAAGTATAACACTCATACCTAAAACCGTACTTAGAATTCCGCATCTATGTTGTCGGACGCATTTGTTTCCATTTCATTAAGTCATTCAATCGTATTATTATGACCGTAAAAATCACAACAGACAACAAATGTTGAAATTCTTTATTTTATTTAAGTGCAAAAAAACTTAATTTCAACAAAAGTTGAAATTCTTGCAAGTATTTGCTAACACTTCCCACATAGTTACGGCCATCGTTAGCATTGCGTCCTGGCCTGGGAATCTGTGTATGAGTGCAACCTATTGTCAAAGCTACTTACGTACGGACTTAACAAAAAATTTCCACTATGATGTCACATTGACTTAACGAAAGGTGCAACTTATAGTCCGGAAAATACAGTATATTATCATAATGCCGAAAACGTGAATCAGAGTTGGTAAGAGCAAATTATTGGCCAAAAGTACGATCCATTTAGAAGTTTCAACAACATCTGCCACAATATTTCCTGGCTAGCTAAAGCATGTTTTTACTCACCAGTCACCAGCTGGCAGCACTGCAGAACATCTTCCGTGCAGCTACCAAGCAAGCTTTCATCCACACTTCATGGAATCCACTAAATATGTATATTTTAAATTAAATTTTTAATAGCTTACTCACATTCACCAAGACCCCTGCTACACAATATTAAATCCTCTGCGGCGGAAAATTCCACCACAGAAGTAATATTTTGGACACAATTCCGTGGCGGAAGGCCTTTGCACATGCGCAACCTTCCTCAAGATTTCATTCGACCAACCTAAACAGCCTTTTTGGTCGAATAAGAAGAAACATTTATTTCTGTTTTAGATCCTGTGTCCATTGTTAACTTTTAAAAATATTATTATAGTCTATGGTAATTTTAAATAGATCATGCTTATCGGAGTTGTTGCTGTTAGATGAAATAAATCTGATTAACTCTTAAAGCCAATCGATCCGAAATCAAACACAGGAGCAGTGTGATGATTATGATGATAACTTTGAAACAAACACGGATGATAATATTGCAGTGACACAAAAGCACACAGACAGCCCATGAGCAATCAACACAGGGATATATAGACAAACACACAAAGAGATAAAGAGACGCCGACGCACAGACAGATGCAGGCACAGCCAGCGTTCTCGACTGCATTTTCAAGATAATTGCGGAACGCCGTTGCAACCCAAACTAGATGACGTAATCTAATGTAATAATATAAACGCACAGAAATCTCTGTGCGTGCGTGCATGCGTGCGTGCCTGGTCTGATGCGTGCTGTTACACTGTTCGCCTGTTATGCTGTTTTCGCCTTCATTGCCATAGACAATATGGCTTACGTCATAATTACAAAGGTTGTCATAGCAACGCGAGATCATGACGTTTGGGTCCTTCGACATTTCTATAAAGGGATGGGCATGGACTTCTGCATAATAGCTAGCTATTATTATTAAACATCTACGGGATGGGAAGGGGAAGCGACGGGTAAGCCACACACGATCGCCGCGAGGTACGGGACGGACGGACGTAGGGAAAGGAGGTATGGACGGCAGGAAAGTACGGGGAGCGAGGGAGGGAGGAATACAGTGGAGAGGAAAGCACGCTCGAATACCACACACGATCGCTGTGAGGGACGTACGGGACGGACGGACGTAGAAGGGAGGGAAGGAGGTACGGACGGAAGGGATGGACGGCAAGAGAGTACGTGGAGGGAGGGAGGAGGGAGGAAGACAGTGGAGAGGCAAGCACGCTCGAATACTGCGTGGGGTCGCTCGAGACTGGCGCAGCCAGCGAGTAATAATACCCTTAAAGGTCGTTTGAGTGATAACGACACCGATAGGGGTCGTTCGAGACTGGCGCAGCCATCGAGTGGCTACCGTTAGAGGGCGCTTGAGTGAGAACGACACCGATAGGGGTTGCTCGAGATTCGAGAATGGCGCAACCACTGAGTAGTCTCTGTTAGAGAGCGTTTGAGTGGGAACTACACCGTTAGCAGAAGAGAGGCAGGGAAGGGGAGCTGGAGATTTTAATTTAAACCGTGGAGTAGATTCAAATTTGTGTGTAAAGAAAGTCGGTAGGTGGCGCTGCTATCAACTTTAAACCGTCGCGTAGATTCAAATTGCCGCGTGATGAAATTTGCGCTGCACGATAGTCTTTAGGTGGAGCGTGCGAGTTCCCTAAACTTAACCGTCTTAGGACGGGCAAACATCTAGTGTAATAATTATAACAAAGAGCGTTCTGATTAATCTAAGGATTTGTGCATATAGTGCCACTTAAGGTCACCAACTCATAATAATAATAATAACAGTGACAATTTATATGGCGCCGTAACACAGCCATGCCGTTACAAAGGGCGCCTCACAGTCAACTAACATCAGGGTAGGCCTTACAGAACAAATAAGTCTTGAGTCCAGATTTGAAGGAGTCAACTGTGTTAGCCGCTCGCAGGGCAGGAGGAAGACCGTTCCAGCATCTGGGGCCGGCCGCCGAGAAGGCGCGATCGCCAAACCGGGTTTTCATCCGTTTTACGCGAAGATCGCTTTTCTCGAGCGATCGGAGTCGCAACCCGGAGGCGGAAGAATGCGTCCCGATACAGTAATCGCGCAAATGTCCAGGCGCGGCCCCATGAAGTGACTTGTAAACCAACAAACAGATTTTGAACTCGATACGATGAGAGACTGGCAGCCAGTGCAGAACATCACGGAGGAGCGGCGTGACATGATCATATTTCCTCCGGTTGCATAGCAGCTTCGCAGCAGCGTTGAGAACGGACTGCAGGCAATCCAAGAGGCACTTGGGCGCACCGACCAGTAGGCTGTTGCAGCGGTCAACCTGAGAGGTGACGAAGGCGGCAACGGCCGCTCTCGCAGCCTCGAAAGGCAAGGACCTGATGCAGCCTCTCAGGAGGCGCAGCTGACGAAAGCAGCAGCCAACGATTCGCGCCGCGTGACTTCTCATGGACAGGTCTGTCCCCCAAAAACCTTATTTTGAAATTCTTGGGTCTCACCAGGCAAAAATTTCTTTGGTAGATGATAATGTTTGGGGAAAATTTTCGTTTTTTCAGATAATATTTAGGGGTCCCCCAAAGGGGCCTAACTTAAGTCATCATTTTTAGCATAAAATGCCCGTCATTTGCTCATGTTTCAATCAAGGATATAGCAAGGCTGTAATAATTCACCCGGCATAATATATTTTATCGCTTTTGTACAAAATATGATAATTATGTACTACTCTATGTAGTTCATAAAAATAAAAATAAAAATAAAATAAAAATCGAATGTCAAAGAGGTGAGGAAGATACTGTTGGGTCCGTATTATCTGAAGCGTTATCCTGGACCTGAAACTGGAGCGAGATTCCGAGATGATCGGACAGTCGTATAGCATCTATCTCACGAGTACAGAGTAACGATTCTCTATTTAGACAGTCCGGAGTAGCGTCCGCATTGGGAAAGCGCGTTCTCGACAATTTTACTCAAGTAAAGCTAAGCAAGCATTCTTCCAAATAATTCTTTGAAAGTCGTTCAAATAGAACTAATCATTTATTGCAGAGATTTAGTTACTGCAATTCAGTCTCACTTATTTATTAGCATCAGATCTGGTGTGTCATGATCTCTGAGATATCACACAATTCGACAATACTATCTATTCTAAGCTGACTAAAATGTTGGACTCTGAATATGACAATAGGTAACAGAGGCGAATTGCATTTGAGAGAGAATGATCGGGAATTGTTTGTTAAACAAAAGTCACAAGTTGCATCATAAAATCGTATTTGTTCGGCCTCTGTGTCAGCACATTCATCACCATTCTTCCTTGGAAATCCTATGTAATGTTGCATACCCTACTATGGAGCTGTAGGTATTTAGATATCCATGGTGTCACTCGGTTTATCATCTTCGTTTAGACTATGTTTTTTCGTAGCTTCACGGTCTGTTTATTTTGATGTCAATGATAAGATCTGAAGGTGACTTATTCAAAACAGTCGTGACTGGATTTCAAAATCAGTATTTTCTTTTCTCATTTTCTTTTTTCAGCTTCAACTTCTCAATTCAATTCACTAATTACAAAATTCAGTCTAAGATCGTCAATATGTAGATCTGTTCTTTCTTTTCTGTGTCTTTCGCTTTGGTAAGTCCTTTATCTACATGTATGACGTCTAATAATTCAGTTCCACTTATTTATTAGCATTTATTATGTGGTGATCTCATAGATATCACGCAATTTGACAATGCTATCTAAGCTGATTGAAAATGGTGGACCCTGAATTTGAAACCAGGTCAAGAGGCGAATTTTGTCATGAGAGAATGGTCGGGACTTGCTCATCGAACAAACGTCACGCGATAGCCTACATCGTAAAATAGTAGGCTATCTGTTCGCCCTTTGTGTCAACATAGGCTACTTAACACCTTCTTACAATTCTTCCTCAAAAAGCCTACGTGATGTGGAATACCTTGCTATGGTGTTCTAGGTATTGAGATATCCTTGGTGTCACTCAGTTTATCATTTGTGATGCCAGGGGTCAAAACCCCGTCACATGTCGGTTTCTGACCTTTTTATTCAGTCATATTCTACAATTAACATGCTTCAAAATACTTTTTACAGAATTAAAATATCTTGTTTCTAACTTAAGTTATGCTCGTTTGATTCTTTCATTGGTATTGAGTGAAAAAATCTAATAAAAAGTTTTGGAATATTCATATCATAAAAATCCTCAGCAACCATTACTTGATCACTCTGCAATTGTTGTGCGCGATGAAGGGCTCTATTCTGTGTCGAATAAAACAAACGGCATCAAAATCGGATTACTACATTTGCAAGTTATGGCAAATTCACAGGCAACTACTGAATTGAAGAATATTCTACATTGTTGACCCCTCTCGCCTATTTCAGCTTCTAGCTCAGTATCTAGGAAGCGACAAGCGACGGGTTTTTGACCCCTGGCGTCACATTTCTGTGTTATGTTTTCATATCTTTGCGATCTTTTTTTTCACCTCAGTTATACGGTTTCAAGATGACTTATCAGAAAGAGTTGCAATTAGATTTGACAAGCCGTGTTTTTCTTTTCTATTTTTTTGCTTAAACTTCAGAATTCAATTCATTTATAAAAAAAATCAGTCTTAGAGCGTCAATAGACCAATGCAGATCTGCTCTTTCTCTTCTGCATATCTCGTTTTTTGTCGTCTTGACTAAGTCTGGATCGATGTTCACCTTAAAAATACAGGCATACATTAAAAAATCTATGAATTTCTGTATGGTTTAGTCTCTTCCATACTCTTACAGATGGTTCCTCAGCGGCAGTGGTGGGGGAAAATTTCTGTATCTCTTATCACACACAGAATAATGTAGGCCTATTTGTAGTGTTCATGCATAATGGAAAGGCGCTATAAGAAGAATAGTGAACGATAGGTGGCGCGTCAGACAGGAGGAAGGGAGGTCAACAACTGGAATGTGGATTGGCTATTAAACAGCAAATAAAGTAAACAATAAATAAAGTGTTAAACACTACAATTTGGCGACGATAAGTATTCGAACACGCGGGTGAAAATGGCCACGTTTATTCCATCTTTTCCTGAATTCGACGTAGACGGCGAACCAACCTCCGTTGGTCCAAGATGGGAAAAATGGTTGTCTCGCTTCGAAAATATGTTGACCGCCATGTCGATCGACGACAGCGTCAGACAAAAGGCACTTCTCCTTCATCTGGCCGGGTCTAGGGTGTACGAAATCGCCGAAACACTAAACATGACGCCGGCTAACGATGAGACGAATGTATTCAAAGCTGCTAAGGACGCTCTTACGTTACATTTTAAGCCGAAGAAAAACATTCAGTTCGAAACCTACGTCTTCCGGTCGGCGAAGCAAGAACCAGAAGAGTCCCTCGACCAGTATCAGGTACGTCTACGAACACTCGCAAAGCACTGTGAATTTGCAGACGCTGACAAGGAAATATTAGCGCAAATCATTCAATCCTGCAATTCAAACGCTTTGAGACGCCGTGCGTTGAGAAATGCAACAATATCTCTACCGGAGCTTCTAGACTTGGCTCGCACGATGGACTTGGCAGAACGTCAAGCAATGGAAATAGAAAATAAGGCAACCAGCCCTAATGACTATTCTGTAAATGCTGCAAAACTGGCAGACGGTCCAGGCAAAACGGGAAGACACCCAAATAAGCAACAATGTTTTAACTGTGGAGGGGCATACCCCCATGATGCGGGAAAGCAGTCTTGCCCCGCATATCAAAAGACGTGTTACCGTTGCTCAAAGAAAAATCATTTCTCAAGATACTGTAGACAAAAGTCAGAAGAAGCGCCACATCGCCTCCATGCAGTACATGCAGAACACACAGTGAACAGTAACGAGAAACCGAGGAATGTGAACAGTTTTGTGTTCGTGGTTAACGCAAAACTTCGCGGCTTCCCTCATGCAACAATACTTGTGAACGCGTGTCCATTATCCATAATTATTGACTCTGGAGCTGCAGTCAACGTGTTGGACACTTCAGATCTGAGCAAAGTGAAGCCGAGGCCAAACCTACAAACTACGCAACTGAAAATTTACTCCTACGGAACAAAGGAGGCTCTACCTCTGCGGGGTTGTTTCGAGGCAGAAGTACGAAGCAGTGACAAAGGGGTTAAGACAGTGTTCTATGTTGTAGACGGTCATCATGGTTCATTGCTATCGTGCGACACTGCGCTGAAGCTGGGACTTCTACAGTTCAACACTAATCATCTGGCCCTCAGCCCAGCACCGAAGATACAGTCAATCATTGCTCGTTTCCCACAGCTGTTCAATGGAATTGGTAAACTGCGAGATTACCAGATTAAACTCCACATAGACAAAGAGGTAACACCTGTAGCCCAAAAAGCTCGTCCAATACCATTCCACATGAGAGCTAAAGTCGAAGCCGAACTCGAGAAACTGCTCAATGAAGGCATCATTGAACCAGCAAGTGGACCCACACCGTGGATTTCACCAGTTGTGGTGGCAATGAAACCCAAAAACCCGGACGAGGTTCGACTCTGTGTTGACATGAGATGGGCAAATCGGGCTGTGAAACGTGAACGTCATCCAATGCCAGGCATTGACGACATCATTTTTGCTGTAAACGGGTCAAATGTCTTCAGTAAACTGGATCTTCGTTCGGGATACCACCAGGTCGAGCTGCACCCAGAATCTCGATACATCACAACGTTCGCCACGCACCAAGGTCTGTTCCGTTACAAGCGCCTCAATTTTGGAATCTCATCGGCCAGCGAATGCTTCCAGAACATTATCAGACAACTAATTGGGGGCGTAAAAGGAGCATTGAACATAAGCGATGATATTCTGGTATATGGGAGGTCACAGGAGGAGCATGATCGTGCACTAAATGAAGTCTTGAACAGATTGAGTAAAGGCGGTCTTACTCTAAATGCATCAAAGTGTGAATTCAACAAGGACACAATCAGTTTTTTCGGACATTTCTTTTCAAGAGAAGGCGTATCAGTGGATCCATCAAGGGTCAAGGCCATTCAGCAAATGAAACAACCTACCAACATATCAGAATTGAGAAGTTTCCTGGGTATGGTAACATATTGTGCTCGTTACGTGAAGAACATTTCAAGCGTTCTGGCACCGCTGCGACAGCTGCTGCATGCAGACGTGGAATGGAGTTGGTTGGAGGAGCAACAACATGCATTCAAGAGCATCAAAGACTTGATTGTTGAAAGCACAACACTCGCCTATTTCGATCCCTGTCTACCAACAGCATTGATCACAGATGCTGGACCAGATGGTCTAGGGGCAGTTCTTGCACAGATCTCTCGTGGTGGCACAAGAAGAATAATTGCCTTTGCAAGTAGAGTTTTGACGGACACTGAGAAGAGATATTCGCAGCTCGAGAAGGAAATGCTTGGAGTTGTGTATGGATGTGAGCATTTCCGGGTTTACCTTTGTGGTGCACCATTCAGACTGATCATTGACAACAAGCCGTTAGAACAGATTTTTAGCCATCCTGGAAAAAAACTACCAATCCGATTGGAAAGATGGAGCATGCGGTTGCTCCCATACAGTTTTCAGGTTGAATCTATCTCGACGAAAGACAATCCAGCTGACTATCTGTCTCGACACCCTAAGAAGGAAATTGGAGATGTGGAAATGATAGAAGCAGACTTGGAGGCGGAAATAAACCTGACAATCACTATGACACTGCCTAAAGCGATGACAAGAGAAGATATCCGAAGGGAAACACAACTGGATGAAGCATTGACTAAGGTGATCAAATATATTAGCAATGATAAATGGCCGTCAGGTAATAAAATAACTGACGATATTCGGCCATTTTACGTCTTGAGAGATGAGTTGTCTTTATCTCCAGGTGACGATATGGTACTAAGAGGATCAAGAATTGTACTACCGACAACACTTCGAGTACAAGCGATACAAACAGCACATGAAGGCCACCAAGGAATTGTGAAGACAAAGGCATTCCTAAGAACAAAAGTTTGGTTTCCGGGAATCGACATGCTAGTAGAGAAACACATCGGCAATTGCACAGCCTGTCAAATTGTAACAGACACCAAGAGACCAGAACCACTGAAGATGTCGCCTCTGCCATCGAGAGTGTGGACCGAGCTGTCAGCAGATTTTTATGGACCGTTGCCATCAGGGGGTCACTTACTTGTCATCATTGACGATTATTCGAGATTTCCGGTAGTCGAGTTTGCCAATAATGTCTCAGCAGACAGCGTTATACCGATCTTTGAAAGAGTTTTCTCTACATTTGGAACTCCCGAGGTGCTGAGGACCGACAATGGGGCGCCTTTTCAGAGCCAGGCATTCAAAGAGTTTTCTTTATACATGGGATTTCACCATAGACGGATAACACCATGTTACCCGCAAGCGAACGGAGAATGTGAGAGGTTTATGAGAAACATTGGCAAAACCATGCGCATTGCCCATAGTCTGGGGCTCGACTGGAGGTCAGAATTACAGAAATTCTTAAGAAACTATCGTGCCACTCCTCACTCAACACTCCAGAAAGCACCTGCGGATCTGATGTTTTCAGAATCATTTCGGACAAGGTTTCCTGAAAGCGATAATGCAACTACAGCAGATAAATTTGGTCTCGGTGAGAGGGATCAAAAATCAAAGGATCGGATGAAGTGCTATGCTGATCATAGAAGAAGGGCAAGAGCTAAAGACCTATCGATAGGAGACTGTGTTCTCATCCGACAACCTACAAAGAGTAAGACCATGCCGCCATTTGACCCCGACCCATTTACAGTGATCGCAGTGAAAGGATCAATGATAACAGTAGAAAGAAAAGGCAAACGAATTACCAGAAACGCATCTTTCTTCAAACAATTCAACAGTCCGACATCAACCCCAACGAAGAACCCAATATGGCCGGAAGCAGCCGCAACCGACGAACTGGAGGAGGATGTCGGGCCTATGCAGGGCCAAAAACCGATAGCGCCACACAGTCGGAATGGCACACCACAACTCGGGCAAGATGAATTTCAACCTCTACCAGTCGAGGAGTGGCAGCCACAAGATCCTCCACCTGTTCCGAACTCTGCAGATACACCTGAACCGAGGCGTTACCCCCAAAGAGTGAACCGTCGTCAGCCATCCTGGCTGCAATGGTAGACTTTTGAACATAACCCGTCAGGTGTCAGATGACTAACATCATAGATTAAGGATATATGGATGCATCAGTTCAGTTGACTTTTCAGCATCAGTCCAATTGATTTTCTGTATTAGTTTAGTTGACTTTCAGCTTTGGCTTTGTTGACTTTTAAGCGCTAGCCCAATTAATGTTTTAGACTAGTCAGTTAAGGTTTCATTTGAAGAGGGGAAGGATGTAGTGTTCATGCATAATGGAAAGGCGCTATAAGAAGAATAGTGAACGATAGGTGGCGCGTCAGACAGGAGGAAGGGGGGTCAACAACTGGAATGTGGATTGGCTATTAAACAGCAAATAAAGTAAACAATAAATAAAGTGTTAAACACTACACCTATTTGTTTTACATTACTGGAACTCGGTCTTTCTGTCAGATTAGGGTGTGATAACTTGTCATACCCAGAGTTTTGCACGACCTCTTGTGTTCTTACTATCGGGATATCAGTCCGTATCGCGAACTCAGAACAGGTTGGACCCGAACAATGAAAACGGATCAGTCATGAAGTCTCTGAATCAGCCAGTGATTGGTTAAGCTATGGCTTTATTGAAAACGTACTGATCACGTACTGGTATCTTTTTTACAGCGATGACATAATTGTTTCTCGAACAGTAACGATGGGGAAGCTGCCGCCGGTAAGTAACTTTTGGGTGCCGCCGTTAAGGCGCCAGGACGTTCGAGCGCTATTTGAAAAATGTATTATTATTTTATTAGTACTACTACTACTACCATAGCATAAGTATTTATTTTTTTCAATCTACTATTCATTAATAATTATATGTTTTCAATGGTAAGCTTAATATTTAGATACTAGACCTAATAATAACGCCTAATCAATTTAAGAAATCGGCAATTCAGAAATAAACACGGCGGCAATTCATTTGGATATCAATGGACACTCGGCGTCATTGCTATAATTATGAATCAAATTTAATTCCCAGGTTTCTTCGTGAAGTTCTTTCGCAAATGAAAGCAGCAGCCAGGGATTTCTGATTCAATGACAGAGGCTATGACTGTTTGTTCAAAGTCCACATACTATCATATCTGGCAGGCAGTCTGTCTACATCTTCTGTGATGCAAGTAAACAACTTAAAGTAAGTTCTTCTTGTCATATTTGGTAAAAAAAAGCGTTGAAACTTGGGTCGCTGGCATCGCCTCAATCTTAAATCTAAACTACACAGGCACACATCCCGTTTATAAGTGGCTTCTAATACTACTTAGAAGTGTTTTATAGGCTGATGTGGCGCCCAACTGCCCGGCGCCTAAAGGTTTCTGCCCCCAAACGGCGACGTAAAAAAAAAACCTGCTTTGGCTGTCGCAGCTCCACATACCATATTTTTACGGAAAGCTATAGTGTCGAGAACTAAATTTTGATGGAGGAATAGTGTGATTAATTTTTGTTCTTTTTCAATGAAGGAAATACATCAGTTCAGAACTATCGGTCACAAACATAATAATCTTTTGATTCCTATGAAATACGGGATATCCGCTAGATGACAATATCGTGGTTGTCGGAGAGTGTCGGTCACATTCGCCCTGTGGAGTAATCTAGAATAAAGTAATGCAATGGAATTGTTTGTAACGATGAAACCTGTGTGTCGAATGGCTCGAAACTAGGGGAGACCGGGGTCGAAAGTAACACGGGTTGAATGTAACAACCATCGCAGCGCCGTTACTGGAGAGCAGGGAACCAGCTTATACTGATCTAAAGGTAGATCAAGTCGACAAAACATCGTGAACAAAATTTCTTCGCAGAATTCATAAAAATAGATTTTTTAAAAATCAAACAAAATGTTTGTGCACAAAAGTGATTTTCAGCTTTTTTTCTTATTTTTCTCATGGGTCTCTGTATTCATGTTTTACATTCTCACTGATTGCCATAATGAGAAGAGTTGTCATCCAAGCAGCGTCTGTGTGAACGATATTGTCTGAAGTTGATGGGTTCCAAGGATATGAAATAAAAACTAGATTCATGTACCAGCGGGGTTGGTTGTAACAAATCAGCTGGGGTTAGTTGTAACATGTTACAACCTGCCCCAATGTATGTTACAACAAGCCCCAGTGGATCTTTAAGCCGGATCCATTTTAACTGATAATATTAGCCTATGCCCTATTGACAGGCCTATGATTGTGGGTTTATAAAAAATTGTAGGCCTATTTATTGCATTGTATCGTATTTTTAATTTATATAGTGCCGCTCACGGCAGTGGCCATTCAGTAGCGCTCCCAGTGCAAGAACCCCTTGAGAAGAAGAAGGTTTTGAGGAGGGAGAAGGCTGTCGGAAAAGACCCAGAAAGAATATATAACACGTAGAGAGGAAGGAAGGCATTCCATAAGGAGGTCCCAATAGTGGCAAAAGATCTAGTTTGGGCCATTGTGGTCCTAACTCGTGGGAAAAAAAGAGTAGGCCTGACCAAGGAGCGGAGAAGTCGATGAGAAACTGAAGAGAGAGGGGGAGCGAATGTGATCCCTAAGATATTTGGGAGCAATGCTCAATTTTGACTTAAGGAGTAGGACAAGAACTTTGTACTGAATTCGGGCTGTGAGAGGAAGCCAGTGCAATTGATTGATCATAAACGAGGAGATATGGGAGAATTTAGGAAGGCGAAGAATCAATCTCTTATTATTATTAATAATTTACTATTGCAGAGTAGAGTCTTTCTTAAAGGGGAATGAGGAATCACAAGCGTAAAAGTACGAAAGGCATGACTCCTCTGGAAATAATTGAAGAAGTCATCTCGCACTGTACTGATTTACAAAGAAGCAGTCACGAAATGGCGGCAACGTCGACATTGCACCGAGCGTTGGATGTGGAAGTAACAGACAAGTCATTTCAAATGCCGAAGTAGGTATTTTGAGAGACCCAGAGAAGTGAGAAAACTACCATTTCAGTGAGCTGTGACATACAATAAAAGCTTTCCACACAACTGGCGTATACATGTGTGAAATGGCAGGTTCCGATTGGTTCACTGGCTTTTAAAAATGAAATCCTGCAATTTCTGTCCACACTCCGAAAGCCGCAAGCATTTCCAGAGCGATTGGTTTCAACAGAAATGCTGTTGCATCATTTTACGACAAATTAGCAGAAGTTATAGATCTTTTTAATTTGATGGCAATGACATTTGGAATATGGACGAAACCGGAGTTACCACAGTATTGAAGCCTTCAAAAGTTGCAGCAGAAAAGGAATGGAAGCAAATCAGTGCGATAACTTCGGGCGAACGAAGTATGCTAGTTACAGTGAATGCGATTAGAAATGCATCTATTCACCTTACCGACAGTTAATTTCTGTGATCATTTCATTAGAAATCCAGTTGTGTGTGCTGGTACAGCGAATAAGTCAGGTTGGATGACGGAAAAAGAGTTTGGTCAGTTTCTAAATCACTAAGTGAAATATTGTAAAGCCTCAAAAGAGAGACCTGCACTATTGCTTTGGCCAATCACTCGTCACACCTCTCCATCGACGCAATTGAATATGCAAAGAAAGTGGTATCGCTATGCTGTTCTTTCCACCACATACCTCCCATAAGCTCCAGACTGACACTGTGGATTATTTTAAAGGTGTAATTACAACTACTGTTCTGTTACAATTTAGCAAAGAAGCAAAATTTAATTTTTTTAACTTTCCCCAATATTGTTACAACATGCCCCTGCTCATGTTACAACTTACCCCGTTAGTGGGGTAACATGTAACACCCGGCGATGCTCATTATTTTGGTGGTCTCGGCTGTATTTGATATGCAAACCATTTGATACTTTTCCATTATATAGCTAACATGTTAGGCTATAGTTTGATGTAAAAAGATTACAGTTATCCTTGTTATAAATACCCGAAAACATATGAAATTCGAAATTTGTTACATTCAACCCCAGTCTCCCTAATCTAGATATGCAAACGAAGCGCCGTTCTATTCGTCAGACAGGTTCGTGACTGGCGGAGCTTCGACCGGGAGGCCTTCAGGTCAGCGCTACTCGACATTCCAGCCGTCGCGATCCGTAGGAGACCCGGTCCTCCTAAACCGCCTCTATAGCCGGTGTCACTAAATAAAGTATCCATCCTAAATGAGTATCCCGCTTAGCGAAATGGAGTATTTGCTTTAATTTACATTATTGGCGGTTTCTAAGTGTATTCAGTCGAACTGTTTGGATTTATTTTAGCCTATACATACAATTTTTGAATTGCGTATCTTTAGTTTGTACGTCGACCTGAAATCAATTTACTTCGTTTTGGTGATTTTTACTGGAATTTCGTCGAGGCTATCGTGATGCTTATGACGAGGGGTATAAAATGGTTCATCCCACCGGATACTCTAAACCGGTTTATTCCATCCGGGGGATATGCTTTAGGGTGATAGAATATCCCGGGACACCGGCGTGCCTCACGCCGCAGGGAGCGGCACTCAGCGTCAAACCACGGGGAGAGTGGGGGCTGCCGAACCCTGGCCTGGCGGGTAGGGAGAAACCGGTCCAGTAGGTCCGTCGTGGTGGTTTCATAGACCAATCGTCCTATGACCAATCGTCCTAGAACCGTCGATTTAGTTTTTTCCTCCATTAATTTTGCTATTCGATTTTCAAAGTTGCCTAGTATGCGTTCGTGGACAGACTTCTCTCTTTCGTCTCTGTTTCTGGTGATTTTTTAATGATTTCACTGATCAACAAGCATTTTGCTGTTGGGATTCTAACACCTGTTCCTAACTAAATTTAATATGCTGATTCCAAATCCGGAAACCGTTTTTGTCTATCACGTCCAGTTTTTAAGTTATAAAGTTTCTCGGATTCTTTAAGTTTTATATGCCTACATTAACACTGCGCAACAAAAAAAAATATTTGTTGTTTGCTACTCAGAACTTTTTAACTGTTCTTGGCTAAATTTTGGGCGCTGATTTCAAATATGAAATCGAAATTTGTCTAGCACGTCAGGTTTATTAGGTACGCATAAGTGAGGTTCTACACAATTGCGGATTCTCAACTCATACTATCAGTGAAAACACAGTTTAAAAAATGTATGAGGCATTTGCTTTTGTGCTTGCTCTCAACTAAATTTTGGATGCTGATTTCAAATATGAAATGGAAATTTGGCTAGCACGTCAGGTTTTTGAGGTACGCGTCGCATAGTTCATACTGCAAATGTACCGCATTAATTTTCGGTTATGTATAACCTCACTGATGCGTACCTAAAAACCTGACAAGCTAGCCAAATTTTGATTTCATATTTGAAATCAGCGTCCAAATTTTAACTAAGAACAAATGTGAAAGCAAATGCCTGGCATTGTGTGATACAGTTTTGATACTTTGCTTTCGCTTACAGTATAGGCCTATATGAGCTGAGAATTCGCAATTGTGTAGAACTTCACTGAAGCGTAGCTGAAAAACTAGACCTGCCATCCAAATTTCGATTTCATATTTGAAATCAGCATCCAAAATTTAGCTAAGAACAAGCACAAAATCCTATTCTTCATACATTTTTAATATGAGTTGAGAGTTCGCAATTGTGTAGAACCTCACCTATGCGTACCTAAAAATCCTGACGTGCTAGCCAAATTTCGATTTCATATTTGAAATCAGCGCCCCAAATTTAGCTAAGAACAGTTCTAAAGTTCTGAGCAGCAAACAAAAAATATTATTTTGTTGGTCAGTGAATTTTCGAACGCTTACCACCGAAGTCGCAAATGTGTCGCTGCCCAACAGAATGGTTTCGCCCGCCGAGGGGTTTCAGGTTGTTACCTGAACAACAAAGCCTTCGGTTATGGCGCCCACCTTTCTACATCGGTGACACTATTCGACCATTTGCTGGCTACTACGAATGTCGTCCTCTGCAGATCCAGTGCCAGAGGGATACCCTAACGCAACGTCTGCTACCGTCTGAGAGGAACTGCCATGATGTCGAGGTGTGTGTTTTCCGACCCTCGTCGTCTGTCGTCATTCCTCTTCTTCGATGCTACGGCGACCAGGAATTTCGAATAACGTGCCAACCATCAGCTCTGGATGAGAAGCCGTTGACTTGCTCTTCGTGTTTGCGGGACCTTGCAAGTGGTGACTCTTCTAGTCATCTATTCTTCGAGCTGTGTTCGTTTTTGACTGACTGTCTGGTCATATGACTCCAACATCATTTAGATTAGCACAGTAGGAATCTTGAAGGGGTGCTATACAAATTTTCGGAAAATAAAAATAAATAAAATCTTGAGACTTACAATCTGCTTCCAGCGACCCAGTCTGGCTTTCATAAAGGTCATTCCACCGAAACATTACTTGTTCGTCTCATTTCCGATGTCTACGCGACCATCGATCGCTCTCAACTGACACTCTTAGCTCTCTTTGATGTCAGTGAAGCGTTTGACACTGTAGAGCATGAGATCTTGTTAGAACGGTTACATATATTCTTTGGCCTCTCTGGTACTATGCTCCTCTGGCTAAGTTCCTTTCTTAGTGAGCGCTGCTTTCGTGTGGTCCATGGGTCCTCTAGGTCCCGGTGGGCCCCCGCTCCCTATGGTCTTCCTTAGGGCTCCGTCTTGGGTCCCCTTCTCTTCATAATTTATACCTCTGATCTCGCCTCTTTACTTGCCTCCCACGCTACGCTGGCCCAGCTGTTTGCAGATGACGTTCAGGCCTACCAACACTGCCTCGCTTCTGACGCCGTTGTAACCGTCCGCGCTATGAGCTTGGCCATGAAGGCCTTGGGGGCCTCGATGTCGTCCAACCTTCTCCGCCTCAACTCCTTAAAAACTCAATTCATTTGGCTTGGCACTGGCCAGCATTTGACTACGTAAGTTAGATATGGTTGCCCTTGCTACCGCCTTTCCTCATTTTGTCTTCTCCTCTGTGGTCCTTGACCTTGGTGTTATTCTGGACCAGGAGCTCAGCTTTGCTCCTCACATTCACTCTCTTAGCCTTGTTTGCTATTATCAACTGCGCCAAATACGCACTATCGCTCGCTCGCTAAGTCCTACCGCTACTGCTACACTTGTCCATTCTTTTCTTCCCATCAGATTTGACTAATGCTGCTCTCTTTATCTTGGCCTCCTGGCTGCCCGGTTCCCTATCGTTCAGTCGTATTTTATTTCGTCGTATTCAATAATTCGTCGCAATTTATGTCGTGATTTTTCATTTCGTCGCAAGATAAATCGTTGTACTCAATTCGTCGTGTTCACTTCGTCGTTTGTTACGTCGTCGTTAATTTAGATGGTCGCAGTTTATTTATCTCTTATATCTCTCATAGTACAAAACAAGTAAGTGAAGCAAAGCTAATTTATTAACGAAAGGTAATAGGCTATACTGACAATAAAGCACATTCATATTACAAAACAAGTTAGTGAAGCAATATATATAGGTCTACCTTCTTTTATATTCAACCAATCACACACAGGCTCTGTACCACGGCTCAATTCTCTGCGAATAATCATAACGACATAATTAATTGGTTAGCGACTAATTGATATACAATTAATTACGATCTAACTCACAACAATCTACGACAAATCTGCGACCAATTATAACGACATGATTAATTGGTTAGCGACTAATTGATATACAATTAATTACGATCTAACTCACAACAATCTATGACAAATCTGCGACCAATTATAACGACATGATTACGACCAATATTATTGTGACGCCAGGGGTCAAAACCCGTCGCTTGTCGCTTCCTAGATACTGAGCTAGAAGCTGAAATAGGCGAGAGGGGTCAACAATGTAGAATATTCTTCAATTCAGCAGTTTCCTGTGAGTTTATCATAACTTGCAAAGTAGTAGTCCGATTTTGATGCCGTTTGCTTTATTCGACACAGAATAGAGCCCTTCATTGCATCAAGTAATGGATGCTGAGGACTTTGGTGACACGAACGTTCATCCGCCCATCCTATCCGACCATGGTCTCGTGATGGCCTCCATTCCGTTCATCTACGAACCATCACTTCTCATCACTAGACGGATACGTCTTTGGAAAAAGCTGGATCGTGATGCCTTCCGTTCAGCGCTCCTAGCTAAGCCTCTCTTCAACGACGCTGAGGCTTCTTCTTCACTGACTGCCTCAGAACTGTTTTGCTCGTATGAGGCAGTGATGTCAGAACTTTTAGACTCTTTTCTTCCGCTGCGTACAGTTCGATCTCGAAATCATCCGCTCTCGCCATGGTTCAACGCCGACTGCAGGAAGCTTCGGCGGCAGGCTCGGCGACTCGAGCGAATCTACAGAAGAACGCGCTTGCCATCGGACCGGACAGCCTGGATTCAATTCGTCCGGAGAATGCACTCTGCTTATCGGGACAGAGAACGAGAATACTGGGAGGCTATTATCATCAAGCAGTCCAAGGAACCAAAGAAGCTTTGGACCACGTTCAATGGCCTTCTTGGTCGTCGCTCTTCAAACCACCAGTCACAGTCTCCTCTGCCTTTCACTGCCGATGCATTCTTGGAACGATTCACTGCCAAGATCGAATCAATACGTACTGCTACATCTACTTCTCCGCCGCCAGAATTCTCGGTCACTGATGCTCGTCTTTCC
This sequence comes from Aporrectodea caliginosa, assembly GCA_020284085.1. Taxonomy (NCBI): domain Eukaryota; kingdom Metazoa; phylum Annelida; class Clitellata; order Crassiclitellata; family Lumbricidae; genus Aporrectodea; species Aporrectodea caliginosa. The sequence goes on along the minus strand of JACEVL010000375.1, from coordinate 603,029 downwards.
GTCCTCAATGAGATTACGAGTCTGGAATTGCGTGGTCTCATCCTAGCTGCTGCTCCGAAGACGTGTGAACTGGACCCTGTGCCTACGTTCCTCGTCCAGGAGCTCGTCGATGACCTCCTACCATTTCTCACCCTGCTCTGCAACCGATCGATCCAGGAGGCCCATCTACCTGTTTCGCAGAAGCGGTCTATCCTCCTTCCAGACTTGAAGAGAGATGGACTTGACTCGAGTGATCCTGCAAACTACCGCCCTATTGCAAATGTAACATTCCTCTCCAAAATATTAGAACGAATTGTTGCTAATCAACTAACTGCTTACTTAGATTTGAATGGGTTGTTTCCTCCCTTGCAGTCGGGTTTTCGGAAGAACCATTCTACCGAAACTCTACTGGTCCGCCTATTATCAGACCTCTATGGCGCCATGGATAGTGGTCAGATAACCCTTCTAGCTCTATTTGATGTTAGCGCTGCTTTTGACTCTGTTGACCATTCTATCCTCCTTCAACGCCTCTCTATTTATTTTGGACTGACTGGTAAACCATTAGAATGGCTTCGTTCTTTCCTTACAGATCGTACTAACTGTGTAATTGCTGGCTCCTCTAGGTCCCGCTGGGTCCCTGCCCTTTTTGGTGTACCTCAGGGATCAGTGTTGGGCCCTTTGCTTTACATTCTTTACACATCTGATGTTAGCTCCCTACTACTGTCATGTGGACTCTTGCACCAGCTATATGCTGATGACATACAAGCATACGTCCACTGCCGTGCAGTTGATGCAGTGGCCTCTGTTGGGCTGATGTGCCGTGCCATTGATGCCCTTTCTGATTGGATGGCCTCAAATCGCTTGCTTTTGAATCCATCCAAAACCCAGTTCATTTGGCTTGGTGGTCGCAGACAGTTGGCTGGTGTTGACCTACACCTGTTGGCCGAGACCTTCCCCATATTGCCTTTTCGCTTACTGTTCGTGACCTTGGGGTGACACTTGATCAAGAACTTAGTCTTTCGCAGCACGTCAACCTGATCACACGAAGCTGTTACTACCAGCTCCGTCAGTTGCGTGTTGTCCTGAGGTTCCTCTCCCATGATGCTGCTGTGGTACTTGTCCACGCCTTCGTCACCAGCAGAATTGATCAATGTTGCTCTGTTCTTGCTGGTCACCCATCTGGCTTAATAGGGCGTCTTGACCGGGTCCTTCGTTCTGCTGCTCGGCTTATTGGTCATATTCCCAAATATGCCCCAGTTTCTGCCTACATGCGTGATGTATTGCACTGGCTTCCTGCCTCGCAACGCATATCCTATAGGATAGCAGCACTTGTCTGGCGATGTCTCACTGGTAGTGCCCCGTCCTACTTATCTGATCTCTGTCGCCCGGTTTCCGAATTAGCCTCTCGTCGAGCTCTGCGCTCTTCGACCAAGGGGGAGCTATTGGTCCCTCGGGCCCGCTCCTCGACCAGACAGCGTCGAGCCTTTTCGGTTGCTGGCCCCTCCACTTGGAATGGGCTGTCGCTTACGTTACGCTTACTGCCCCGGAATGATTTGCCTGCTTTCTACCAACTACTCAAGTCCTTTCTGTTTGGCCGTGGCTGGGCTGGGAGCGCCTCTGAGTAGGTTTCTTGAAGAGGCGCTATATAAATATCCGGAATGAATGAATGAATGAATGAATATTCCTAAACTTTTTATTAGATTTTTTCACTCTATACTAATGAAAGAATCAAACGTACATAACTTCAGTTACAAAAAAAGATATGTTCATTATGTAAAGAGTATTTTTAAGCAGATTAGTTGTAGAATATGACTCAATAAAAAGGTCAGAAACCGACATGTGACGGGTTTTGACCCCTGGCGTCACAATTGATTCGCGACTAATTGATTGCGACGACTCGTTAGCGACGAAAGAATCGACGACCAATTAATTTACGACAAAATGATTAGCGACTAGATGGCTGCGACGAAATGATCTGCGACGATTTGGACGGTTACCGGCTGCCCGACTGAGCTGTCTGGATAGCGTCCTGCAGCCTGCAGCCCGCCTTATTGGCCGCACACCCAACTTCGACCACATCTCCAGCTATATGCGCTACATTCTTCACTTGCTCCCCTTAGGCAGCGAATCGAGTATGGGATAGCTGCCTTAGTTTGGCGCTGCCTGTTTAGGCCTCGCTCCTACCTACCTTATCGGGCTGTGTAGCTCCTCCCTCAGTGCTCTGGATTCGCGCTCCCTCCGTACGACTGAACATGGCCTTCTCTCTGTCCGTTTTTGCTCGCACCTCCACAAGGCAGAGTCGTGCCTTCTCTGTGATTGGCCCCTCGACCTCGAATGGCCTCCCTCTGGCACTCCGCTCCCTTCCTAGAACTCCTTCACATGCATTCCAATCTCAACTTAAAATGGTCCTATTTGACCGCGCTGGAGTTCGGAGCGCCTCTGAGTAGTTCACTTGAAGAGGCGCTATACAAATTCAAGTAATGAATGAATGAATGAAACGGAACTATACGAGAGAAACACTTTTTCTCTAACACTTGCTCTCCGCCAATTGAGTTTCTTTTCTGCATGCGATACTCTATAAATTCCGTCATCAGAAAGGTAAGTGCAAAATCGATTTATTGACCCGTCAAAAAGTACACATTCCAATATATTTATTAGGCCTATTAATTCATGCATTGAACATAATACAAACATAATCTAAAAATACTTCATTTACCCCTTATAACAATCATTCATCAATTCCGATAATTTATATTGCACCCCTTTAAACCCTCTACAGTGTAGGGCATAGGCTATGAAAAGCTTAAACTGGAAACAAGAAAAATTAGGCTGGATTAAATACAGGAGCTCATAATTGTTCCGGTCCTAAGAAAAGGAAACGAGCGCTCCTTACTAAATACAAGTAATCGAACGATTTGTCTCCCATTACGAATAAGAAATTTTCGCTAAAGAAAATATTTTGAGAGAAACAATATTTTCAGTTTAACAATATGGCATAATATTTATTTAATGATTAAATAGCAAAAATCAAAATCTGCGCACCACTGTTTATCAGGGTATTATTGTTGTCGGCCACAATCAGTTTACCGTTTAACTCATCCAGAAAAATTCTCGTTGGATGTCGCAATTTGTGTTTTTCTTTTGAGAGAATTTCTCTATCAAATTTTAAATCTGAAGTCAATAAAAAAACTCGACTGTGCCATTTATCAGCGACCATCACGAATCCGTTTCTATCGACGGACAAATGGACTGGAAGAAACCTTGGCTCAATGGTCGATCCATATTCTCCATGGAATGACTTCTCGAGTCTGCCAGCTGCATCCACTATGCACACTCCATGCCGATCAAAGTGAAGGCCACTACTGACCACGAAATGACCATTGACAAGTTTTACAGCATGCCATGGATGACGAATGCCTTCGTCCGACGATAGATTTATTTCACGGATCAATTGTCCATCTGGCGAATATTCGTTTAATTTATTTTTCTCGAAAACAGTTAAAATGATATTCGATTCAGTCGTAACAGATAGACCTTCTCCCCAATCATCTCCAGTTGACCAATTATTTATTAATTTTCCATTTGGATCAACTCTCAAGATTTCCTTCGGCATTCCAGTTTCTTTGAAATCGAAGATGTAGAGACATTTATTTTTGCTGCAGGATCCAATGTCCTTTGGAAGAATTAATTCCTTCAAACTCGATTGACGACTGTAATTGAGTGTAATCGAGTCAAAAACTTCAAACTCTGAACTCTGTTCACTTACAACAAACAATTCTTTGTCTAAGATTGCCAATCCATTGATTTTCCTACCCCTTTTCAAAGATTTGGTCATGATCGCCGATTTATAATCAATTCGAAGATTTTCTGAAGAAAAAATACAATCATGGCCTAAAATATTATATCGAATTAATTATAAATTTGACAGGATTTAGATCTGAAATTAGATAAATCAAAGTCATTCTCAGGAAAATTAATTACATACGATTTTAAATCAAGGACAGTATCATCGTGATAATTATGATAAATTTGAAACAAACACAGTTAAACTCAGTCGCGAAAACGCAGACAAACAATTGTATTTGTATTGTATTTGAACACTTGTTATAGCGCCCCTCACAGATTCCCATTCAGAGGCGCTCCCGACTACTGCGCGGACGCTGAATCGGAGTTTCACGCCGAAGCGCATGAGCAATTGCGAGTGAAGGACTTGCCCAGGGTCCCTACGCGGCAGCTTGAGGTGGATTCGAACCCGCAACCCTCTAGCTGCAAGGCACCGAACATACCCCTACACCACCGCGCCCCAGTTGTATTTGTGTTGTATTGTATTGTATTGTATTGTACTCCACAATGAGATATCAGCACAGGGATAAAGATACATGCACGATGAGATCAACAGAGACACTGACGATCAGTTAAAAACAGACTCAGCGAGCGTTCTCAAATGCATATTCAGTGTGAAAATGTGGAACAATGTTGTACTCTAAACAAGGTGAAGTCAGATTGCTAATTGATCAAATGTAAATAAGGTAATATGCATGGTGTACTGGTGTAGTGTGACCTACAGGGTCACCTACAGAGATGCGCTTCGGCCTCGACAGTTTCTTTTATGGCAAAAACAGTCGCGTTTATTGTAATAATAGAGATTCGAGTACCGTAATTCATAGACAGTCGATGAATCGAAGCAACGATTCAGAAGCACTTGGTGGATCAGGGAGGAGTCAGATTACTTAGCTTTCAAGAAGTTTAATATCGCTTTTTGGATACCTAACAAGCGCTGCCAGTGCCTATGCTAGAATAAAATAATGACGTCAAATCTCATTGATGACAGCAAGTAGCCTACACCAGCAAGCAAACCAATGAACAGGTAATTTGAGAATTCACAAGAGGGTGTCTAACGCACGCATGCGAAATACAAACAACGGATTCTGATCCACAGTTGACAGATGACATAGTATTATTCAGAGTTCCTGGACCAAATTCTGTCGATAGTGTAGAGGGACGATAGGCAAAAGCGTCCGCGATATACGAGGGCACCACCGCAAGCGGTTCTTCATTGTTGGTAAGTGACCTAATCTCCTAAACACGGCCGGAGTTCGGCTGCAATTAAATTTTATGCAATTCGGCTTTCGGAACTTGGAATCCGGCTGGAGTTACGGAATTTTGGCTTGAATTTTCTTGAATTATAATAGTATATTCAATTATTCATTCTAAAGAAAGAACCTATCGAGGTTCAAAACTATGACAGTCATTTCTCCGAGGATGAAAATGGACGAGCAATGTCTAAGCAATGGTTTAAAAAATTGCAAAATGGCAAAACTGTGCGAGTTTTCTCCTCAAAAATTAATATTCTGTTCTGCTTCTTTTTCGCATTGCTTCATTACAGCTATCCTAATAAAATGAGTAACTTCAACAGTGACAATGGTTTTGCAACTTGGGCTCAAGTTAAACTATCGAATTTAGACTTTGCAAATAACAAGGCTATGCATGTTTTTTGATGTCATCGATTAACGTTCGGTAAATAACGTTTCCCTAACTTGTTGCGCTTCCTTAAAATTATACAATTCTGTTGGAGGGAGGAGGGTGCTTACCATTACTTGTCCCGGACGCAAGCATTCAAACTAATGCCGCTTCTTTGGAGCAATGTGCATAGGGATATGTACGTGAATGCTCATACAGCACGTGATAGGTAGGCCTACTGTAGGCTATATCTCTCAGAAGCGCTGTACACTTTTAGATACTTAAAACAGGCGACTGTGCTCTCCCGCTGCATGGTTGCATTGCAGCCCATCGGATACACTCTCACTGATTTTTCAAGGGCTTTACTTAGAAAGCACCTCTGAAAAGTTTGTCTTTAAAATATGTTATATACGTTGACTAATACAATAAAAACAAAGTACGATACAATAACATTACAGTGCTTTAGAGGACCATGCAGGTAAACAAGTGAAACACATCTGAAACAATTTTAAGTAACCCTTCTCAGACAAACGATTAGTTGTCACCATTAGGGTGTCGAACAAACATCTCCAGACAACGAAAATTTACACATATTTACCTGAAAGTGATTCAGGTTCCCGTTGATGCACACTTCCTGCTAGGTTCTTCTCTTTTCCTAAAGGTTGTGCATTTAGCTTCCAGTAATTTTCGAGCTCCTGAGTCTTTGCTGTTTATAATTTAAAATATTATCCTCATTATATAGAAATTTATTGTAACTGAATGTTATGCAACTGCATAAATAACGCTATATGCGGTGATACTATATGGGTCGTGTGTGGATTCACACCAGCTTACTGCGAACGATGCATAATCCCAAGGCATACATGTACCAAATCATGAAAGGCAATAATTATAATTATTATGTAACCCTTAGGTCTAGAAAACTGTACACTTTTAGTTAGACACAGCGCGAGTGCGCAATTATGTATTTGTTTATTTATTTGTGCGTATACATGTATAATTTATGTAGATGTATGATTTGTATGTGCGTATGTATATACTTTTGCATATAGGTAGGCTATATTTCTATGTGTCTGCGTATCTATGTGTGTGTATATGTGTGCAGGAATTTATGTATGCATGTATGTATGTTTGTGTTTATATGGGTTTGTATGTTTGCATGTGTCTATGTATCCTCGTATCTAAGCCGGGGAGTAATATAATCCCTTGTCAACCATGGCCCGCTTCTTGTATGCCGCTCCACCCTGGTAGGATTTCGCTGGAGCATAAGATCGTCACAGGATTGAGCGGCTCCAGAGAAAAATGTAGAGAATCGAATATCTTCCATCAACGACCAAGTGAATCGAGGAGATGATTGGCGCTGCAGAGAAGAGATTTATGCAGATTTATTTGGAACGAGAACAATGTGCTTCCGGGGAAAGTGCAAAACAATAAAAGTTTCGCCCTATTGTGCACAATTTTAAGCTCCCACCCAAAGACGACAAAAACTAGATACTAAGCTGTTCTACATAGGAAATAGCAAACAATCCTTTTAGTATGAGAACAGTGATAGAAACAAACTCACAATCCAATTTCTCATGTAATTTGTACCTGTATGCGGTGTGACATGCAGAATTGTCAATAAACGAATATTTATATATATATATAACCATTCATGTAAATAACCATTCATTTATTGTCCCCAGTAAGAATAACTGACAGAAGATAACGGTGAACACATCATACAGTAATGATGGGTTCGTTTCCTCCCTTTCAAATTTCGAATTTCCAGCTGAGCAGCACGAAGTTCCGAGGATTGGCTGTTTTCCTCTGCTTTCTTTGTTGTTTCAGTAGTTTCTATTCCATATGAAAAGTGATACATTATTCGAAAATGTTGAATTAAAATGTAAAATATAAGTCCTAAAGACTTAACTATCTCAAGGCTACCGTTGTATTTTAAAGTGTACTGTTGTGTCAAATCTATTCACCTGGGCATTTTGGTTCCTTTTAAGTAACTCAGTAAGCCCATCTTGTTAGCCCATCTGAAAACAACCAGATTAAAGAACGATGATGTTGTCTGCACACAAATGATGCTTTTGCAGCAAGAGAGTGTATCCACTAGCAGTCTCATACAGACAAGTAACGTCCAACAAAAAAACTTCTTATCCGCATAATTATGTCAGTTGACCCTTAATCAGATCCCTTGATCGATGAATAATGAAACTGGGCTGAAGATAGTATACACAGGACGATGATTATTCGAGTAACTCTTGAATGCATTACTCTTGGATACTTTTCCAAGTAGACCCTATCTGCTATCTACGCTCCAAAACCGTCTTAGACGACAACTTCTCTAAAATGAACATTCAACTCCAACCTGAGGCGAGACATAGTACAACTGAACTCAGGATTTTTCGGTGGCAAAACGGCATTTTAGAGCACATCACGCCGTCAATCAAAGTGAACCTAAATATAACCAGGCTGATGATAAACTCCAAGAACAAGTCACCTCCCAGCAATCATCAGAAGTCATGCTTGGCTCTGTTTTTCCTAATGCCTATGCGCTCACAGGCGAGGTGCAACCCCATTAATTATCTCATTCTTTAGTTTTTTTAAAGATATTTACTGTGCGTCAACAAACCTACACTATGATGTATATAGCGATAATTATTATACCCTAATCCAATATAAATTGATCTGTCGACTCGTGTGGCACTGTTATCATAGTCCACAAGAGGCATCAGTCAATGGTCGCTTCAGTGTGTTATCGCATTCAAGAATTATGGATCAAACGTTAACCTTCGAACCTAGTCGAAATCCGATAGGTCAGAGAAATAGGGCTATGGGGCGAGTTAGTTGCAACAACTAAACCTAAGTTCCACAAATTGAAACCTCAGCGACATATACAGTAGGTGGCCGCAGAGATAAATTTCCATGGAGTATATGGGACGTTCAACGTCCATAATGTTGACCTCCAAATTAATAAGCCCCACAAAAGCTCGGAAATGTAATTCCCGATTATAATTATTTCCATGTCCATCTTTTCTATAGCGACTAATGGATGCTGGGGACGTTTGATACCCTAGTTTAAAAGTCAGAGTATCCAAGTATTTTTTATGGTTTAGGTCAAGGTTAGGTTTATATGTCCCCGCAACTCGCCTGGCTTACACGATCACGTTATTTACTCTAGTATTCACAAAATTAAAGGCGCACAACCTACGGAAAATTGCAGACAGCCGACTGGAAGCTATTATATATATATCAGGGTGCATCATATGCCCCAAAATATTTCAAAAGCGTTTGTCCCTATTTCATTTCTTTTCCTATTACTGAAAAGGCATGTTTACCAAAATTTGGCAATATTCTGACATACACTAGGTATCCCACCCAACAACTGAACTTTTGCAGGAGCGAACCATTACGAGAATGTCATACATGTCATACAAGTTGCACAAGGGGTCTCCAGAAATATGATACATCGCAGAAAACACCCATACACAAGTTTTTCCCATTATTCCATTCATTAGTTGTCTATAAATATTTTTTCAGAATTTTAAAATGTTATCCTGAGGTGGCTCAAAGCCCCCAAACATACCCTACTTAAATACCCAAGACTGAAGGCCTGGGACTAGGAACTTGGGTTCATTGTGAATTTACTTTTTTTATCAAAACAAATTAACAAAGAGTCCGATTTGGACGAATTTTTGGAACTTGTTTGACTTGACAAGAGTTACATCTGGGAAAAATGTAGACACCCATATCAAGGTCATTCAAGGTCATTTCAAGTCCAGAATAAACGAAATCTAGCAAAAACGAGAAAAATGGCCAGATCTCGGCTAATAATCGTTGAAATCGGCAAGTTTTTTCTTGTGTTTCTCGTCCTGATAAGGAATACTTGCTGTAAGAAACAAGACTGCTAAATGCAAGGCAACCCAAGGTTATTTCAAGGTCAAAAAGGTCAACTTGAGATAAAAATCAGAAGAAATGGCCATAACGCAGCCAAATATTGATTTATTTGAGTTATTCTTTTACCTAATTGCTCGGGCGGATAAGAACTGCATTCGAGGAGATACAGTACTAAGAGGCTAACATAATCCAAGGTCATTTCAAGGTCAAAAGGTTAAAATCAAGAGAAATGGCTGTAGCTCAACCAAATGTTGTTTCATTTTGGTGACTCGGAGTTATGGTCATTTTTTTCTTGATTTTACTTTTTGACCTTGAAATGACCTTGTATGTTAGCCTTTTAGTACTCTGTCCTATGGAATGTGGCCCTTATAAGGACGAGCAAACAGGTAAAAGAATCACCCAATTAGAGCAATATCTGACTGAGTTACGGCCATTTTCTCTGATTTTCAATTTAATTGACCCTTTTGACCTTAAAACAACTTTGGATTGCCTTGAATTTAGTAGCTTTATTTCTTACAGGAAGTAGTTCTTATCAAGACGAGAAAAACGAGGAAAAACTAGCCGATTTCAACGATTATTAGCCGAGATCTGGCCATTTTTTCTCGTTTTTGCTAGATTTCGTTTATTCTGACCTTGAAATGACCTTGACATAGGTGTCTACATTGTTCCCAGATGTAACTCTTGTCAAGTCAAACAAGTTCCAAAAAGTTCGTCCAAATCGGACTCTTTGTTAATTTGTTTTGATAAAAAGAGTAAATTCACAATGAACCAAAGTTCCTAGTCCCAAGCCTTCAGTCCTGGGTATTTAAGTAGGGTATGTTTGGGGGCTTTGAGCCACCTCAGAATAACATTTTAAAATTCTTAACAAAATATTTATAGACAACTAATGAATGGAATAATGGGAAAAACTTGAGTATGGGTATTTTCTGCGATGTATCATATTTCTGGACACCCTTAGTGCAACTTATATGACATATTATATACGGGGAGGTGGGTTGATTGTCTACCACCGGGACCAGTTGAGGGCGAAGAGGATTGAGCTGGCCAGTACACCGTCGACCTTCGAAGCTCTCGCGGTCTCACTGTCATCCAAGCGTGGTCCAACTACGCTCCTGGCCGTATACCGTCCTGGTTCCTCTCCTCCCTCGTCGGCGTTCTTCGAAGAGCTTCTGGCTCTATTAGAACAATTTGCGCTTCACAACACGCAGCTAGTTCTCACTGGGGACCTCAACTTACATCTAGAGGACTCATCACTCTCGGAATCCATGGCATTTGCTGCGGTTCTGGAACAGTTCGGGCTTAAGCAACATGTCACAGAACCCACTCACTTGATGGGTGGCTGGCTCGACGTCATCGTCACCAGAGATGACTGCCGGGTGTCAGATGTTACTGTCTTTCCTCCTGTTCTCTCCGACCACGGTGTCGTTGCTGCCTCAATCCCCTTCATCTACGAGCCTCTTCTCCTCGCCGTTCGTCAGATTCGTAACTGGAAAAGTCTTGACCGTTCTGCATTCCGTTCAGCACTCCGAGCTCATCCTCTCTTTGCTGATCTTCAGTCGTCCACCGGGCGCTCTACAACAGAGCTGTTCAGCTCTTATGAGACCGCGCTGTCTGGTCTCATAGACACCTTTCTACCGTTGCGCAGCGTCCAGTCGCGCTACCGTCCGTCTTCTCCGTGGTTTGATGCAGAGTGCCGGAAGCTCCGACGACAATCAAGACGACTTGAGAGAATCTTTAGAAGAACGCGCTCTCCAGCTGATCGGGCATCGTGGGTCCGCTTCGTTAGAGAGATGCATACCTCGTACCGCGCCAGAGAACGTGAATACTGGGAGACCATCATCACTCGCCAGTCGAAGGAGCCGAAGAAGCTCTGGACCACTTTCAACGGCCTCCTTGGCCGTCAGAGGGGTGGTCGACAGTCGGAGTCTCCTCCGCCGTTCTCTGCAGAGGTTTTCTTGGAGCGATTCTCTGCCAAGATTTCGTCCATTCGGAGTTCCACCGCCGACTCTTCTCCACCTACGTTTTCTACCACGGAGCATCGGCTTTCTGCACTCCAGGAGATTTCGAGCGAGGAGCTGCGTCGACTCATCCTCTCCTCTGCCGCCAAGACGTGCGAGCTGGATCCTGCACCAACATTTCTTGTTCAGGAACTTATTGACGATCTACTTCCCTTCCTCACTGTTCTGTGCAACTGTTCGATCCGTGAGGCGTGCCTACCCGTCTCACAGAAACGCTCAGTTCTCCTACCAGTTTTGAAGCGCGATGGTCTGGACCAAAGTGATCCAGCAAACTATCGCCCCATTGCTAACGTTACTTTCCTGTCTAAAATACTGGAACGCATTGTTGCTAACCAGCTGTGGGCATATCTGGATATGAATGAATTGATTCCGTCGCAGCAGTCGGGTTTCCGTCGGAATCACTCCACGGAGACTCTCCTGCTTCGACTTTTGTCAGACTTCTATAGCGCAATTGACCGTGGTCAGGTTACTCTTCTTGCTCTCTTTGACGTAAGCTCTGCCTTTGACTCTGTGGACCACTCCATTCTCTTGCAGCGCCTCTCTACTTCCTTTGGCTTGGTGGACCAGCCTCTGGATTGGCTTACATCTTTCTTAACTGACCGCTCAAACTGTGTAGTCCTTGGTTCGTCCAGGTCTCTTTGGGTCCCTGCCCCTTTTGGGGTGCCCCAGGGTTCTGTCCTGGGCCCACTGCTATACCTTCTTTATACTGCTGATGTCTGCCCCTTGCTGGCGTCTCAGAGGCTTCTGCACCAACTATTTGCCGATGATGTGCAAGCCTACATCCACACCCATTCGGCGGATGCGGTGGCTACTGTAAGCCAGATGTGTCTGACTATGGATGTCCTCTCTTCTTGGATGGCCTCCAATCGGCTACTCTTAAATCCCTCTAAAACACAACTTATTTGGCTGGGTGGCCGTAGGCAACTTCAGGGTATCGACTTTTCCCAACTTACATTGCTCTTTCCTCACATAACCTTTTCCGTCACAGTTCGTGATCTGGGACTTACTCTTGACTCTGAGCTTACTTTGTCTCAACATGTGAACCTGGTTGCACGGAGTTGTTATTATCAGCTTCGTCAGCTTCGAGTTGTCTCTCGCTCTCTCTCTCACGATGCGGTCGTGGTCCTTGTTCACGCCTTTGTTACCAGTCGAATTGACAACTGTTGCTCCCTACTTGCTGGCCTTCCTCTTGGGGTTCTGGGGCGACTAGATCGAGTTCTACGCTCGGCTGCTCGTCTTATTGGACGACTTCCTAAGTTCTCTCCTGTCTCTGCATACATACGTGATGTGTTGCACTGGCTGCCTATCTCTCAGCGGATCTCATACCGCACTGCTGCTGTGGTTTCTCGCTGCGTTCTTGGCTGTGCTCCATCTTATCTGCGTGATCTTTGCCGCCCAGTGTCTGACGTTGCAGCGCGTCGGGCGCTTCGTTCTACGACGAGGGGTGAGCTCCTAGTTCCACGGGCACGCTTGGCTATCAAGCAGCGCCGTGCGTTTTTGGTGGTGGGACCTTCCATCTGGAATGACCTCCCGCTTAAACTCCGCTCTTTACTTGTGTGCCATCCTGCAGGGTTTTACAAGTCCCTCAAGTCTTTTTTCTTTAGTCGTGGCTGGGCCGGGAGCGCTTATAAATGCTGAATGAATGAATGAATTGAATTATATAATACGCCAGGGACTCAGTTTCGTTCGTCCTTGGTTGGTAGCTCAAAGTCGTGTGGCCTTGGTCTTAAGTCGTATCGCCGCCTCGTAACTGGTGGCAACAGATCGCGAAGCACGTGGTTTGTGTTCCATACGATTTCTTGTAAAAGACGATCATCTGCGTCAGCTGCCAGCAGGACAACGTCAGGTTGATGTGGTGTAAGAAAGCCCACCAAAGCTACCGCTGCAGTTGCACCTCTACATGACGTTTGCTGAAACAGGATAGTTTAGCTTTGGCAAACTTAGCTTCAACGTAATAATAAAAATACAGAGCTGCAAACTGAAGTCGAACCCCAATTGGTAATCCATAGACTAAACATTCACTAATCGAGGCAACACCTTCAAACAGGTGGCACTACTCCACACATACATACCTGAATGTAATTCAGCTTCCAATTGAAGCACTCGTTGCTCCAGGTCTTCTACTTTATTGCAAAGTCCTGTATTGGCAGAACGATGTAGCATCAAGGCAATTCAAGCTCTTGAATCTTCGCTGTTTATAACTTGAAATATTCTACTCATTATATCATATTGTTATTTTAAAGTTATGGAGTTGCACTAAATAACATTAATTGTGATGATACTATGTGGCTTTATATTAACAAACTTCGAACAATGTAGGTTACAAAATCACACCAACACCCTGAATGACAAATATTAATTCACATTAAGTAACCTCCATTTTGCACCAGTGGACATTGCATCAGTCGATGGCGCATCAAATGCAAATCGTAATCATGTCAATATCCAGATACATGTAAATCCAGCAACACAGAAAAGCAGCCTATGGTGGATAATGAATTTTGCTTGGCACTTAACATGAAACATAGTATCAGATGCGAAACTCAGCATCTGATACTACAGCAGCATGCGTCGATTATGCCTTTCTTTAGTAATCAGCAATACTGTCAAAGCTGTGAATCGAACGGGTTATATATGATAGGCCTGGCCTACTCATGCATGTAAAGAGGGTTTCCAGTAGCAGTTTAATGCAGACAAGGAATTACAGAATAAAGATGTTTCGACCACGGATGTCAGTTGACGCGTATTGTGCAGAAACTGTGTAATGACACAATCATGTAGCCTGTATAGCATTCGTGACCAATCCTCATCGTCCAGTAATCACTCGAGTAGCTGTTGAGACAACGCAGATGCTCATTTTGCCATGCGCTGCCCGACAACTTCACACAGTGCCCACCGTTGAGAACTTCTCAAAACTGGGCAGTCGACTCCGAACCCAGAGCATCGGCGGCGCCAGAGATTTTTGTAACCAGGGCATAGCCAGAGCAGTCATACAAGTAACCAGTGCAGAGGGCGATTTATGGCGAGCAGGACAACAATTCTGGCAGCCTTGTGGCAAGGCAACGACCACGGCAAAGGCTTTTAGCAGAGCATTTGCCTTGGCTTGCCCTGTTGTAGCGCCGCCACTGCCCAAAAACTATTTAAACAGCTGAATTCATGATTTGCAGCTTGCAAACGGAATATCACTCTCTTTTACCAAAACCGCAAAGAATCAGCAGTAGTCTATAGAGAATCTCCACTTCGAATGCTTCAAGTAATCACTATGGACGAATTTTATGTTGGCAGTGTTTTGAACACAACGAAAATCACTGATGTATAAAATATTGCTTCTAAGATTTCGAATTTCCAGCTGGATAACATAATACTTATTTTGTTCCTTGCCGAAGAATCTTCCAGCGTTTTTGGAGAGTTTTCAAAATGCACTTTACAAAAGCCCAAACACATACAAATGTATACACACAAACACAGCCGAAAGACTATCTTAATATAACAGTTGGGAACACGTTACATAAACCGTTTTATATAGGCTTACATCATATTGTCGAAAGTCATTTGTTTCAATCCAAACATAGGCTACTTAGAAAATTTACCATTTGCGTGTCAATTATTTCTTTACTGTTTCGTTGGCCTAGCATACTTCAAACATTGAAGAAATTCTGAAGAGTTGCTATTCTTCATCTCCTAAAAATTAATTTGAAATCTTAACCTTGTAAAACTGTTTGCTCCTCAGGTTGTACACGGATTCCACATCCTTGTTCTTGGTTGTCGATGGATTCGAGTAAGTAGTGATTTTCTTTACACAAGGCTTGTCGTACAACGAGAAATGCTCTAGGATGCTGAGTGGAGAATAGATGGTTGAGAAGAGCTCGACATCTATCCGGTTTTGCAGGATTTTCGAGTCGGATTCTCTGCCATTGGTCGGTAGTGATCACATTGCCTTGCAATAAGTAATCACTTAGTCGATCCGAATCGACATCGGATACAAATTGAGGATACACATTCACTATCCGATGCTTTATCTCATCATTTGTGAAAGAACCTGATGCATAATAAAAACATTTGCAGCTAAAAAAAAGAACCAGAAGGAGAAGACGACGACGAGGACGAAGAAGAAGAAGAATATGATGAAAATTTCTTCTTCTTTTAAAATATTTGATATTTTAATATTCTTTATTGAAACCATTTGCATACAGCACTTTGGTGTACAAAAATTCAAGCATATCCATAACATTAAAGATGATTAATTTATAGCCTACAGTTCGTCATTATGCCCCATATTATAGGCCCCAAATAGATTATCTAACCCGTAACCCAATAAACTAAATTTATTCATATTACATCCTTATGATGAACGTTTTCTAACCAATCTACTAGCGCTTGGTATTTCTTAGTCGTGTGCTCTTGGGCGTAGAAAATTGCCTGTCTACTTCTTTGGCGGGAGCAGTTCATGCAGGACATGCCCGGATTACTCCTAATGGCTGAGAAAAGGCGGGTGTCTGCTATGTGACATAGATGATATATATAGATGGTATGTTATCTGGGAGGTAGCGACCTCTGATGAGACGTCGTAAGACCCCTCCCAGTCTGTCACGATCTCCTTGTGTAGTAAAACCCCATCAAGCTGGGGAGGCATAGAGCACCCTTGATAGGGTCGTGGCTCTCACTACGTCATGCAAGCTACACTGTAGGTCCTCGTAAGCCGTACGCCACCAGGGTGCCCAATGCATAAAGAGACAGTCGGGCCTGACTGCATATGTGGTTGACATGGGTCGTTAAGCTGAGATTTGATTTTCTGAGATAGTTACACCTAGGATAACCATGATACTAGTAACCCTCTGAAGCCCTTATGTTGCATTCAGATCTGCATCATCAACAGCCCGCCTCCCTCTGGGCCTACGAATCACCATTCGAAAGATTTCTTATGATTAAGTTTATCATGATTTAGAACACTCTACTTTCTGAGTATGATTCTGAACTTTATTCTATCAAAGTCGGCTGCATATTTTTTCGTAATTCGATCACATATAATGCGATTTTAAAATGTGCAAATTCAGAATACCTTTAGTACTCAGTACTCCGACTGAATACATTAGCATTTAGCAGAGATGTAGTACTTGGTACTTGTACTCGAGTATAACTCAAGTACAACTCGCGTACAGTTTTTAAGTATTTGTACTCGTACTTGTACTTGAGATCTAAGTACTTGGAAACGACTGACTGTTTCACAGTCACTTCGACGACCAGTTTTACTTAACGTTTTCTTTTGGTAATTAATTCTCACGATCTGGACAGTGAACATTCTTTATCAGTACTGTTATTTTGTGGCTGCCGGTGTTATATGGACCGTATCTTGATCACAATTTCCTTCAGTGAAGCCGATCTCTCTATTCTCACAAGTGACAACATAATAATTTGAATATGAAAGCCATGGTGACTTTGATGAAGGTCATTCTGTGGACTTTTGGAATTGTAACAAAGCTGTTTTCAACAAACTATGTGAACCAGCGCTTAGAGCATTAAGTGTGCCTGCATCTAGCGCTCCTGTTGAACGTGTGCTTAGCTGTGACAGATTAATAAAAACCGCATCGATTAATATTGAGTGACAAGATGCTCACATCCCTTATATTTCTCAAAAGCAGTTCTAAATGAGTTCATGTGGCAATACACCATTGTTTTCGTAAATATCTCCTTGTTCTTGCAGTTGCCATGTGTAATTGTATTCGTACTTGGACTTGAGACCTAAGTACTGTACTTGTGCTTGTGCTTGTACTTGCAATACAGTGTAGGCGATGTCTTCAAAATATTTCACGTGGTGATTTTTTATATGTTTGGCTGTGTATAGCCGTCCTGGCATTTCTGTCTCTTCTGCCTTTCTTATTTGCTGCTCTTTCTTCGGCATCTTGTCTTTCTTTAGTGCTCACTCTGGACAATTATTTTATATTATTAGACCTAATTACCTTTCCACCGTTCCAATATCTACTGAATATAAGCATTAATGGTCCGCCATAAGCAATTGTGCAATTAAGATCTTGCCAGGCCGGGTATACAGTCTGAAAGATCACGCAGCATTCCAATGGACTAGCCTGGTCTTCTTCGGAGCTATGGGGCAATTATCTAGAGCTGGGTACTGCGACGTCCAATTTTGTGCTGTACACACCAACAGCTCCTTCAAAGGTCACCACTCAGCAGTATAACCTACATACAAGTCAAAAGTAAATGTCAAGTGAAAACCTAAAGAATTAGCAGCTACTGGACGTTGCCGATGAGAAGTTATCTTTTTTGGCTTTATTATTGGTAGCATATACATGTAAATTTTTATCTATAAATACTATGGTTCTCAGTTGTGGCTTAGTAGAATAATATCAATATAGAAATCTTACTCAAAGATGCCATTCCAATTGTTGTTGGGATTGAATACCGATCACACTTCCTTTACCTGTGAATAAAATACTTCTCTTACTGACAATGTATAAGGCTATGACTTGAGAAATGAAATAGGACCATTAATCTTGCCTGTGTGCTTTTTTGCATGCCCTGAAGTTGAGAAAGCATATTAGCCTATTGTTAACGCTAACGCAGGCAACAATTTAATAACTTATTCAATCAATCAATCAATCAATCAAAACTCTTTTATTGAAGCCAAATCAAAACACATAACATTTCAACATAAAATATCAGGATTGGCCGCAAGAGGAGTCCCAAAAGAGATCAAGATCCCGCTAACTAGGGACACCTAGAACAACATTTCAGAAATCTGAATTAGCTAAACCCTTGATAAACAGTGCAAACATCAAGTTTCATACAGCAATGCAGATAGTATAGTACAAATTACACAGCAAATGATTAATTCGATTCAAAACACTATGAAAATATAAAAAAACGAAAACCTTAACCTTATGCAACTAAGTACTTCCTCCATCCACAATCTATCTCGGTGGTGTGTTAATGCGCTTCCTGTCTTATTATTAATGTAATTTTAATCTGACAAAGGCAAAGCGCCACTTCAAGAATAAACTCATCAGTGGCGCTCCAGACCCAAACCAGTGAAACCACTGTCAAATAATACAGACTTCAGGGGCTTGCGAAACTGTGAAACGGACAAACTGAGGAACTTGATCTGCAGCTCTTAAGAAGGGCCATTCCAGCTGTTGGGCACATAGGCAGAGCTTCTGGACTAAGCTGTAGCAGTAGACTATGCATACGAGGACAGTCAGGAGTCCATGAGCAGCTGATCAAGAAGATTGAGATGCAGAAGTCCTAATGGTATGATGGAGCAGAGCCAACAATACAGTTGCGCATACGGGTCAAACTCTTAAAATGAATAAGCTGCTGGTCGTGGCGACAGTGCAAAGTATTTCCGCATGAAGAAGGCTATATCGTCAAACCTGGGACAACTCCATAAAGATGGACATCGGTATTAAGATTAAGGTGAAAGCTTCCAAATATTAGCTAAAGAAAGTTCCGCAAAGATAGCGTTACTAAGGTCTACCCTGGTGCATAATAAGGGCGTGAATTAAAGTAGTGACATCATGAAAGGAGAGGTAACGGAGGATGGTGCATAAAGTATCCTGCGGATGTTTCATAAAGTATCCCGCACCGTGACACAAGGGAAGGCGCTGGTTTCTTTTCGTTAAACCTTAAAGACATCACGGCGTTCAGCAGTTCTGAGTGAAAGACTTAAACAATGGCCATCTTACGGAAAGAAGCTCGAACCTGCACTCTCCGTGTTACAAGGTGAGCGCTCTAATTCAGTGTCGAAAAGAGACACGAGCACTATTGCACTATTAGGAGTAGGAGGCCATATAAGTTTTTGTAGAAGAGACCTTGGCCTGCCTTATTTGATGGGCTACGTACCTGGGGTAACTACTGTATATTTTTGAGAGGTTTGCTATAAACTTGACAAATTGCTTTAAATGTCATTATATCCACTTTTATACTGTTATTTTGAGGTAGCAACGCGCAGGTGATCATATGTCACAATTTGATTTGATCAAATCAGCTTTAAAATCAGCAGTTATTAGGCGATACTTCGGTAGTTCTTAGCTGGCTGCTATAGACCTAATGTGTTGATAATTATGCGTTGATGCTACGATCGTCATTGCATGGCTAAGCGTCTTCGAACACTTACTTAACGCTCACCAGCCTAAATAACGTTAAAGTTAGTATATTCACAAGGAAACACAGCTAAAGGTAAGTACTATTCCAAAGTTGGATATGTCATTACCGACAGGTTCTCTTACATAACTAACAGCCTAACTAACGCAGTCGCATCCAGGATCAGGAGTTCACGCCATGTTCAAAGCTCCGTTGAGGATGCGAAAGGGAGTTGAATAAAGCTTGTACCATTGTATAAATCGGTTCATAATTATTATTCTTGTAACTTGCAGCTTAGATTATAGCCTTAGCCTACTTTCTGCACTTTGGTAAACTTCGAAAGTTTGAAGTTAGCTTTGTCACTTACTCATTTATGTCGAATCTTACGAGGAGCTTACTCAATCGCTTAAGCACCAATGTCGAACATTATGCGGGGATTTTCCTAAGTCATAGCATGCGCAGTTTTTGTTTTCGTATGCAACTAGGTAGACCTAACCTATTATAGAGTAATTGATGTACTAAACAAGAAGATCAAATGTTTCAAATATATCTCACAACGGCCAATAGAATCAAGTTATCAAGTTATCAAAACCGCTAAATTTTACCTGGTCTTCTTGCAGAAGAGATCGCCGTAATATGAAAACGATCAGAGGTTCTCTGTCTTACTTCGCTTTCGTCTAAGCCGTGCGCAACTTTAATGACCTCAATAGAGTACTTTGCACCTTGCAATGGAGGAATCAACGAATCGATAAGCAATAAATCAACAGTGCGCTGAGCTCAATGGGTCGGATAAGCAACACTTAAAAGTCAGATTAAAGTGTATAATTGATGTCAGCTGACCTCGAAAGGATTCACTTTATCTCATTAATTAACTCAATAAATTTGAAGATTTTTCTTTATAGAATTTCAAAACGGGATTTCGATTCTCATCTATAGCCTAATAACCCCTTGAAATCTTATCTGATATGCAATGGTAAAGTGAACATCATAGCAAGAGTTTTAGAAAAATACATGTATTTTCTCGGACAATAACCTACTAGTCACGAAGATTTAGCCAGATTCAAAGAAAAATTCTTCACAGAACTCTGACATATTCGCGTTGATGCACGTGTGAAACCTTATCAAGTTCTGTATTAATACTCTGTTTCTGAAACGTTGGAGTAAGAAGAAAACAGTTTGAATCAAGGAAGAGATGATGAGTTTAGAAATCCATCACTTCCCGAGTGCGCATAACTCAATATTGTGCATTCAAGTGTTCAGATATTAACTGAATAATCGAAGTTAGTCTTCTCATTATCTCTCAATAGCGCTTAAGGTTATCTCTAGAATCTGTCCTAGTTCGTAGCTATTTAAGGCGGTTACTCGCAGTTTACCGCGTGATGTTTTATCCGCTGAGTTACATGTATAATGGATGATATATTTTTGAAGCAATTCAGCAGTTTCATATATGTTACAGTTTTATTTAATAACGCCGTGCTGTATACCTAATTCTGTGCATGCACTGTTTTAAGCAGATCAAGTGAGTTAACCGCGTTATAAGCCTACGTGTCTCAATGATAAGCTTTTACATGTTATTTCTTGTACCATATTTAAAATAGAAAATAACAAAATTACACTAAACGCCTGTGCTTGAAGCATGATGTGCATCAGGTCCCTATTTCTTGCGCTGGGATGTCTTGGACACTCACCACAGCACCAGAAGTCTGTGCCATAGCATCAAAGCCTACTCTGCTTACGTTACTGCAGTATTGCATCATTGCGCTTATTCACTGACTTAGGGTTGCGCCATGAGTCTGTGAAATGCAGCAAGTCACGGTTTTATTTTACTTGTTCCAAAGAGACAGCTAATAATTTAATCGCCATAGACAGGCGGCAAAGTAATTTCAAACTGAAGATTTAAAGACTTCAAAATGCCTGGCTTCAGAGGTTCCACCCCAGCCCTTAATTGAAGAGATTAGAACACTGCTCAGACACTTGGTCAAAACGGGGGTTCGTGTTTTGCGGCACCCTCTGTACGTTGGTCCCACCACGAAACTTGTGAACAAGCGTTTCTATATACATGTATATAATGAGAGCAGGTGTTTAAACACTGGCGGCGCCACGGAAGGTCGCGGCAGGTCATTTGGCCTGTCTATTTTACTCCCGACCTGCCGTATGACCTGCCTACTGATTACCTACTGTTGTGTAAAATTCCTTGGAATTTTTAATATTTTCTTTACATTTCAAGCATCAACACCTGTCCCATAGGATCACTATTGCAATTATTACATCTTAACAACTTTTTACGTTTTATCTAGTATGTCAATATAAGTCCATTGTAAACTCTTAAATTGAAATGCTTAAGTATTCTTTGACGCCGTTGCGTCAGAAATTAGTGGAAATAAATGCAATAGTGTGTCGTCGAGTACTTCGCGAAACTAAACTACCAGGTAATTCAGATGTTCTGTACGAATTGCTTTAATGTTAGACCTATATTATAGCCTACATAAGCCTAGCAAAGAATAAATAACAATGAGGCGGTGCAAATTGAAGATTTCTTCGAAAATAAATCTGGCGGAAAACGCATTAAGCAGAGTGATATGACTGTTAATGCCGACGTTGGTATTGTTCTGAACTATAATAACGCTAGCGAATTGCAGGATGTAAACGATGTTCTGTACAATGTTGAAAACGTTTAAGTCTTGCTAGAAGTTGAAATGAAGCAAGTGGCTAGAATCATGGCAAGGGAAAGCTGATGGTTCACTACCTACATCTCTCAGAGACTTTGCAACGCCTCACCTTGAATTTCACAATTTTTTCATTGATCTAAAAGCGGCGGTCGCCGGTTTGTCGATAGTTAAAACTTGACATAAAGCGGTTATGTTATAGACAGGTCTCAGAGGTCTGGTTGACTGTTTCTGTAATGTCGTGCGTCTTATTAGCATGCAATGGTCATGATGTTCTGACGTCTGAGTAGCAGCATGATCAGTACTTCCAAATCTTTAACGATTTGTAAAGTAACTAAAGTTTAACGTTTTTATGCTGAATTGTTTT
Organism: Aporrectodea caliginosa; assembly: GCA_020284085.1. Classification (NCBI taxonomy): domain Eukaryota; kingdom Metazoa; phylum Annelida; class Clitellata; order Crassiclitellata; family Lumbricidae; genus Aporrectodea; species Aporrectodea caliginosa. The sequence goes on along the minus strand of JACEVL010000375.1, from coordinate 580,560 downwards.
AAATTTGAATATGCTACAACAATTGATACATAAGCGTTCAATAATAATCCTCTTCGTTTTATATATATAAAAATTTATATATTGATATATATATATATATATATATATATATATATATACATAACACATATATATATAATATATACAAGTGTATGTTGCTTGATGCATCAAACTCAAACATTATAATTTATTCGACCTGCTGAATAACTCCCATGAGTTTGTTGATCCACATAGATACCCAGAAGTTTTACGTGGGTTACTTGAGGAATATCTATAGAATCAATTATCACTTTCCCAAGTACATGGAGGACTACTTTTCTATGTGAGGAAAATAAAATATAATTGGTTTTATTAAGATTCGGAGATAACCTATTTGCTTTAAACCAACGTGAGATATTTAATAATTCTTCATTCAATATCCTAAGTAGGTCGTCGTAATTACTATGTGACAAGAATACACTTGAATCGACAGCAAAAATTACAAATTCTAATAATGAAGATGAATTATTAAGGTAATTAAAATATAATAGAAAAAAAAGGTCCAAGAGTAGATCCTTGAGGCACTCCAAGTTCAATGAGTTGGAAAGTAGAGTAAATTCCGTTACATTTAACTTGCTGAAATCGATAAGTTAAGTAGTCCTTAAACCAGAGGAGAGGTATTCCCCGTATGCCATCATTTCACAATTTCTTAATAAGTGTTACATGGTCCGAGCATACATAGTATCCAATGCTTTAGATAAATCAAGAAATATTCCAACAGAAAATTCATCTCGATCAATAGCTTGTGATATTTTATATTGTATACTAGCAGTTTTTACCTTGCGTTCGCCCAGGTTTTCCTCAGCGCCCGTGTATTTGAATTTAACGACATCTTCGTCAGCGCCCGTGAATTTGAATTTAACGATGTTCCAATTTTATCGTGTATCCCTCTGGCGAATTTACGCGCTGGCTTGAAATTGTTTAAGTGCAACTCTACGCAATATATACTCCTGCATAGCTATATCTCAATGGCATTGAAACAGACTAAGAACTTATGACCACATTGAAACTTAAAATGTCCAAATATCGGAATTTAAAGTAAATTTAGAGAGGAAATAAAGTTGGGTTGAGATCTAGGCTATAGAAATTCAAATGAAAACGTTCGTTAAAAATTTTGTATCCCTAAAGTGTTGCATTGGCGAACTTTTAAGTCCGATCACCTAGAAATTCTGCCGTGGGCGTGACCACTTCTGATTTGAAATCAACGGTCATCGTGATTGGTTGCGAATCAGAGCGTTGACCTAGATGCTCCGCGTGACGTAAGATTGCATATTAATTTAAGCCTTCGTGACGTGGACAAATGGCCATACTGTGGCCGGTATTGAAATAGTATCGTCGAAAAAGTTGGAAATTTAAAATGGCCGGTACTTGTCGGTTAATTCACCGGAATTAATTTTTTCATGTACCTTGTCGGTTAATTCACCGGATTTAATTCCTGCGTCTATACCTTGCCTGTTCGTGCACCGGAATAAATTTCTACGCGTGTCTTTCCTTTTAAGCACCGTTTCGTCATCAGAAAGCATGGACGACACTAACCCTAACCCTGACCCTAACCGACCCTCACGGCGCGTAGGCCTAACACCTCAACGTAACCTATATGAACTATAAAACTTGAAGTCGTGAGGGTCGTTTAGGGTCAGGGTTAGGTTAGTGGCGTCATTATATTAACGTGAGGGTCGGTTAGGGTCAGGGTTAGGGTCGTCATTACATAAAAGTGAGGGTCGGTTAAGGTCAGGGTTAGGGTCGTAAGCTTAATTTTGCTTGAAAGTACAGACATCTATTTTACGTGGGCAAGTCATTACCATTGCAAATATTCATACCATTGCAAATATTAAATCCGGTGAATTAATTTTACGTGGGCAATGTCATTACCATTGAAAAAATTAATTCCGGTGAATTAACCGACAAGTACCAAATGGCCATATATCGGCGTTTAAATAAAATTGCGAGCTGAGATAGTCGCGTTGACCATGAGGCGGCGTAATAATCTTTTGTAAATTTTTTCAAATCGCTAAAGCGTTCCGTTTCGGAGCCTTTAGCCGGATGGACAAACACACGTAAGGACAGAAAAAAAGAGACTTTGAATTATAATATAGATTAATTAATGGAAGTTCAGGAGAATGACCTGCCCTAAAACCATGTTAGGATGGGTGAATAATATTCTTTTTTGTCACGTAGGCCTAATCATTTAATCGTTGGTAAACAACTTATTCTAATAATTTCTAAAAGTACGGTAATATAGATATTAGCCTAAAATTACCTAAATCCTCCTTATTTCCCTGTTTGAAAATTGGATTGACTGTTGAAAATTTCATTTTGTCAAGGACAATACCTGTTTCTAATGAGGAATTAAAAATTTGAGTTAATGGGTTAGTAATTAATGGTAAATTCGGGCTAAGTATGCTCGGGTTAAGAAGGTCTGGACCCGAGCTGTGGGACAGCTTCATCGAGCGATTAAGCAAAATTAATTCCTCAGGATAAGTTGGGTAGAAAGCAAGAGAATCAACTATCGAGGGTGCAAGATAGTCAGTGTAGGTGGAGTCAGTAGATGTTAATTTTAAACGAAGATTCTGAGCTATTTCAGTCAAATAAATATTCAAGTTATGAGCGATAGTCTCCTTATCTTTTGTTATGTGACCATCTACAACTAGTGAGTCAATCCCCGCATCCTGTGGCTTTGAGTTAATGATTGATCTAATAATGATCCATGTTTTTTATATCATTATTATATTTAGAAAAATTCTACTGCATAATAATTCTGAATTGTCTTAGTTTTCAATTATTTAAAAAGATTCCAATAGGCAGTAAATTTAGTTTTGTTAGCTTGAGTTGGATTTTTTATGTATTTTAAATACAATTTATATTTTATCTTACATGATTTTAGAAGTCCTTTAGTCATCCATGGATGATGACAAGTTTTATATCTCTGCTTGTTGGATAATATGTTAGGAAATTCCCAGTGATGGGCACAAAAGTATTTTGAAAATAGATTTCTATTTTCAAAATAGAAAATACTATTTTATTTTGTATTTTCAAAATACTTTTGAAAAGTATTTTGCAAAAGTATTTTCAAAATAGTTTTTAAAAGTATTTTTGGAGAATTTAAAATACTTTTTCAAAATACTTGTCCAAAAATACTATCTTAGCGACTTTAAAAACTCGATTGGCTAAAGTCATTGAAATTGGGTGAATCAATTGTTGAGCTGGCAGATGCGTTTCGAACTTAGGCGTTGTTTTCAATTCTACCATGACTCTCACTAGCCACGTAAACAGTATTTGTAAGTCATCAGGTAAGTTCATTGGTACATACGCAAAACTAGGCGTATCCCAGAAAAACCAAAGCTCTCAAATTTCAATGGCCAACCTAGGCTATAAGAAGTTTCTCTTGTTATTCTGATAAAAAATGCAAAGTTACAGCAAGATTTAAGATCATTTAGACGTGGCTCAAGGCCTTTTCAAATTTCGTATACCCATTACCCCTCATGCAATAACCTATATGAAAATTTTACCAACATATCGGTTTTCAATGCATAACTTTCAAACGGGTAGGGATATTCAAAACTCTTTTGGTGAGGTTTCCTGGAAGGGTTTGCTCACAACATAGGTTTTGTCTCATAAGGTTACTCTTTCATGACGCCATGTGACAAGACGCCAAACTTTGACGTCACAGTTGACATTGCGTTGGATCAATGGTTCCTCTTAACGTGTTGTTCTTAAAAGGTTTATTTTTAGGTATCAAGTTATGATTTTGGGAAAGAAGGATTTGCATAAAATATTCTTGAAACTCCTTAGCAGTTTCTTCTTCCAGAACATGTGAAATAACGTCACTCAACTTTTGAAGTAACTGCTCCTATCTCCAAAGCCAGATGTCTTGGAAAGAAGATCTCGGTGTCTGCAGACTAGGGTTATCGACTACAAGGAATTTGATAATAATAGGCCTATTATATTTCACAAACCACGCGACCTCATTCACCGTGACGTTCCCAGTGACTTTATATATATATCCATAACCACCCACAAGTCTTAGAAAGGTGATCTTGGTGTCAACTCCAAGATTTTTGGCTACAAGAAATCCTGAAGACACATGCTTGCCACACCGCGGTAATTACATTCAATGATCTATAGCCTAATATTAAGTAACACGTTGATTGGTTCATGACCATGGAAAGTCGTAGACAGTTTCGTGTAACAATTTTCTGTGAATCACAACGTACAATAACAAATCTCATGTTTGGGAAAGTGCTTTAATGCCTTCACCGAAGATAAACTACAATCACAATTCTATTGCTTGCAATTCCCGAGGAACAACCACGCCGGGTCGTCAAGTGACCTTGAAGCTCAGATGTAGTGTAATGTAATTAGTAACTTATAGCGCCATTCACAGCAGTGACTATTCAGTAGTGCTCCCAGTGCGAGTACCACTAGAGAAGAAATAGGTTTTGAAGAAAGAGAGAAGTAGGAATAGATCTAGAAGGAATGGAAACGCGTAAAGAGAAGGGGATGGAATTCCACAGGGCAGGCCCAATGGTGAGTAATGACCTAGCTTTCGCCAAAGTGGTCCTAGTTCGCGGGACAAAGAGATCATGCTGGTCCAAAGAGAGGAAAGGTTTGAGAGAAGCTGCAGAATGAGGAAAGCGATCGTAACCTATAATGTTGAGTGTACAGTTTTTTGGCGGCCCTTAAAATCATAAAAATTATTAGTCATCAAGAAAACTATTCTAGCACTTGTAGTTTCGGAGAACAAAGGTTAAACATTGCAGGTCAGTGGACCCTGAACTACAGTCATGCACTCAGCATATGATGTTCATCATAACTCTGTTGAGTGTACTTCTTTCGAATCCAAGATTCTGAAAAAATCATATACGCCAGGAATTTTTTACATAACTTGTAGTTCCAGTGAGGCCAAAGGTTAACCATAACAGGTGGAGTGACCTTGAACTACAAAGTCATGCGATGGTCATATGATGGTCAAAGATCATACCAGGTTGTTTATAACTCTATCTTATTTCCTTGAGCCCAGTAGGCCTATCTTGGACTTACACCTTCTTTTTAGCCTTCACCGATAACGAAATATTATGATAATGGATGTCAAATTACCTTAAAAATGAAGGGCATGCGATTGTCCTACAATGTTAGAAATAGCATATTTGACTTCTCCCGGAAAACCCTGTCATAGACACAGAAATCACTTTTCGATTGGTTTGAGTTCCTGAGATACTTTGGGATAAAATTTCTCAATGGTAAATTAATGTGTTTGATTTAGCTATACAATGTTTAACTTAGAGTCGCTTGAGCCACGCCTAAAATTAATGTTAATCTAATTAGCTGTAACTTCGTACAATATAATAACTAGTCCTATAGAAACTTTCTAGAGGTTGCCATCAAGATATATTAACCTTTGAAAAGTTTCTGTCTTTTTGGGGCACCCTAATGTGCCCATGTATGCTAGGATAGCTCTGAAATATATTGTTTTCCATTCGCCTTGATTACTGGTATCAATAAGTCAAACATGCTGAAGCTGTAGAGAGTTAAGAACTCTTAGGTTAGAGTCATAACTAATGCATCCAAATATGAACGTATGACTCCTGTGCTTTAACCCTAGGGCTACCAAGCTTTTTTGTAACACGGACTACCAAGGGGGGGTGGTTACCACCCCCTTTGGATTTCGTGTTTGGTTTTACATATCATAACTTGTAATATAGCAATGGATTCAGCATTCATTTCTGCACAGAATGGTATATTTAGTTGTACATTATGTGAATGCAACTCGAAATTACATCACTTTTAACAACGGAACCCATTAATTAGCAATATTGTATATTATTGCGTACATTTTGTACTTTTTGGATAAACAAATATAAGATTATGTGTGTTTTGAAACTAATCCATGTATAAAAGATACACAAAATCATTCCTACACATGTTTATATAGTATAAATGTACATCCATACATATATATCCATACATATATATCGGTTTACGTTGTAATGCTGTATTCAGCGATTTTCACACAGATTACGCGTATTATTATTTATTTTGATCACTTCCGGTATTCAAAAGACAAAGATGTAGGTATGCAAATGAAGCCCTTCATTCCCTCTAAAGAATGATATCTTTGTTTCTCTTCCAGGAAGACAAATGAATATGCTACAGACAAAAACTAAGGGGGGAGTCCTTCCATTCAGCCATTTTTCACGCATATTACGCGTATTATTATTTATTTTGAGCACTTCCGGTTATCTCAGGTCAACTCAGTGACCATAGAAATGTAACCCCACATTCCCTCTATAGAATGGTATAATTTGTGTCTCTTAATATTAAATGACCGATAAGATATAGTCGAAAGTCTAGGGGGTGGTATCCGCCCCCTGGTACCTCGGGTATATTGGCTATAACTTTTGAACGGTGTGAGATATCATCTCACATTTTACCTCAAAACGTGTGTAAATGAACCCCCTACAGCTACCTAAAAGGTCAAATTTTTATTCCATACGGAAAAAGTTTGAAATGAATAAAACCTAGGGGGTGGCAACCACCCCCCCCTGTAGCTTTAATATTTACATTGGTGTCCTGTTCAGCAAAGAATTGGGCCTAATTTCAAATTGGGGCTCATAGTTTATAAAACTGTGTACTCTGGTCAACTGCAATACTTAAAATCAGTTCTTATTTCCCAGACTTATCATTATTCAACAAGGTCATCTGATTATCATTGTCTACCTAAATCGAGAACTGTTCTTGGTGAACAAGCACTTTCGGTTGCTGGACCTACTTGGTGGAACTCTCTCCCTGTGTCTCTCCCTGTGTCTGTGCACTCTCCTCGGTAATTTGTATCATTTTGTTCTCAACTTGAAACTTGCCTCCTTAAAATATTGCTTATCCATCATAGGCTGTCTCTCTGTCTTCAGAACTGATTTTTTGGATATTGACTTGATTAAGGCTTGGTTTTGGTGTGCCATCGGTTGATGCCTTGTGCATTAGGCACCGGCGCATAAAAGTTACAAATTACAATAATTATTATCAATGCTTCAAGTCATAAAAAACTATTTGATCACTGTGAAGTTCACTAATGCAATGTAAATGCACACAATAGCGAGTTGTCATAAACATTAAAAATGTTGATTTCTCAAAAGTATTTTGAAAAACTATTTTGAAAAGTATTTTCAAAACACTATTTCATTTTGCATTTTCAAAATACTTTTGAAAAGTATTTTGTAAAACTATTTTCAAAATACTTTTGAAAAGTATTTTTTTTGTATTTTCGAAATACTTTGAAAAGTATTTTGCCCATCACTGGAAATTCCTTATTATACGCTTCTGTAATCAGGTCTATGAAATGGTCATAAGCTCCACTGGGATCCTTTTCTAAAAAAAGTTTGCTAATTGGTGCAAAGTTATCTGTGATAGTAAAAGTGCAAAATTTTCCTTAGTTCTATCATTTATAATTCTTGAAGATGTAGGCCCTGTAGGGGTATTCACGTCTAAATGTAATGGTTTACTATTAAACCACACCAGTATTGGCAGATGGTCCGATATATATCCGTAACTATGATAGACGAATTTAAAACACATGGCCATAAATCCGTGTAGATGCTATCTATTATCTGTTTTTCTTGTGGGTCGTAAGTTTTTAAGAAATGGTAAGAAATGATAGGAAGAAATGGACTCTAGAAAGTTATCAGTTAAGGAATGCACAGTATGTTTTGCAAGTCTATATTAAAATCTTCCAGTAGTATAATTTTTTTCAATGAATTTAGTTCGTCCTGAAGCTGCTTAAAGTCATCATTAAATGCCTACAAAGGTTGTGCTGGTGGTTTATATATCACACCTAGTATCAAAGGTGGACCCCTAGCCTGAGATATTTTAATGAATAAACTCTCATAAGAGTTGTGAATGAGTTTAGTATCAAATTTTAATATTTGGAATGTAAGTCCAAATTTTATAAACAGACCTACCCCTTCCCCGCGTCCAGTAGTCCTGTGCCTATACTCAAAATGATATCAACGTATGTGAATAAAATCTTTGTCCGTTAACCATGTTTCTTTCACCGCTAGGACGTCTACTACAGGTATCTGGTGAAGAAGCAGTTGAGTATCAGTGATCTTATTCAGTATGCTCCTGCAGTCAATGAGCATATAGGAACAAAAGTGAGTCCTTCCTTTATTGTCTAATGGCACCTGAGATGGTGTTAGATACCCATGGTCAATTGGTCTAGTTGTGTACACATTTTCATCCGGATCAAGGTCATTATTATTAAGCAAGTGTCTATTTGTTTAGTGTTTATTGTTTAGTTAATATTGCTCACATACAATCACTTTATTAATTTTATTTACATGGTCATTAAATACGTCATAATTAAATAGTCAAACACTATTGCAATTAGTATATTACTTTTTAAAATTTATTGAAATTTTTAAAAACTTGACAATTTTTTTAACAATTATTGTTAAATTTTAAAACTCGTAGAGGCAAATCTTAGAAACCGAATTTTAACGAAATATTTGGCATGGTAACTAACTACACCAAAAAGGCAACGAATTATCACTATTAGGTTTAGGTTCTAGAATTTTTACTTTTTTCACTCCACCCAGTTCATTACATTGTGAGCTAATAAAACACAAAACAAAAGCAAACGAAAAATAATTCGACTTCCTCGAGTGTAACAACGAAAATACCAAAATCGTCCGCTATCGTAAAATCACAGAGGTGCTTACCCAGATGAGCCAAGCTAACAAAAGTATTTTAAAATTATAATAGTCGACTTGTAAATAAGTCATCTGTATTGATTCATCTCTTGCATTATTAGTTATTTCTGACATCAATATGAGCGAGAGCAAGTAACTAGAGCATCATACTCTGTGCTCTATCATTTATCCTTCATGGATATTGCTCCATGTACACCAAACAAACTATTACCATAGGCAACATAAACATGACATTATAACACAGGAGCAATGTATTGCAAATAAGTGGATCAAGTATACAATTGCAACAAAAGATAAGTATAATAGATCCGTCCACCAAATGTTCTGAACCATCATCTCTTACAAACTAGCCCAACAAAAGAAAGGTGCTGGCTGACAAGAATTAACAAGATCGGTGAACAGTGAATTAAAGAATTAAAAAACAGAAAGTTATGCAGATTGATCATGAAAGTGCAAAAACAATAAAGACAGTTAATGTTAACCAAAAAGTTTAGTTAAAAGTATGATTAGACACACTTTGACAGCCAGAATTACGCTTCTTAATTGGTGATTGGCGCTTTATATGTTTGATAGGGTGGAGTGAAAACACGATAATTAGAAATTCGAAAAGTAATAGCCACCATAGGTTGCCCAATGGCATGGGGTCAAAACTGTCCAAAACTTTTGTTTAAATTACTGTCTTCCCCCCCACTAGGAGCCAAATTTACGAAAAATAGCGTTTTTCGAGAAAATTGCAGGTTTTCTTGTAAAATATTCTAATTGAAAACTAATTAGCTGCCATTCAATAAACCCCTGAAGAGAGAGCTCTTAAAACTGAATAAAGTGATGCATTAATTTTCAGAATATGCCCAATTTGTAGAAGTTATTAACTTTTTACCATTTCCCTGCTTCGCGACAAGTCGCTAAGCCTGAAAACGGTTAAACACTAGTAACTTTTGTATCCTTCAACCCATAGAAGATCGCCTTTCTAACTGTACATTGTGATGCGTGGTTGTTTAACAGTACACATTAATTTTGTTTAAATTTTGTTTACAGTTTTAATAAAGCTTTTTTGTAATCTTTCATTGATTGTGCTTTCATATCAGCTGAATGACCACTTTGTCCGATGAATTCATTTCTACGAACAATCAATTTTGATTATGAATAATTGCGAAATGCCGAAGCATGAAATACAACGCCTACTCGTCCTAAAACATACTGTTCGTTGGTTGGACACGAACAGGAACTACGGCACACTGTACTACCCACGTATGAGAAATCTGTCTCTGTTCAACTGGTCCACTATCTTGACCTTCACTCTCTAATGATTCCTCTTCAGTCTGGATTTAGGAAATTCCACTCGACGGAAATCTCTTACGGCGAGTCTTCTAGCAGATGTATTTCATGCTGTGGACCGTGGCCATGTCACTCTACTCTCCATCTATGACGTTAGTGCCGCTTTTGATACTGTTGATCACACCATCCTCTTAGACCGGCTGTCTAAGTCGTTTAGGATTGTTGACTCTGCTCTTCTTTGGTTCCATTTATCCTTCACGGATCGTTCTGTTTCTGTAGTTTTCGGTCCTACCCGCTCTCTCTGAGTCAACGTCTCTTATGGCCTACCTCAGGGCTCTGTCCTTACTCCACTTCTGTTTATCTTGTATACCTCGGATATAGCTGGAGTTCTTGGTTGACTCGGTGTCCTGTCTCACCAAGATGCTGAAGACACGCAGGCTTATCTTCATGGCCCTGACGCCACAACCGCTACTATGATCCTGATCAGTTGCTCTTGATCGATGGTTGTCTGCTTATCATCTTCGTCTAAACCAGGACAAGACCCAGTACATGTGACTCGGTAGTCGTGCTCAGCTCGCCAAGATTGACGCTGAGTTCCTTCGCCTTAGGTTTTCCAATGTGCACTTTTCTTCCTCTGTGTGTGATCTTTTGGACCCCATGCCATTTGGAAACTTTTGGTTGCTATTACTTTTTTCATTTTTAATTTTCGTTGTTTTTCACCCCTCCCTAATTTGTAAACCTGCAATCCAGTGCTGCAAGATGTGTGCATATTGTCACTTAATATAAATTAACTTCTGATGGAGCTATTTATACTTGAAAGAAAATCACTGACAAGGCTCACATCAAACACGGGGGGGGGTGCATTTGCCCCGCCCCCAAATCACGTTCCTGGAAAAGATACAGTCAGGCGATGATTCGTAAAATCTTATTATTCAGGTCCCAAGATAAGACAACTCGCGTCTTATTAACTAGGCCTGCCAGATAATTATTGAATGATAAACATTAGATTACTAAACTAGGAATTATAGAAGAAGATAAACTACGAAGACCTCTTGACTTTGAGGCAAAATAGCATTAAGTCTAATATAATTAATCACTTAAACTAAATATCAAAACCCGTCCATCGCTGATAATCTGCTTCGTAGAGTCACATTCGTTGTCAGCCACAATTAGTCGACCATTTGACTCATCCAGAAGAGCTATCCCTGGATATCGCAAAACGCGATTTGCTTTTGAAAGAATTTCTCTCTTAAATTTCAAATCTGGATCCAATAATAAAACTCGATTATTATATCCATCAGCGACCAAAACGAATCCATTTCCATCGACGGACAAATTGATAGGAACATTCAATTGTCCGATGTCTGATCCAGGTTTTCCACCAAATGACTTCTTAACGTTTCCATCTGCATCCACTATACACACTCCATGGAGAGCGTCACCAACACTGCCATGACTGACCACGAAATGACCATTGGACAGTTTTATAGCATGCCTTGGATGGTGAATATCTGCATCTAACGATAGATTTATTTCACGGATCAATTGACCATCTGGCGAATATTCATTTAATTTATTTTTATCAAAAATAGATAAAATGACATTCGATTCATTTGTAACAGACAGACCGTATCCACAATCGTTTCCCGTCGACCAATTCTTTATTAATTTCCCATTTGGGTCAACTCTCACGATTTCATACGACAGGCCATCTCCTTCGTAATCGTTGATGTACAGACATTTATTTCTCTTGCAGGATTCCATGTCTCCTGGGCGAAAATTTTCCTTCAAATTCCATCGACGACTGAAACTGAATTTCTTCGAATCGTAAACTTCAACATCCGAGCCCAGTAGATTCACAACAAACACTTCTTTGTCTAAGATCGCCAAGCCATTGATCGGTGTCTTTTCCTCTTTTGTGGCTTTTGTTACGATTGTCTGAACTAAGACTATATTCGATTTGTACCGAAGTTTTACTGAAAATACAAACAAAACGTCTACTGATTGAAATGATATATGTTTGCGTGTTTGTGTGAGCGAATGTGGGTGTGTGTGTAGGTGTATTTGTAGGTGTGTGTATGTGTAGGTGCGTATTTGTGTGTTATGGGATTTTGCTCGAAGATGAGAAAAAATCTTCAAAAGATTCTTAACCCTAATGCCGTAACCTGGTGGAAGATTTGATCCTCGGACGGTTATTCAAGCCTAGCTTTTAAAAGATAACTGATATTCAAAATTATTTTATTGTTTCCCTACAAACCGTTTGAGCTTCATTAAGTTATTCTTGCTTGCGCCGTGTGATATGACGTCAAACGTTGACGTTACATGTGAAATTGCATTGGATCAATGACTTCTCTAGAGGTTTATTCTTAAGCGGATCACTTTAGCGTCGAATTACGATTTTTGGGACGGAGGAATCAAAACACATTTGGCTTATTTCTTTTATTACACTTGACATGACGTCAATGACGTCTGAGTGGTCATTTATATCTCCAAAGTCATAAGTCGTCGAAAGATAACCGCGGTATTATAGTGGTATACACTATAGTTTTCGATTATTATAGGCCTACAGAATTCTGAGAGCCCATGTTTGACACTGTGCAGTAGGCCTAATTATATTCCACCGATCCCGTGAGGTGAAGTAACTCGCCGCTAAGTTCCAACTGACAATTTATATCTCCACAGCCATAAGTATCGTATTGCTGATCGCGATTTCCAGGTTAGAGTAGCCTATCTAGGCTTATAGAAACTACCAGAAATCCGAATTCCATTATTTATTAAATGATAATTTCAGGTGACAGGTCAACTGGTCCGTAACAGTTCAAATGATTTTGACATTCAACGTAAGTAGATCATACCAGAAAGTTTTCTGTACCTTTTTGTCTGTGAAATACGCAGTATTATGGCCAACCTCATTTTTATAAGTCATCTATAAACCTTCCTCAAAACCATAATCACAATTCTAGTCTCTGCAGTTATTGAGTAACCAAAGCTCAAACAGCTCAAGCGACTTTCAACTATAAGGTCATTTGACGGTTGTACCATGTTGCGAATAATTATCCCTTCTTTAAAACCGCGACCGCGAGTAACCATGAAATAGACACAAAGACCCCAATTTCGCACGTTAGTTTATGGGAAAGCCCATGATGACTTTGCTCTTTCAAGTAACCTGGTGTGCTGGCCAGATGAAAATCCACAATCGGATGGACATGCTAAATTCAATGCAACTAACGAAACACGCCATTTTAAAACTGACCTAGCTTCCCAGCTGCATGCACTCTGTAGTTTCAGTGCCGGATTAAGGCATAAGCGAGATAAGCCGTGGCTTAGGGCCCCGCAAGTTCTTGAGGGCCCCAAATCCGGAAAAATTAAATCATATTGTACCAAATTCCTAATTTTGTATAATTTAAAATTATTTAGCGCTTTGTCCTGAAACGTTTTTCAGCGCTAGTAGGTTTTAGTTACTACTTACTTGCTGAATACTGACTCACACTCAGCAGAGCTGTCTATGAACGCTAAAGACTCAAATGCAGTTTGATGATATTGTTGAAGAATTTGCAAGGCAGAAATCAAGGAAGAAGTTTTTTCGATAATCTTAATTGTTCTCATTTCAAAAAGAAAATACTCTATTACCTTGTGAATTAGTCTATTCAGTTCTATTTAGGAAACAAGTTATAAGTTTTGACTTTATGATCTGTCAGTGCACTGAGTGCAGCTTGCAGTTGAATCTGGTAATGGTATTAACTCGCAACACCCAGTTACATTACATCCTAATACAGCAGTACCAGTAACATACTGAGTTCTGTAAAGTGCAAATTGTGGAATCTAAACTAATCAAATAATTTTTAAATGATTATTAAAAATTGCCTAGGCCTATTAAATGTTAACGGTACGCGTGCAATGTGCATACATGCATTATTAGTTAGCCTATATTTCATTACAAAAAACGTAGCTCATCATGTACGTTTAGAACTTTATGTTCAGATACTCGTACTTTGTTAAGTAGCTTTGCTTTGGGATTAGGGGTTAGGGCCCCGGATATCTTAGCTCGGCTCTTGCCTTAGGGCCCGGAAGTCTTAATCCGGCCCTGTGTAGTTTAACGGCTCTATATCCTATGAATCGTCTGTGTTGATGAATGAAAGGTGTCACAGGAAAATTCTGAGGTTGAGGTAATAGCTCTGCATGCTACACCGGCCCGTTTCAACTGCTTTTGATGCCTACAAAGGTAAAGAGACGTTTTTAGAGTGGATCCTTTGTAGACACTAAGCCGCATAGTCTATATGGAAATAGAAGAATATAAGCTTTCTTAATACCATCAACCTGAGGAACCAACTGGAGTGGTAACTTTGGAACGCAACACTGGATCTCTGTTACTGACAAACAGATCGAATTGGAAAAACTCATGTTGTGAAGGATATCGTTGAAACTAAATTCTACATTAAGCGGTAAGAGTTTCCTCGAAAAGCCTTGGCCAGCTCCAACTTTGAGTCAGCTCAGTCAACCGACTCAATCGTCCCTGCACTTTCACTTTAGGATTATACGGAAGCCGCGACTCATTATATCTATTCGAATGCTTTGGTGCATACTAAATGCTGAACATAAATTTTCTGCGAACACTAAGCCGCACTGGTTTTAGATAATGCAGTTTTCATGTCTTCTAAAGGAGAAACTGGTTTCGATGTCATCTAATCCCGGCTGCACAACGTGACGTGATCCCTCCCGGGCACAAGCTTCCACAGTCCAATAAACAAGCTTAGCTGAACTAAGACTATATTCGATATGTACTGAAGTTTTACTGAAAAATAAACAATCTTTTAAAAGTTGCCTAACGACTTTGAAGAACATTCTGTTCGAACGTGGCTTTGTTTTGTTAAGTCACGAATGACTTTGAACAGGTGGTTTTCTTTAAGTCGAGTTATATAAATTGGCGATTACAATACAATTACAAATAAAATTTCAAAAATGTGAGTAGTTTTGATTATTATATGCAGATGACTTAAGGTACAAGTTTTAAACAGGCATGATCGTGGTCATATGACCTGCATAGAATTTGAAGACTAATATGGATCATTAGACATTTTCAGGACGGAAAGCACTGGTCATGCTATGGTCATGACTCGTGAATCATTGCAGTCATTACATTACATTGCAGTCATTACAATGAATACAATCTACAATGGTTGATCTGCTCTAAAAATCCTGTTTTCATATAATTTATATGGTGCATTGCCTCACGCTTACACTGTGAAATTCTAAATCTTAAATTAATTTATATACTCATATACATCGGAGAGATATTCTAGAGCAAATATTGTATTATGACAGTATTGTACCTAAAGAATGCTGTAGATCTTGGTTTTGCTTGAAGAGTTGCTCCTTCTCTTTGCGCCACACTTTTCTCTCTTGCTCTAGTTTCTGTTGCTCGCTGCCATCTGCAAACAGAATTAACGTATATGTCTATTAAGTTAGCTGTTTTGAAATTGTACAGGCAAATGTTTCCTACAATAGTTTATCTGAGTTAAAAATCCTGTTTTCAAATAATTTATATGGTGAACAACTGAACAGTGAACAATGAACACTGAACATGGAATGAAAATTTCGCCACAGAAGACATCTGACTAGATTACATCAATGGATTGACATTTGTTGTAAGTCAGAAGCCATTCATTTTGTTTAATCATTTGCAAAATAAATTTTAAACATTATCGTCACATAAAGAAACATTTTTTTTATTCACACAGTAATAGATGGAGTATTTTTGGCCATTTAGTTATGCAGAATATTATATATCGCGCCTTTTAAGTAGCGTATATCATAATGCTGCCATAATTGCACAACATCAGTTAGTAATTTAGCTTTCTAGAACGTTAATATCGCGACTTTTTAAGTAAAAGCACTATTCTAAATGATGTAATAGCTGTCACTTTTTGTACAGTACGTCGACAAGTGAAACAATGCAGTTGTAACTGAAGATTACGCATATATATATATATATATATATATTATGACAGAAATATATATATATATATATATATATATATATATGCGTAATCTTCAGTTAAATCAGAGTTGTTATTAATCGATATGTATTCTACAAGATAATGCATATATATATATATAATATATATTCTGCATTCATTCACAACAGATTCATGCATATATTTGAATTATAAGCGCAGATCAAAGAGATGAGATAGCGCTACATCAAAGAAGACAAACCACACGCAAATATAGCTAAAGTCCTACCCAGACAGCCTTCCCCCATCGCTCCCTCTGCGGGCCACTGGCGGCACCCGTCGGCTTTCTCGAGGCGTCGGCCTAGTGTGGTCGTTCCTCTACTTTGCCATGCTTTCTAATGACTGTCGCAAAATTCTGTGGGCCTTGGTCTTGCACACGGTGAGCCCAGACTTTGCCGACAGTGAGATGAAGGACCAGCATTGACCCTCGTATTGCGCAGACTTGTCGAAATCGGGCCGCGTGTCAGAGTCGTGGTGGGAGGTTTGGAGGGGTAATTATGTTCGCTTGTACCGCAACTATTCGGAATCGAACTTGTTTTGTGGTAGGCCCAGTGATCTGGAATGGTCTTCCATGTCTACACTGCCTAATACTTTATTCACTAAACTTGACACTGTTGTTTTTGGGCGCGTTGGAGTCGGAAGCACATCTGAGTGGAATGTCCTGTAAGGGGTGCTATATAAATTCTCGAATGAATTAATAAATATCCCTACGATGAATTAGATGGCAAAGCATGCATTGAGAATGATGCCTTCCTTTGTCCACAGTTTTCTTCACATTTGGCTGACTCTCAATTACAGGACACTGTTCCTTTTGATTTTTAAAAATGGAATGCATTGTGATGTGAAGATTTCCTGGTGTTAGTCTAAACATTTGTTTAATGTATAATGTAGTCTAAAAACTTGTGTTTTATTGGGTTTTGGATATGCTTAGTTTCCAATAATTGCATGTAGAAATTAAATCTTACGAAAGACTTTGGAGCTGTTTGCTGGATATTTTTGGTTTATCTTGGTCCATTGTTTTGGTTTATTTCGTGTATATATAATTGCATGTAGAAATTAAGTCTTTGAAAGGACAAGGCTCTTTGCTAGATCGATGTGCCTATGTCTGGTTGATAGTTTTGTCGTACAGTTTATTTTTGCAATTGTTTGTAGAAGTTCAACCTTTGAAAGGCAAGGGCTGTTTGCTCGATCATTGTAAATATTTTGTGTGTGCCGGGTTAAGATTTATGTTTCTGGAAGACTGTGGTTATGGCATGTATGTTGAAATTTGTTTTTTTGTACAACAAAACAAATTAATAATAGTATTATTAATAATTTATTATAATTAATAATTATTATAATTAATAATTAAATATTATTTTTTTCTCTCTTTAATATTGATTTCTCCTTGTGTATTGTAGTTTGAAGTCTGAAAATTAAATGTATATGCTATTCTATTTTCATTCTCTATACTGATTTCAATTTTTGTATTGTAGTTTGTGTAATAACGTGAAAATAAAATTTTAAGCTGCTGTACTTTTTATTCTATATTCATTACAACTTCCTGTTAAAATTTTATGCTAATGTGCCTGCAGCAAAATGTCACAGTTTTAAAACCAAAGATTGAGCACAGTGTACTGGTATAAAAGAGATGTACCATTGCTAATTGTTTTAGGAAATTAAACTCATTCCACTGGATAATCATGATATAGAATATTTTACCGCTATGCTAATTGTAAGATATCAATTACACTATAAAGTTTTTGCACAACAATGAGCAATGCATATCTGTAATGTTGGATATTAATTGAAGCTTAAAATCAAGGAGGTAAACCACACCTTCAACGTGGGATATCACACCTTAGGATGAGAGAGGATTACCACACCTTTAACGTGAGATATCACACCTTATCGTGAGGGAGGGATACCACACCTTTAACGTGGGATATCACACCCTAAAATTAGGGATGGATACCACATCTTTAACGTGGGATATCACACTCTAGAATGAGGGAGGGATACTACACCTTTAACGTGGGATATTACACCTTAGAATGAGGGAGGGATACCACATCTTTAACGTGGGATATCACACCCTAGAATTAGGGAGGGATACCACATCTTTAACGTGGGATATCACACCCTAGAATGAGGGAGGGATACTACACCTTTAACGTGGGATATTACACCTTAGAATGAGGGAGGGATACCACATCTTTAACGTGGGATATCACACCCTGGAATGAGGGAGGGATACTACACGTTTGACGTGGGGTATTACACCTTAGAATGAGGGAGGGGTACCACACCTTTAACGTGGAATATCACATCCTAGAATGAGGAGGGAAACCACACCTTTAACGAGGGATATCACACCTTAGAGTCGGGTGGTCTATCACACCGTAACGTCGGATATTACACCTTCAAAGAAGGTGTTAAAATCCACCCATAGGGTGTAACGGCCCAGGGTGTAACGGCCCAGGGTGTAATATCCAACCTTTTACTAAAAATAGGGTGGGCTATAGAGACCACCCTAAATGGTGGGATATTAAGAAGGTGTTAAAACCCACCCCTAAGGTGTAACGAACCAAGGTGTGATCTCCCACCCAGCAAATATGGTGGGAAATCCCACCATTATCTACAAAATAGGGTCGGCTATAGAGACCACG
Organism: Aporrectodea caliginosa; assembly: GCA_020284085.1. Classification (NCBI taxonomy): domain Eukaryota; kingdom Metazoa; phylum Annelida; class Clitellata; order Crassiclitellata; family Lumbricidae; genus Aporrectodea; species Aporrectodea caliginosa. The sequence goes on along the minus strand of JACEVL010000375.1, from coordinate 561,882 downwards.
TTAAATGGTGGGATATCCCCCCTTTTCCGGTAACAGTGTAATAGAATCCGAATCCTCCTCCTCTTCCTCTTCCTCCTCCTCCTCCTCCTCCTCCTCCTCCTCCTTAGACCACCATCTCTATTCAGGTGACATTCAACTCGTCATGTCCTTCTCCCTAAGCTCCTTTTCCACATCCATTACACAATTACTCAATGTGGTTAATCTAATCTCAAAATTGATGTTCTCCAACCTCCTCTCAGTCCTCTGCCTCATTCCGTTCAAAACATAATTCATCATCCTAGGCCTTCAGGATCAGATCAATAAAATCCTGACCCTTCCTCATATCTATACGCTAACTCCTCATCTCTGACTTCCACCTCTGACTCCCCTTTGCGCACTCTTGGTTTTACCCTCGATCCACATCTCTCCTTCTCTGGTCACATCTATATCGCCCTTCTTCCTCATGTAAGACATTCGTGATCACCGCGGGGTGCTCGGCGATTATAAGTGGCGCTTTCGACATTTGTAATTTAAGATTACGATTACGAACCTGCGCCTTAATTGTTATAATTAAAGGTCTGCATGCGATGTTCTCATGTAAAACAGACTTCGAAGAAATTTGACTGCTAATTCAGGCTAATTGATTCGCAATGTTGACGCGAAGCTAATCATGGGCAGAGTTAGCAGCGCTGTTATACCATCTCGGTTCCGGTTTAAATTGACCCACATCACTTGTTACCCGGAATTGCATATAAAGTATAGCAGGGTTCCTTTGTTCAATGCCACTTCCTGTAGACTATGCGTTTTGCGAATCAATGAAAACCCCGTTTTATGGACTCAACATCTTATTGCATAAAGTTGTCAATTATACGTTACATTTGCATCTGTTATTGTTCTGTGGATTCAACATCTTATTGCATAAAGTTGTAAATTACAATATAAGTTACATTAATTTTGTATCTGTAGGTTGGATGGTTGACGCAGACAGTCGACCGACATTTTTTGAACTAGAAAATGAATTCGCGAATATGACGAAGGATCCAGGACGATATGTTGTTATTCCGGTAAATACAAATTTTTCCCGTCGAGGTTTCAGAACCTTGTAATAGGAGTACCATTGCCAGCACATTGCAAGACGTGCCACAAATGACCACGTGCTTTTTAAGAAAAAAGGAGCCTCCAGTATGACTAAGAATTAGAACTGCATTACATATTTATTCAATCGAAGGACCTATATAACGCCCCTCTAAGATACTAATTGGTGATGTCATTCTGGTAACCTAAATAATGTTTTCGAGTTCTCTACAGTGATTTGCATCAATTACATAACTCGTTAAAGCCACTACTGTTGTGCTCGGCTGGTGCCAGTCCAAAACCTGGATAAAAGGAGGGCGGCGATAATCAGCTTTGTCATGACACGAGGTCCTTACACAGAAACGGCCTAATTCCAAAACTCGTCTGTAGTACTCTGTACCAGAGATGGGTACGATTAGCTAGAATTGCTAATCGATTAGAATTAGAATTAGCTACTGAAATTTGCTAATCGATTAGAATTAGAATTAGCAAAGCCTTCTAGCTAATCGATTAGAATTAGCATTACCAGCAGCTAATCGATTAGCAATTAGAATTAGATAACAATTATCGATAGTTCGATACATATAATTTATTTGCTTCATCAATTTGTCAAATTTTAATCAAAGCACAGCAAGTTCCTGTAGCCTATTACAAATTTACAATACCTAAGGCTGCAGCCTATTACAATACCTAGAGCTGTAGCCTATTACAATACCTAAACCTGAACAACTGCTATATGTGAGAACAGTCCTCAAACCAGCCATTTCTTTGTCAATTTGAACTAACCCTAACGTAACGGACGAAGTTTGACGATATGTACATTGGCTGACGATTTTACTGAATTTTTACACTTCCCTACTAATTTAACCGTTCATGCCGATAGGTACGGGTATATAACTTTTATTTTAATACTTTTAAAGAAAGTTTTAGCAATAATAAATTCTGAATAATTTTTTCATCAGTTGTCTGCGCAGCTATTGTGATAAGCATGGAGAACTAAGTGCAGAAATAAGAACTTGTACTGGTTCCCATGTTTTATAACCATGAACAGATAATTTAAAGTCTGAAATAGCCTTCAGATAAATAAGTAATTAAGTATATTCTTCAAACTCAATATTAATAGACTCACTGTTAATGAACGCGTTCTCGGTTTAATTTTCAAACATCTAATCGATCAGCTAATCGATTTTCGATTAGAATTAGCTGACAATTGCTAATCGATTAGAATTAGAATTAAGCATCAGACTACAGCTAATCGATTAGAATTAGAATTAGCTGTTTGTCTAATCAATTAGCTAATCGATTAGCATCTAATCGATTAGTTACCCATCTCTGCTCTGTACTACCTTATAAAAATAAAGACCATAACATGCAGATGTCTTTGCAAAGCAGACACCTAATTAGCGTTAAAGGTGTTACGGAATCTGTCAATATTGTCAATTTTACAGACACGCACAATATCTTTGTGACACAGATTTATGCTACGTATAGGCTTCTGCTCCCACGAGTAGATTCTGTATGCCGCCATACTAATTATGATTTAGGACTATTAATATCAATAAGTATTTATCACAATTTCTAGATAGCATCACAAGTCTCATAAGTGTCCAGATACATACATACATTATACCACAAGGTATTCTGATTGCCTTGCTCGGTTCGTGACACGAACTGTTTCTTATTGTAAGAGAGTTTATAATTAGTGGATAAACGACATTTCTAGAAAGCACTATCACTAAGTTATTAAGTCCGCTCTTCTAAATCTTTCAGTGTCAGACCTTCTGAGTAGCTTCTTGAAGAGGCGCTATATAAATGCTCTGAATGAATGAATGAATGAATGAATGAATGAATGAATGAATGAATGAATGAATGAATGAATGAATGAATGAATGAATGAATGAATGAATGAAGATATCTCCCTAGTCCAAATTGTTTCTACTCAATGGCCTGTGTCTCACCGGACTGCCTTCAGTAGGTACGCCACCGTTTGAAAATTGCTCGAGCATTTATTATGACTGCGCTGTAGTAGTTATAAGATTATGCTACAGGTAGGCCTATAGGTCAACGACTGGTGACTTATCTATAGGCCTATCACGATATTGAAGTCATAATATTATATGGGAATGCATATTGTGACACTGTAGGGCGATCGATTCATGCGGCTGCCCAGCGTAGTGGAGGACATGACTGCCACCGAATGGCTGCGTTCCGTTAGCCTTCCGGACGAAGGACCTCAGAAGCTGGTCACAGCTGACGAATACCTACGCCCACAGGATCTTCTAGGTGGTTTCCATTCGCCTGAGTCAAGATACATCGTGCAAATGAGCAGCGTGAGTGTTACAGCGCCATCATTCATTCAGTGTTTGATATTGCCCAGCAAAGTATTTCCACCATGAAGAGTAACTTCAAATTGGTTGTGTAAAATTTCCGAAATTTCTATCCTCATAACCTGCTGCCACTGGTAACAGAATATATCACATAAGACGAACTACTAATAATTATGATTCTTGAAATGCACACTGCAATGATCTACCGTTAGCCATTCCGCGGAAATAGCCTAGTGTTGTAAATCTGCTGTATAGAAGATTAAAACAGAAACTTCACCTTCTTGGTGGTTCAAAACATCTCTGTTCATTTCATATTTACCATTAATTTATTACTTGTAAGTGCTCAAACGTGCTTATCTAAAGCTCCCAGTCATAACAACCAATGAGCATTAACGTTTCTAAAAGGACTTACTTCTGATATGGTGTTCAGTCGTTAGAATCTAAAGAGTATGCTAGGTCTAGCCTGGTCACAAACAATTTTAGAGCGTAGGGATATCTTTTGGGAATTTATTATGAAAACTTATTTCAGTGGTATATTGTGCAAAAACGACAAGGGTTGATGGGCAGAGGGAGGTTAAACCCGACACCCCAGATATTTTTAACCCTTCGATCAAGACGGAAGAATTTCGGTAGAACGAATGTCCATAAGATGCCTGGGGGTAAAATCCAGACTTGCGCCCAAGTATTGACTCAGACAGTGCAGTAGAGAGTTTTTAGACTATACCTACAGGACTGTGCGTTGACTGCATCATTTAGTGCAAGGTCATACGTACTGAGCTCCATTAAACAAATACAAAACTTTTATGGTAATGACTTAGCCTTATTGCAATGCATTATTTCTGCTATGTAGGCTAGGCCTAGGTATGAGGAAATTATTGTCACTAAACTTCGCCGAGAAGATGCTAAGGTTAGAGATTAAAATCGAACCTCCATGGTCCACCTTGGCAAATCCACGGGTGGCAGTAGAATTGGTGGGAAGTCAAAGTGTTCCTTCTTCAAGTACTAAGATGCGTTTACTTATAAAATGTTAAAGTGAATCGAATCTGCCTATTCGTCATCGCGTGTGCACTGCAATAAATGTTGCGTTTTTCCGTCGCAAAACAGATAAAAGAAGAAGAAAACAATTACGAAAACAGCTGCCAAAGAGCGTCTTCTGTCGACACAAACTCGACCTGTTCTCCGGCCTCCAAATTCCTCCATCTCGAGGAAGCGGCTGCCGCTCGAAACCTCAAGTCTTTGCACAAGGAAGAACAGAACCTCAAATATGGCAACCGATACGCGTCGGACCCGTGCAGGGAAGAGGAAACCGGTGCCAAAGGTACCACTAGTGTTGCCACTGAAGCTGATAAAAAGGAATTGCAGTCTGATGAGATGGAATTAAAGTGCATGCTCACCGATGAGGCAGATTACTTGCAGCCGAAATCATCGAGGGACGCTAACTGTCTGGACGTTGTTGAAGGTTGGGAACAATCCCTTTTAACATACTTGCCTTCTAAAACATGTTAGTTTCAGAGGCGGATTAAGGCATGTTCAACATGTTCGGCCGAACAGGGGCCCCCACACTTGAGGGGCCCCCACAAATGCCAAAGAATTGTTTTCTCAATATTTTATAATTATTATTGTTATTTGTTAAGTCTAACAGTAAAAATGAGTACAAAAACTAAGAATAAATTATTAGAAACTGCTCATTTTAATACACACAAAAACGACTTTTGCACTTGTGTGGGCCCCTATTAAAATTTCTATTATCAAGCAGGTTCATCTCAAAATCAGCCGAAAACGAAATGATTCAGTTTGCTGACCTAGCAAAGTCATTTGCTCATGAACAGACAAATGAAACATCCTTTACTGGTTAATCACAAAAAGGACTCAATGACACCTTTCCAAATGTTGAGACAGCACTGTGAATATAGGCCTATCTTGTTCTGATGGAGACAAACTGCAGCAGAGAACGTTCGTTTACAAAACTCAAATTGATTAAAAACAGACCGAGAGCGTCAATGTCGAAGACAGACTCGTTAGTTTGATATTGTTGAGCATCGAAAGTGACATACAATAAAGTACCATACTTAAAAATTCAGAAGTGCACATTGAAGTCGGGCAACCATTAAGAGCCGTAGGTAGACTGGAAGAGGCAAGTTTTCAGTTTAGAGCGAACATGAGGAGGTAGAGAGTACCAGATGGAGGGACCGACAACTGTGACAAGACAAGATGTGTACCAGAAACAACATAGGCCTACATTCCAGCAGATGCTGATCGAAGAGAGGAGCGGCGTTTAACAGAGTTGCAAGGTGTGACCATCGATGACAAGTAGGAAGGCAGATGATCTGCGCGTGCTCTGTACATGAGGAGTGCCAGCCTGAGGCGGACACACTCACAGACAGGAAGCCAGTGCAGAGAACGAAGGGCAGGTGTGATATGGACTCGGTAAGAGAGTCCAAGACACAGTCTTGCAGCTTGATGCGTTATTTTGGTTAGAGGAAGCAGTGTGCATTCAAGGAGACCATAGAGTAAAGAGTTGCAGTAGTCAAGTCGCGTCAGAATAAGTGTTTTCAGCTATGCTGTGTCAAGAGTAGAGCGAAGCTTGCGGATTCTCCCGAACGTGAGCTACATTTTGACGACATAGCCAAAAGGCTCGCAACGTATGGGCCTATCGCCGCCAATGTGTGTACATTGTAAGTCAATTTTAGCGATATTGATTGTCATTGTCAATTCATAATTTTTTTGCTCTTAACTCTCCAACTGTTAGTTCTGCTACAAAATGTAAACTCCAAACACTGCATGTGTCCAATCAGTCAAGACTATATTGTTAGCCTAAGCCTATTAGGCCTGTTTTTATTTTCTGTATTGTGGTAAACCTGCAGTTGTGATATTCTTTTACCACGACTCCCCCCCACGAGTCACTCTAATATTGTTAAACCGTAAAAGATGTAGATATACTTTAAGTTAAAGTCTTTAACACCAGATTGGATAATTATAAACCCTACTGATATTGTACAAAAAGAAAGAAGGCACGAATTATAATAATAGAAGAATATTGATTCGTTGAATGTAACATGTTTTATGTGTCCTTTTGTTGTGATTCTACAGTCTTACTGAACAGGGCCACCACATTTGCTAATCCGGCCCTGGTTAGTTTATCTGCCAATATTATTCACTTTCACTTCTTCTCTCTCTTGCCCCTTGGACACACGGTCTGTTGCTTCTTATGGTATTTCTGGACAACACTTCTGACTCGACGCAGCGCTTGTCAATAAGCTGTTGTGATGCGCTGCGCTTAGTTATCAAGTTGTGCTTTGAAAAGGTTTAGAGTCCATCCATCAATTAATTGGCTTTAAAGAGTCTCACGTTTTGCCAGAATTCAAATATACATGTTGCTTTTTACAGACTCGGCTGTTACTACTATTCCCTTTACATGATAAGACTCGGATAGACCCTTCATCAATCCTAGCATCAGTGAGACTTTAAAAGGCCCTGTATTCATATCTGGATGAAAATAAGAAGGCTTTTCAAAGAACTTGCTTGTACCAATATCTTATCTAAACTGTCGCCATTTTGAGATAGATAATAATCAAAGGACGATGACGTTATTCTGCTAGAGTCTAGGTAGGCTAAATGTAGCATGTATAAACGGGGAAGACTTCCATAATTTGAGCAAGATGTTGTGCAATGTGTTTTTGCAGATTCAAATTCTTCCAAAGAGCAGCCATCACACTCTTTGGGAATAGGAAATCCGGAATACTATCTGCTCCCGGATGATGATCGCCCGAGTCTAGGATCAGCAGAAAGGCCACGCTCCAATGACGTCTGCATGGGAATGGGACAGATGAATGAACCGACCATCAATAACAATAACTATTTCATCATGGAAACCAAACCGCAGAATTCCAATAAACCATCTCCCTTCGACAAAGAAGCATCCTACTCCAACTTATAACTGCATGCTATCCACTGTTACAGTAGCCCTGTTTTCACTGTAGTTGTTGCTGTATATATATATATATATATATATATAGGTATGCCCATCGCTCCTTCCTCTGTCACAAACTTACCTTATAGGCATTATTTTTAAAACAAACAATGAGCACTAATTACATAGGCTACTGGCCAGTTTTATTGTTTAAACAAACAATGAGCACTAATTACATTACAGTTGTTTATCAATTCATCCAGAGATGTCTCGTGCTTCTTCGCGCGCGCTCTCTGTCTCTGTCTCTCTGTCTCTGTTTATCTGTCTCTGTTTGTCTACCTGTCTATCTGTTTTCTGTCGCTGTGTGTCTGTCTGTCTCACTTCGTTTCACAAACAAGCGAAGACTTGTCTTTTTCGAGCTACCTGCAGAAAAATTAATTAGTTAGCACCACATGGCGCCTCAGATTCGCATTATATAAATTTGATTGTTTACGAAACAAAATATGTTTTAATTAATAGTAATCATACAATAATTATTTCTAGTAATAGCAATTAGTAGTAATTATAATTATTAGTAATAATAACAATTGGAATGACAATAATATTATTATTAATATAATTAATTATCATCATTATGTTGGGTGTCTATCTGTACCTCAGATGTAGGCGGCAGTAGGCCTAACGTTTTGTAAATGAGCTTCTCGAGAATATTTGAAAAAACTCACTGTGAGTATCATGCGCACCAATATTGCAAATGAATTCATTCGTTTTCTAGCGATTAGCAGGCGACGAATGCCTGTTCTACGTGTGGCTGGCGGCTCGAGGGACAGAATAACGAAATTATTAGTATTAATATAAATCTGAATAATAACAATAATAATATCCTACTAATTATTATAAATGTAGGCTATAGGTGTTTATTCTGTCATTAGATTTTTTTATCTCATGGTTAAGAGACATTGGTGTGACGTGGCTTCAATAATGACAACAACATATGACGAATCTGTTGATGCCTTGTGCATTAGACAGTGGATAATAGAAGTTACTAATTACAATTACAATTGAAAGCAAACAAAAGCTGGTAACAGAAATACACCTGTAGCTGGAAAAAATAGATATCATACAGCAGTCAATCCACCTACTGTCCAAATCCTCCAATGTGTTCATGCAGAAACCTATACTTCAAATTATGTAGATAAGTCCATTAAAACGGAGTACCATGAAGAAGAGAGCAACAGAAATTAGACATCTTAAATACAGATATGTGACATACTCACCTAATAATAGTCTCTTGTAAACACCTTTCTTAAATTTTGTTGCTCAGGCAAGCTATGGATGCAGTGTCCATTATTGCTTCACCTATAATACCGCCATAGTAATGATGCCTGAATCAATCAAGCATAGAACGAGAATTCGTGACTTCAGGCTTTAATATTCGTAAGTATTCGTGAATATTAGGGCATTTTTAATATTCGTAAATATTCGTTGATGACGTTACTGTTTTTGCTTTGTTTACAACTAATTGACCAGAAACGTTGTGTGAGCATGCTACTAATTAAGTGCGGTGAGATTGCGGTGCTATACTTGGTGCTGTGGTCTGTAAGGTGGTACGCTTAGGCTTCCTACCCAAATCTTGCCCTACTCTAGAGGAACTCTGTAAAAAAAATTCGATAGATGTCAGTTCAAGTGAACCGATTCAGAGTATCTCTGACTCTCTGTAATTCTATATAATTTTCAGCTATGTGGGTCCAATGATGTGCGAAGCACTTGACTTGGCTCATAGGCTAGCTCGGTCGGCTGATGGATAGGAATGGACCGAGTCATGATGTCGTTGGCCTATGCTATATGTTTGTGCGTAAAATTGCTGTTATTCGTATTGGCGCCAAATACCTAGTTACGCCACATAATTATATAATGTAAAGTATAATTTTACCCACCTTAGGTCTGTACTTGGCTAAGTAACTGTAATCTGTAACGGTTCTTATGCATATTTCTGGCACTAACTTTTTACAATAAATCCCGGATTTTGAAGAATTAAAAATTAAAAGAACTAAAAAAAAATTAATATTCTTAATATTCGTTGGCCAGTTTTAATATTCGTCAATATTCGTCAATTTCTAAAAGTCTTAATATTCGTAATACGCGCATACTCGTTCTATGAATCAATGGCACTGAACACTTAAGGACTTGCTCAAGGCAGCTACGGTCATTGGCCTGTCAAAGTTAAACCTGTATTCTCTATGCCACAAGTCTCTGGATTAAGCAATAGGTCACCTGGTCACAAAAGTCCTTTAATAACAACAAAGCTGCATTAGTTTTAAAGATATACAGCATAGCAACTTCTCATGAGAACATGCAAGTGAAACCAAATTGAGCAGCAGACTACCAAATCACTCATAATGCATAAATATGAAAAATAATAAAAAAATTATTGTCCTATACCAGAATAAATTGACAACAAGTTGGTAAATGATTTCCTATTTCTGTCGTTTGTAGATCTTTTTCGCATATTCTTTAAACATTTCTTTTGGCAGAGGTACAGTCATTTTATCGATGAGAATTGCGAGTTCAAAGTAACTGGTTTCTTCAAAATTGGCATAAAGCTCCTTAAGCTTCAATTCAGAGTAAACCTCCTTCACTCTTCTTACACATTCACTTTCATGACGACCATAATTTTCCTTGAAACAAAAACACAAAGCAGTCGGTGGTAGTCAATAACAATTTTAGGACCTTCTCTTCTATCTAAGATAAGTATATATTCTACTTCTCACAAATTCACATATGCATTTTAATTTTGTTCTGCAAGGCTGATGACAGGGGGTTCAGAAGGGTTGCTGGCTCGAGGCCTGGTTCTATGACAGCGGCCCGGAAATGTCTAAAAATCTGAAGAGCCTAATAGATGACCTCAGAAAATTTAAAGTCAGCTGGGAGACGATTGTGACCGAGTGTTGTTGAAAATTGTTGTTGAAAACCTTAGTATGGTTTCGAATGGCCTTAGCATGTTTCAAGAGAAAAAAATGCAGATGGGCAAGATTTGCAGACGAGACATTGAGTGATGAAATAAGCGACTCAAGTCCAGAAGATTGCTGTGATTTTTTTATAACCTTTTAGATTGTCATAGGAAATATAGCTCGGCACTTTGAGGCAGCTAAGGATCTTGCGGTGACATTTGGTTTGGTAAGGAGATACATCGCATTAGACAGAGAGGAACTGCGTGAAAAGGCTAGATTACTTTGTGTGAAGTACAGCACTGATGTGTCGCAGGATCTATTGGATGAAAATTTGAACGTTTGAAGGCAATTCAAGCTGATAATTATCTATCACATATTTACATAATCATACTTCATGTTTCTGTAAATTTCTTTAAAATTAGAGTCAGCGATGGACCTTATAAACCAGAAATTTGAGTTGTGCATTTACTTTCACTATTACTATTATCATTAATCTTATTATTATTCATTAAATATAGTTTTATAGCTTATTTTTAGGCTTACATCAGACTTGGACTTACTGATAAAATTGAAAAAACAAGGGGCCCTGATGAGAAGTGTTTGTACCATGGCCAGCCTAGACTCTCGACGCCCATGATTGGTACCAAAGTAAGAAATACAAGCGTACATGTATGCTTTAGTTATACTTAAATGCTAAGTACAGTAAAACTTTAGTATTTCTGGTTTAAAAGGTCCATCGCTGACTCTAATTTTAAAGAAATTTACAGAAACATGAAGTAAGATTATGTGAATATGTGATAGATGATTATCAGCTTGAATTGCCTTCAAATGTTCAATTTCAGCCTATAGATCCTGATGCATATGTAAGACTGGTCTGAGAGAAAATCAATTAAAGCTAGGCATTGTCTGACTTTGCCTTTGTAGATTAACCTGTTTTATTGACCTAAATCATAGACCTTCTGAAGAGACAGGTGATGAAGATAAGGTTTTTTTGGTGACAGTGATACCGGCACCAATTGCATCAAAAGTCTTGAAATGGATAGCAGTTATCAGACGCTGTATAGAAAGTGAGGAAACCAAAAACGGGCCTAAGGCTTGGTTGGCTAATGGCTAGTGTACTCCTCATGTGCCTCTGTGTGGCAGGGTGCCCGTTCACTTGCTGATAGCGACTTCTGACATTTGAATATTGAGCGAGCACAGTCGGTGCATGTGGACTTTAAAAGGCACGGTTCCCATTCAAATGGCCGGCAGTTGTCAAGCAGGGTCAAGGCCATACGGTTGCTTATGCAAAAATGTGTACACTTCCATTTATGTAATAGTCAGTTAGAACTTGACTTGAATATCTATCTTGCTTATTTCGAACTTCGGATATATCGCACTGTCATCGATCGTCCCTTGAACTTCGATATAACGAAGTTTCACTGTATTCAATTTACAGCACTTCATGATAGAAGTAGGCCTACTATACAGACTAGAAACTAGTTATATCACTGTCTTTGCAAGCCATATCAAGAACCCCCTAGTTACAACAATTTTCATTCCTATAGCTGAACTAATTAGGAATCCATGCCCTGCCCACATTATAACAAATCTGCATTGTGAACATGCATTTTATCAGTGGTTCCCAAGCTCTTTTGATGGAGGGCAAAGTCTTACTTTTAAAATATCATGGCGGGCCACAGAGATCTGAGGAGCCGTCCTCAGTTGCTTTCATTGTGGACGAATGCGTGCGCTGGAGCGCCAGCAAATAGTGGTCTCTGGGGAAGCGTCGTAAGTTTCCCCATGCGCAGCATTTGGTAACATCTTACATCGAATGGAACATGTTTTTGGCATATTGTCAGTGCCAATTTACAACAATGCAAGATAAAACACACGTTTTTCAGTGGAAGTATAATAAGATGCATACTGCTTGGTGCAAGGGTAACTCAGATACTTTCATATCAGATCAATGTTAAGGCAATAATTGAAGATATCGTTTGAACATTGTTAAATTTCAAAAATCGTGTTTACCATGCTAAACGCCTATCTCCGTAGTTTAGATTATTTAACTGAAAGTCATTAAAAATATCTTTACATTTATTATTATTTACCTTTCTTCGTTCCTTAGAAACTGAAATAAAAATAATTCTGATTTTTTCCCCTCAAATTCGTGCAATTAATCGCTAAACAACACATCGGGTTCACCATGCATTTTTACGTCCAAAGACGCTCCTTACACCCGCATCGCCAGGTGGCGCCAGGCTCGTTGCCTTAAACCGGAAGTACACGATATTATCGCGAGTAACCAGTCCTTTAATATAGAGTCCTTGAGCTTGACGAAAAGTGAACTAAGATTAAAACAAAATAATAGAAAAAAAAACTTAACTTAAATCGAAAATCAAGAAAACAAGGTAATTTAATTTTTTTTCAAAATTTGTGAGTGACTGTCGCGGGCCACATTCAAAAGATTGGCGGGCCACTTTTGGCCCGCGGGCCACGGTTTGGGAACCACTGCATTTTATAATGAGTTGCTGGTACAATGACCAGCAAAGTATTTCCACATGAAGAGTAACTACAAAATGGTTGTGTAAAATTTCCGAAATTTCTATGCACTTTCTTACTGAATCCTAACTCACCTGCAATATCGCTTTCTGTTCTTTGTTTGCAGCAAGCAGAGCTTGCACTATCAACCAACTGCACTTGTTCTCCTCAATGTCTGTTCCGATCTTACCAGTTGTTGCTGGATCTCCATAACAGTCAAGGAAGTCATCCTACATTAACAAAACAGTATCCTGCAATTCATACTAATTTCATGTAACACAAACGCAAGTATCATCTCCATTCAACTTTCCATCTCAGCCATAAAGGATCACAACCTGGACTCAAACAAGAACATACCACAGCCTCAAAAAGCGAGTCCTCGTCACAGATTATATCTACACAATTCTAGAAGCATTTACCAACTCATATATGTAAAAAACCTAAGTTTAAATATACTGAATCAACCTGAAGACTATCTATATAACTGCACTTATTAAATTATTATTTTAGTGTGCAACTAGGAAACCTGAACAAAAATGCACTATGTCATGTCGAGAAAGTGCTCATCTAATCACAAAGCATTAACACCATCGGCTTGCAATAAAACTTACATTTGTTCTATAAATGTGACGCCAGGGGTCAAAACCCGTCACCATGTCGGTTTTTGACCTTTTTATTCAGTCATATTCTACAATTAATCTGCTTCAAAATACTTTTTACAGAATGAAAATATCTTTTTTCTAACTGAAGTTATGCGCGTTTGATTCTATCATTGATATAGTGAAAAAATCGAATAAAAGTTTCGGAATTTTCGTGTCATTAAAGTCCTCAGCAACCATTACTTGATTATTCTGCAATTTTGCTGTACAATACAGGGATATATTCTGTATCGAATAAAGCAAACGGCATCAAAATCGGATTACTCCTTTGTCAAATATGGCAAATTCATAGGCAACTGCTGAGTTGAAGAATATTTCACATTTTTCACCCGTCTCGCCTATTTCAGCGTCTAGCTCAATATCTAGGAAGCGACAAGCGACGGGTTTTGAGCCCTGGCGTCACAAATGGTTGTAGCATTTGAGGGGCTGACCAAACATTATCAACCCTGATGAAACCCTCATTCAGCAGAAACAGCAATAACTCAGACACATGATAACACATAACTAGGTTTGACACAGTTCTGTGCATAATTTTTACAGTGATACGTACTATATCACTCAAAAGGCTCAAGTTGAACTTTATGCTAATAAATCTAAACCTAAATATTTTCTGATATAACACGATTTCTTAACCCTTTAACGACGAGCGTGTACTAAAATGTATGGGAAACCAATGAAGCTCATCGTTAAAGGGATAAAAACTTTCTGTACATATCAAATAGTAGGAAATTTTTGTTGTAATGAAAACACAAACTTTCAGCCAAATCTAATGTAACATTAAAGCCACTTTTTCTTACTTTCTTTTACACACTGAATAGAACTACTGCAAAAAGTCAATGTAAATGTGTGACTATGACTTATACAATCTCTGACAAACATTCTAACCTGTATCTGGAAAAATTCTCCCATTTTAAGAAGAATTGGCTTTGCTTCCTCGTGAGATTGCTGATCTTTGATACCAGCCTGAAAATACCCAGCAATAACAAGGTTTTTACTTATTAATGCTGTGAGGTAATGACGGACTGAATACCTTGAGAAAGAGCCAGAAAATATGGAGCAAAGCATTAAATGACAGAATTAAATTGTATAAAGCATATTCTCAACCTTAACTTACAATAATTCAGTTTGTCTAGATGCGTTTAATACAACCTATTATCAGCACCTCTGTTTTGAGTGGTGCTATATAAATGTTCGATTACGATTACGATTTATTAGTTTAATCAAACAATCAGACAGCTGTAATAAATGACAAACATCACTAAATGTAAACAGCAACAATGAAATACAACAAAAGTCTAAAATTGTAACTGTAACAAGATTCGGTAGCTTTGCAATTACCTGAAGTTAAATAAACAGGGAGTGGAGTCAAGTTCTTACCATATACATGGCACAGGCAACAGGTAGAAAGAAGCTATAGAAAGCCGTCTTATACTTGACGATAGCTTTGTATCTCTTCAGTGTGTACAAAGTGAAGTCAACATGATCTGTTGGAGCAGTGATCAAGTCCAAAGTCTGACCTGTGACAGTCTGCAGCGTGGTCTACAATGCAAAATCCTTCTTAAATAAACAGGATTTTTGACACTTATTCCGTGGCTAAAACAACAACAAAATTGTCCACCATATTTAAGTCAACATTTAAATAATCTTGATTATCAACTTGTATTTACATAATTATAATCTGCAGTCTTAGATGCTGCAGTTTATCACTAGCGATATACTTTCTGATCAAGAAATTAAAACAAAAACATGCAGAACAGATTGTAAGCCTCAAAATTAAAACCAGTCACAAAGTGACTCATAATAACATTGCCAATTTCAAACCAGTAAGTGCAAAAACAAGTTCAATCATGCATAACCAAATAAAGTGCTAAAAATATAACACTTTTAATTAGAATGCAATTTGTTATTGACTGGTTCACGAGCAATGAATACTAATTGGTTGGTACTTGGTGTCGGTCCAACAACACATGTTCACATGTTGTTAAGACTTAGTAATCTGACATTGTTGCCTTCACCACTAAAATTAATGTAATGTAATGTAATGTAATGTAATTAGTAATTTATATAGCGCCGCTCACAGCCGAGGCCATTCAGTAGCGCTCCCAGTGCGAGAACCCCGAGAGAAGAAATATGTTTTAAGGAGAGAGAGAGATGAATACAATGATCCAGAAAGGAAAGTCTCACGCAAAGTGAAGTGAAGGGCATTCCATAAAGAGGGCCCAATGATGGCAAAGGATCGAGTTTGAGCAATCGTAGTCCTAGCTCGTGGGACAAAGAAGTCAGATCGGTCCAGAGATCGTAAAGGCCGATGAGAAGATGCAGAAAGAGGAGGACGAATGACATCCCTGAGGTATTTTGGAGCAAGTCCCAGTTTGGATTTGAGGACCAAAGCAAGGACTTTAAACTGAATGCGGTCAGAGAGAGGAAGCCAATGCAGTTGGTTAACCATGAATGATGATATATGGGAGTATTTAGGAAGGTGAGCAATCAATCGAGCAGCAGTATTGAGAACAGACTGAATAGGGTATAGACGGATCTTGGGAAGACCAATAAGTAGGGAGTTGCAATAATCAATTCTGGAACAGACAAATGCATGGACAATGGATGCCATGGTAGAGAGAGGAACAGATCTGCGAATAACCCTGAGAGGTGAAAGTAAGAGGATCGTGTAAGATGTAAAAAAACATGTTTTTTTTGGCGTTGAAATATTTCAATGAAATATTTCAGTTTTATTTGAAATATTTCAGTTTTCTTTGAAACATTTGAAATTATTTTTTTCTTTACATTTTACAACTAATTACAACCATAATAACAGTTTATTTATTTCTTTCATATTACATATTATATGCATTATTGTGTTAGTGATGACCATCCTCGAGATACTCAATTTATTTCTAATTACCTGTTTTTAAGAATGACTTTTATGAGAGTTACATTATATGTTGAAAAACATATTTTATTCACCAAATGTCACAAATTACAGTTTGATCTAATAAAATAGATGTTATTGTTCATTGTTATGCTTAACATTTATTATTAATCACTTGTTTTGTCATAAATGAAATAAATGTGATTTTAGCTAAATTCTGCTAGCCTAGGACACAGTCAATCGTATAGAATTCGAAACACTTTAGTGACTTTACAAGACAAATTATAAATCACAAATACTATGTCAACTAGACTCAATAATAATCCGGCGAACAAAATTTTACAAAAAGTTCTAAGAATAGAACTTAGAACACAAACATAAATAGTACTATCAGTCAGACAGAGTAAACCATCATTAATAGTAATTATACTGCTAAAATCTGTCAGTTACAAGATTTCCTCATTGTTATTCATCATCGTCCATGTCATCATCTTTGTTGTCATTATATTATTTATTTAAGAAGTCTTTTATTCGTCAAACAACATAAATAAAACCAGGAATAGGCATGACGACGGAAACTGTGTACAAGAAATCCATCATGGCTGCCATCGACTACGATCAAATAGAGTGCAAACAATGACAAGCAAAGTAACGTCTGCTATTATAAAGTTAATATCCGATTGCAGAACAGACCATATCTTTGGAACACCATGTCATTGGAACAGCACAAACTGGTCTAACTCAAGACATTGTGTCAATTTGTGTGCATCCAATACTTCAAAAAAAACATGTTGTTTTTTTTGGTCATTGAAATATTTCAAAAAAAACTGTCAGAAATGAAATATTTCAAATGAAATATTTCACGCTCACATCACTAATCGTGTAAGGTTGGTTACATGAGCAGAAAAAGTGAGAGCGCTGTCCAAAGTGACACCTAGGTCACGCACACAAGTAGAGAACATAAAATTGGGAAAGTTTTCAGAGAGAAGCGAAAAGTCAATTTTCAGAAGTTGTTGGGGTGTGCCAAGCCAAATAAGTTGAGTTTTGGAAGAGTTTAGCGAAAGGCGATTGGAAGACATCCACAAATGCAAGTCATGGGAAAGAGCTTCAATACGGCGAGCTAAAGTGAGTTGAGTAGACGCAGGACCATGAACATATGCCTGAACGTCATCAGCAAAAAGGTGACCAGTAGCAGAGTAATTTGTAAACAAAGAGGTAATATCAGCCGTGTACAAAATGAAAAGAAGGGGTCCAAGGACTGATCCCTGAGGAACTCCTAGAAGGACAGGCACCCAGTTAGACCTAAAATTAAGAATAAAATTAAGAATAAAATTAAGAATAACTTATCTAAATATCATGAGAGCAGCATTACAAATAATTATGCCCTCAAATTTATGGAAAAAGCACCTACTTCGTGAAAGAGATCAACTATATCTGTGTAGTATGGTCTGTCTCTCAGATACTTCTTGAGTAAAAAGTAAACGACACACTCAAGGAAGAAAGCATCATTAACTGCCTTTAGACCAACTCCATCCTATATGCAAGAACAGATAATATAAAAACTGTTAAAACAAACAATCTAAAATATTTCACGGAGTATGATATCAAACAATACTTATGGCATTATAAAATTTGGTAATGTTGAACATCAATTTTTTTAAGCATGACTGATATCAAGATAATCAATAAGAAGGAATATAAAAGCAACTAAACAATAAAGGAGACTAAAGTAAATGAAAGTGCGCACCACTTTATACCAACATGGTTGCCCACGTCTTGTCAGAGATGTGTCCATGATGTCATCAGCCACTAGAAAAAATGCCTGAAGCTGAAAACAACCAGAAATAGTCAAGTTATTAATATCAAAATTGAAACACACGCTTCAAAAAATCTAAGCAATTTATATTTACAGATGAAAAAAGACAATTTATCCATGCTGAAAAAGAGTTCCGGCTGCAGTGGATTGTCCATCACTAGTTGCCCTAGTTTGTGGGATTGCCATAAAAGCTTGGACACATATCTTCAGGTTTAGGTACATGTGACAATTCTGCATGCTTCTGTATTCTGTCTCCACAAAACTTACACTGAAGTTGATGGCATACATTGACGAAGAACAGAAATAGAATCGGTCCACTGAAAACCTAATATCTTAAACTTTGAGGTTTTGTTACAAAACACCAAACAATCTGATGGCTGTGTGTCATTTTTTAAAGAAATTTTTTCATTTCATCAGTGGTTTGCTCAACTTGAATGCAGGCATATACATTTAAAGACATTGCTGTAAAACTGAAAAAAGTATCCAAGTCCTGTGAAATCAATGACTTCTCCTTAAAATTCAGATCTAACCAAAATGCTCAAAGCAAATTATCAGTTGTATCTGCCAAACAAATCAGAAAAAAATCAACAAATTTATGTTTATCAGAATAAACAGGAAATAAAAATCAAATGGCTGATTAAATTTTTTTTAGCCTGGGCACTGTTCCTAGTCGGTACCAAAACACTGTTTAGTTGAGAACCTAAAAACATACCTGGATCCAACTGTCTTCGTCCAGCGTAAAACAAATACAAATACTGGGTATAGCTCTAATAATTATTACCATTACTTACCGTACTACACATTTGGCTCCCTTAATGTCAGTTTGATATAACTTGACCTTTTAATAGGGCTATTTATCCACCTCTTGCTGCTGTTTTCTTTTTCAATGGAATGACCTGCTCTAGAGTCAAAGCACCTTGTTGATAACACTACGTTAACTATTGGCACCTCAGACATCACTCAATTATGTTAACGAGATTTATGTCTTTAGAGCCAGATCAAACACCTTGATGTAACATTGTAACAAGGACATTTTCTATACCTGAACTAAATTTCAGATCCATGTTGCTGTGTTATATTATAATTCATGCTATAATGAAGCATATCATATTGAGACCCTGGTGTACTAGTATCCACTGCTGCTACTCTCAATGTCAGTCACCATCGCCAAACTTGCCTCAGTATACCAAAGCATTCGTTATAAGTTTCATGACATACACCGCATTGCAAAGACGCAATGCAGGATAGTTCACTCCAAGATAGTCTTTTGATACAAAATAACACAGAACAAAAGCCACAACACAAAACTTTCTTATTTTCAAATTTCTTACCCATTCTAAACACCATCCAACAACTCCAGCTCGTTTTAGCCCATCTTCTGTAAGCTCACTGCTATCTGCCAGAAAGCGAAATGACTGTACAACAGCTAATCCCCGGTTCTTTTTACCATGAGGGACATTGTACTCGTTAACCTTTACATAAAAGCAAAAACACGAATTTACTGTAACCTTTGAAAAAAACACTGGTCAATGCAGATAATTCTGTAGCAAAATATCATTACGTGCAGAGGCATAACCAAAAAGGGAGCAACTTATAATTAAACAGCTATGAAAGGATTATAACCGCCTTGCTGCATTAATATATTGGAACAGTGAGAAGAACATGTCCCTTGAGCGAAAGGGGCAGCCATAGTTATGTGTAGATGGGTGGCCAGTCTACTCCCTCGTTGTCTGATCTTCCCACAGTCCAGAGTCTATGTTCATTTCATACTCATGTTCACTACAGGGGCAGAAGTGAAGCAAATTTTATACATCTTTTCACCATGGCTGGCATTTGAACCTCTAGACAATAGTGCACAGGAAACCCATGAAAGTTAAAAATATATTGGTGTGCACAATTATCTATTTATATCTGAAAGCCCAATGAAAACACACAATTTAAAAGCAAAGTAGTTTAAATTGGATGTGACTTCCACATTAAAAACCTCACCCTTTTAAACCATTTAAATGCATCTGTGGTCTCTTCGTCTATCAAGCTTGCATCAGTCAAGTCTTTCTGTAAGACTAGGAACAAGTCATCAAAGGCTGCAACATCGTCCACTGTGGTTTGTTTCTTCTGATCTCCCATTTCAAGCAGTTCTGGCAATTATGAAACCAACGAATTTTACTCTCGTTATAAACTAGATTATTATACAAGATAAACTCAAATGGACAGGATAATAATGGAAAGGAGGCATCAGACTCTCTTTTAGACCGCCCTATATATCCAGACAGCTCTCGTTTAGACATTTCAGATTTCCATAAGCTGTGCTAAGGCCAAAACAAAATAATGTTGTGTTTCCGGCAACCCGACCGAGTCACTTTTTTAGGCCCGACTGGGAAAATTTTGTGAAAAAATTATTTTTTTGAACAAATTATTTTAAAAAATAATTTTTTTTAATTAAAAAAATTTTTTTTATTGACACGTGAATTTTAACTTTTGCGACATTGATAACATTGCTTTCCATTGCATAAAATTTTTTTGGCCTCAGCAAGGTGAAATATGATGACGATATATTCGTTTATTATTATACAACGATGCAGCATTGCATAAAATTATTTTACAAAATAAAATTTTTTCCTACCTGCCTACCCAGATTTTAAAACCACTGTTACCGGAAACACACCTACATTTTTTTGGCCTAAGTTGTCTCTTCTAAGATAAGCAGATGACTGTGACAATGCTGGAATAAGTATAGTTACAGGTACTGTAACAGAATGTCTACAAATTATACCTCATGATAAATAGACCACGAGTATTCAAATGTGACTATTCCCATCTTATGGAATTGATCCAACAATTTCCTACAAATTCTACTAAACTACTAATGTTAAGTAGAACTTTTAATCGGTTCATAATGTACTAAGTTAACACAGTAACGTTGATATTGTTCAGAACTAACTGAAGGTGTATGGCACTATGCTAACCTAAGTAGCTGATACGTGTATTATAGCCTAAATAAAAGTTTGCTTATTTAAATTTTTATAGTTTAGAATTTTCTACCAAATAAAGGTCAACGTTTCACTTTCGTAAATATGGCATGTTTGTTACTTGGTACTTACTTAGTGAATTGCATTATGGGATGTCGCTCGTACATAGCAGCGCTCTATGCTATGGAAGTCTGGGGTGGCCATATTGTTTACCTAGTCATCGATCACAAGTTCTTCACAATTGCCTTACAAATTTAGCATATTTAACATAACATTAAATATTAACCCCATTTCAAATTGCTTACATAATCAATCATTACAACATTAACATTTACATTAAATAACATAGGGCAAGCAATATTACAAGTACTAAGTCATAACAGTATTGTGCAGTGGCGGCACCAGGATTTCAGGTTTGGGGGCTAAAGCTCAAAAATTTGTCCGGATGACCTTTTTTTTATTTTTTTGCTTTTACAGCTCCTTTAAAATCTCCTCGCTGTGATTTTAGGGGGGCTGAGCCGCATTGAGGGGGGCTAAGCACCCCCTAGCGCCGCCACTGGTATTGTGACTCACAGACTACAATATTTCATAATTATGTTGTAGCATTTAAAATTATAATTCCTAACAGCTACAAAACATTATATATGCTAAACATTTATGTCATTTGGCATCTATATCTGAAAATAATACAATCTCTTTCTGACATCGTATGTATTCCGCAACAACAGTTCAGCTAATTCTTGAGCTGTGCATCCTCTGGAACGATCTGCAACTAGGCAAGCAGACTTCTACACTGCTTTCTATATGCTTGGTCAACTGGTTAGTTGAGCTGTTTAACGACAATGTACGATTAGACGATTAGATTAAGTTATTAGTGTCGCCCTACTCCTTTCTGCAGGCTTAGGGCTAGCACCATCGGAGTAGGCCTACGGGTAGTGGCGGAGTTACAAGACAGGCATGCTAATTCTGTATCACTGAGCAACAAATATACACTGTTTGTCTGCTTGAAAAACTATGGAAGTTGGGCACTGTGCGATTACATAGCAAACAACAAACTGAAACAAGAAAGCAATAAGATAATTAAGGTTTTCCAAAACAGATCTCTAGATCTCAGCCAATGCCCACCTGTTTCAGCTACAAGACGTTTTAAATTCAGAGATAATAATAAAAATAATAATAATAAGACGACGATTTCTATAGCGCCGTAGCTAGGGTTGCCAGACGTCCGGCAAAAGGAGGATATGTCCTCCTTTTTGGCCTCATGTCCTCTGTCCGGCAGGCAAAGCTAAAAACCTGGAAAATGTCCGGCTTTTTCTATGTTTGTTGTATTGGGGCTAATTGGGCTATTGGCTATTATTTTGTGCCAGTGTTTAAACTTTCTACCGACTTTACACTGGCATGTTGTCCCTAAGTTCCCCAAAACTTTGGGTTAAGGGGCCTAACAATCGACCTAATTATTTACTTTTTTACTTCAGCTCTATTGTTTGACCAATACTGCAATCCTAAATCATTCATGCAAGGCAAGAATGAACAGTTTTTTAAAGTGTCCTGCATGAACAGTGGAGTTCATTTTTCCAAAGTTACTAAAATGCAAGTTGTTTCTCAGAGTTACGTAAAATTTGCGAAATTTTCTACTGTATTCCTGGAAACAATGGCAACGTTGAAAGATTATTTTCCTTGACTATAACGCTCAGTTTACTCTGTGAAGGGAATCATTCTTACAAAGTACAATATGAAGAATGTTTCTATCGAGAAGTTCTATGTGTTTGCTATTGGCAACGAGGATTTGCTGCACAGAGTTGGCTCTTCAGAGAAATGCTGTACGTACGGTATTATGGAAAAGGTGCAATTGATTACTTACAATACTTTGCAACATTATGATAAAAAGCCTCAACTGATTTTATATGCAGCTTTCAATGTGACTTCATTTCTTGGTTACTTAGGAGACCTACTGCGTGGCACTGACTCTCGGGTGAAACTTCCAATGTGTCCGCCTTTGTCCTTTCCGGATTTCTGTGTCCTCCTTTGGCTACCCATGTATCTGGCAACCCTAGCCGTAGCACAGCGGAGGCCGCAGGAAAGGGCGCTGTGCATGAGTTCAACAAATCAATCACAGAGATAATGACACTTACGAATACTTTCCAGCAGATTTATAATTGAAAAACTGAGAAAAATCTCAGTAATAAACTAGTAATTATTTTAATAACAGTACGACCCGGTGTTACAACATTTTAACATCACTCGACATCTTACGCTATTATGGATCCCAAGTTCACGTGATCGAAACTCGCGCTCTTATTGGACAGATATCGTCGCCATATTCCAGCACCAGAGACTTGTAATATTACAAGACTGGAGAATTCTTATTCAATGTCATGTGCCCATGTGCCTATATACTAGCCTAATCAGAGGTCAGAAAATGTCGCATCTTGTTTTCATAACAATTGCATTCAGTGAATTGTATTTATGAAGACAAATCGACAAATAATTAGGCCTATGCGCGGTGAAGCAAAAAAGTTGCCTGTGAAGGTTTAAGACATATTTAATATAAGAAATACAAAACTTGAAGTGTGGATGAGTGCAACCGGATATGCGTTCTCTATAATAGGCTATAGATTCCTTGCAGTGAAGGTCTTTAGCAACGACCTCTTATATTATGTATATTTTGTCTTTAGCAGCATAGATATAATCGTTGGATATAATGGCAGAGAACAACGACCATAATAATTATTATATCTCGATGTGTCCACTTAGGCACCAATCCAAGTAAAGGATTCTATATTAATAATAGGTCCTTGGCACCCATCTATGATGTCCCAGAGCTATATATATATTACCAAAGACCTTACATATAAATGCCATTTATATATAAGGTCTTTGTATATTACCGATGTCCCCAAAGACCTTACATATAAAAGGCCTTTTATATGTAAGGTCTTTGGATGTCCCTTGCAAAATTAAAGTTCACTGTTTTATTCGTAAAACTCCTATGCAACGGCCGTACTACATATATATATATATATATATATATATATATATATATATATATATATATATATATATATATTATGGGCAGTGTTGTTCAGTAATTGAAATAGGGGCCTACATGTAATTGAATTAGGTAATTGAATTACAAGTTCTGTAATTGTAATTGAATTGCATTTTAAGTCCAGTAATTGTAATTGTATTTTAATTACAATACTGCATGTAATTTGTAATTAAATTAAATGTAAATTACAAATTACTTTAATAATGTCAGCAAAGATGACAGCCTACCGGGTTAATTGGCCCGTTTAATTGAATAAACTGCTCTGCATTATGTTTGCATGGCAACATAATTGTCAACATTATTCTTTCCTTACACCCCTCTTACAATTGGGTGGCTTTAAACATGACTCTGCTTACAGCACACTTTGATAGACCTCAAGGGCAAGGGTTGACCTTCATTATCAGACTATCCATGCAGTCATGCACTCATTCTTAGCTAGCTTACTTCGGCTGCCTACAGAAAACAGAGCTTCCATCTTCAGCTGCAGTTGAGCGTCTCTTTAGCACTGGTGAACAAATTGACTCACTCATCCAGCCTGGCCTAGGCGCAATTGATCAACTGAGTTCTCTAACAGACTATCATTTTCAAAACTTCTACTCCTAAAAATCAAATAAACTATAACTTGTTTAATGGATCATAATTGCAAATCGTATTTTCGAAACCTGACAAACTTATAATACAACCGAATGCATGTAGATATTATTACAATTTACAGGCCATCGGTTCATTGGATGTTTGAGTTTTAAAATAGAGTAAATTATAAATTATCGAAAAATTCTAAATCATTTGCCAATTTTAAAGGAATTCTCGAAAACTAATTGGTAATTGAATTACAATCAAAATGTAATTGTAATTCAATTACATTCACAATCAAGTAACTGTAATTGTAATTCAATTACATTTACAGGCATGTAATTGCAATTATAATTGAATTACATTTAGAATGTAATTGATACAACACTGATTATGGGTCGTACACGTTATCCATAGATTGCGTAACTGCAGAGAGCGAGCCGAACACTATCAAAGATTATAAATTGATAATCATCTTGCATGTGTCAACTGGGGATCTCCATTGGATATGTTTGGTTGGCTGGTTGCAGTTCAACGACGCTGTATGAATAGGCTACGGTAGATAATTACATGTAGGCCTAGGCCTAAGTTATTTGCGTAGCCCTACTCCTTTCTCCAGGCTTGGAACTAGCAGTTCGGTTAATTTCAGTCGTGATTGGAAAGTAGCAGGAGGAGAGTGCAAGCGGAGGATCGATGTTAGGCTAATTAACAGTTGTGATAGTAGGATGAGCAAGCTGTCGGAGATCTTTTGGCAGTTCATTCCAAAGATATAAACTAAAAGAGCAAAAACTAAGGTGCTCGTGTATGCGGACCGTGCTAGCTCGAGATTTAAATCTCTTTTTAAAAGCCACCATGGGTAAACCTATTCGAACCAGCAACCGAACGAACGCACAGTGGTGCCTGCATGGGACGTATTTTTTTACACGTCACGAAAACGGCCAATTAAGCCTGTTTGCGTCATAGGCCTACAATAAATATCTACGGACGGATAAAATTCTTGTTGGTCAGGAAAACTGACAACAGCTGCCAAGACTTGTTTCAGCAGATAAACCATGAGAGGACTTAAAAAAGACCCACGAATTTGTAAAGTTAATTGCTGTGTGTGCCAGCGACTTCAGCTGTTCAGCACAGGTCCTGTAGAACGTATTCTTTCACATGGCGGAATTTTATGAGACCCACAGGGAACGTCTAGGACTCTAGGTCAATCAATTCTGAGCGAATTGGTTTTTAAAATGCAGCAAACATTTGGAATAACATTACGCAATAGGACATTTGTAAATACGAATTCGGAATTCTCTGCAGTCTGCATCTGTTTCGCTTCAATAAAATTAAAGAATCATGTCCGACTTGACAAATTTTTAGTGAGAAATGGAAGTCTGGGTATGATTGTGATTTATTGAAGTCTTGGTCATGAGGTTTGTGTCTTGAGGTTTAAGGTCTTGGTATTGGTTTTGAGACCAAAGGTCTTGGTTTTGATCTTGAGGTTCAAAGTCTTGGCCTTGGTCTTGTTCTAGAGGGGTCAGGTCTTGATTACAAGGGTGATCACGGGCAAACTGTGGCGTCGATGGTTTATTTATTTGTTGGTCAATTTATTTAGTCTGAACGACTTACCAACACATCGCCAACCGATCGATGTCGTTCAAACAAAACCTTTAAAGAGCAAACGCTCAGCAAGAATAGGCCTACACGCAGGAATAAACGCGGTTAGCCTATGTGGATTTGCTTAGAACTGAATGAGTCTTCACCGAATCTCTCCAATATAATTCATGTGAATTATACCTAGCTTGTTGCTGAAAAACTTGGAAAATTCTGTAGTGACGACAGTGAGACGTGTTTAATTTGATATACTTTCTGCTATTACCCTATACCAGACACCATAATTATAACAGTGAAAATCGCACGCTATAATCATCATAGGGCCTATAGGTAGGCATAGGCCTAATTATGGTGTCTGATATTTTGTTAAATGTTATGTGATTTTTATTTGACATGGCTTCAATAAAAGAGTTTTGATTGATTGATTGATTGATTGATAGCATTCCTGTTACTTGACCTTACATTGAGATGATTTTGGATTTAAATTAGGACCTCATTCTCAGGATTCTCAAGAGGAGAAGCAGGAAGAGGAGGAGGAGGAGACGAAGAAGAAGGAGCAGGAGGAGGCGATGATGAAGATGAAGGATATGAACGCAGTGGTGTGTACCAGTGGGTGCACATGGGTTTTGGAAGAACGATCTCCCACGGGTGCCAGAAGTGGGGTTGGGTTTTACATATACTAATTGACAGTTCTGAATGACTTCTTATTGAATTATATATAATTCGGCCAGAGTGTAGGTTTGTTTTCCCATTCCAGGTGGGTGGGGGTAGTTAGATTCCACTTGATGGAGATGAAGACGATGAAGATGAAGACGACGAAGAAGGTGGTGATAATGATGATGATTGTGATGAAGACGATTATGTTGAATGGAAATTCTGTAAGGCTCTAATGATGTTGAAAATGACAATGATGACGATGTGGATGATGATGATGATGATGACAACATCGTTTATTGTTTTTGTTGGTGGCATAATATTTATTATTCGTAATTTATCTCAGAGGATTTTCTCCACTGCGTGACATCGAATGTATCGAATGGTTACATAATATTCATTGATGACTAGCCTAAACATAGGTCAACTAGTAAGGCCAATTCATGAATAATCATTCTAAAGACGCTTCCGAGACAGAGGCACGTTTACCAGTAGGCGCACTAAACGCGCGCCTAGGGTCCCAAATCTCGGAGGGCCCCAAACGAATGAAAATATTTTTTAAATTACCAAAATAACATTTTTTATTTTTTATTTATTTTTTAATATTGCGTAGTATATCTACTTTCTATTTTTTTACAACTTAACGTTCACATAAAAGTATATTATCGTAATTTATAATTGTGTAGGCTACCAGTAACAATTAGGGTTGATTACCAGTTAGTGTACCTTCATCACAATCATCATCAATAAGCCGTGTATGGCAGGCTGTCTGTTCTGTTAGTAGTTAAGATTTATGTCTTCTGTCATTTGCGTTCTTGTGAATTGTTTCAATTGCGTAACTGTAAACTGTACCGGTTGCGATGTGTCAACTGGATTGTTTCAATAAAGGAAGAATTATTATTATAATTGCTTTGTTCATTTGGACAGCAGTTAGGCTAATAATTCATTTTTGCGTAAATAACATCAAACTTGCTAGCAACAAACCCCAACGGCCGTAACGGTCATCATGTACATTATCATGTGTAGGCCTACATGATGACCAGTTGCCAAAGCACAGGCTAAAGCGTTGGTGAAAAAATGGAGCAGAATGAGATACCTCAAATGACGGTAGGCCTATATTATGAAATTCGTTGCTGCAAATAATAAATTCCACCAGCAAATTCCTGCAGGATCAAAGACTGTGTTTGTCGAAAGTGGCTGAATAATTGAATTCTTTAACAATTTTTGTTCCAAAGTCAGAGAAATTTTCCCCAAAAATAGAGATGGAGGCAAAACTTATACTTGCTATGGAGAGCGACGATTGCCCAGGTAGTTTAGCTTTGCTCTGCATTGAATCTGCTGAAACAAAGAAGGCAAACTTTGACCAAGAAATTGATAATTTTGGTAGGCTCAAATGCAGAAAGAATGCCCTATACACTGTGTCCACGATAAAGTAGAACACTAGACTTGGTCAAATATCTTGGTAAATTGTAGTATTGTAGCATTATTTGAAAGGCGCCTGGACATTTGCCTTAGCAACTAGCCTTAGTAACCTAGTCCTAGGAACAAAAAGATCTAGCCAATCAGCAGCATAAAAGGAACGAGATGAGGTCGCAGATAACGGCTTTCGCATATAGTCAGAAAGATACTTTGGGGCACTTCTCGGCTGCGCCTTTGAGACTAGAAAGAATACTTGAAAACCTACATATTGTTGATACTTATATATCACTAATCTTTGCTCCGATCATTAATTCACTATGACATGTTGTATACAGGATGGTGAACAAATACAAAAGAAAACCAGATCGCCAGAGTTGGAATTCAGAATACATGAGGCTAGCTATCACAGCAGTTGAAACTAATGAAATGGATTGGCTACGAGGTTCAAAAGAATTCAACGATCCACGGGGTACATTAGGACTTCGAGCCAGCCACTACACTGTCAGAAATTGTATGAGCCCATTTGTGATACTAGTGTCACTTCAACCCCAGACACTCATTCGGACGCTGAACATTATGTAGCTCAGAAACCATCTACGATGACAGAGGCTATTGCAGGCATTAAACTTCAGATTTCTCACTCAGAGAAAACTACAGTGCTTCCAATAAACACATCTTGTGTATGTACACCAATTCGAGCTGTTGATTTGTCTCCATTTCCTCCCTCATCACACTCTGCATCCCGTAGTAAGAGGACAAGTGAAGGTGCATCGGCTTGGCCAAGCAACCTTTACCTGATGATAGCCATAAAGTACAGTGAAAAAGATAGACAGAAAAAAGTCAGACCGAGAAAGCTCAGTCTGGAGGAGCCACAAAAAGAGTTCCTGTGAAAAAGAGCAAAGCTGCATGCAAAAGTACCAAAAAGAGGTGTGGACCACATGATGATTTCAAAAGGGCAAATGAGCCAAGGCCTTCAAGCCAGAAATTAAATGAAGATGATGCAGATCCAAGATGCCTGTTTTGCAGTGACTTGTTGTCCAACTCACGTGAGCGTGAGCCGTGGATCAAGTGCACAGTTTGCCACAACTGGGCACATTGCGAATGATCTCAAAGAAAACAAACTTTTGTGTGTGATTTGTGTAGTGAATAGGTAGACAAGTAGGCCTGCAACAAGCTTTGGCAGACTTGTAGCAATTGATTTTTGAGTTTTTATACATAGGCTAAGTGCTAGTCACATATTGGAAGCTTTTTCATGTAGTGTTGTTGACCTAGTTCTTCAGTTTATTTGCTGATGATTGATTGCTTAGTTTATCGGTATAAAATGTGTTTGTCTTTCTTGTAACAGTTTCAGTTGAATTGCAGTTTTGCTTGTCCCTGAGTCGTCAGTGTTGTATTTTGTCACGATAGGCCTAACATGTTTAACTCTTTAAAAAAATCCTAATTGTGTGTGGTTCCAGCAGCTGTTTAGTTAGTCTCAGAACATCAAAATATAAAATATAATATGTTATAATTTTCATTTTACTATAAATAATAACTTGTAATCATTTTATTTAAGCCTTAGAAATTGGGTCAAAAATGTGTATGTCATTTTAGACTATACCCTATGTCATTTTGCCCAGCACATAGCCCAAAATGACATAGAACAAGCATTTTTACAAAACTGCCGGTTTTTTCTGTTCTCATATATTTATTAGTATTTGGACCACTGCATTATGTAAGTGCACTAGGTGTCTGATAAACAGGATAACAAAGTCCCACTTGTGCGATAAATATTATGCTAAACTTGCAAAAAATCCTTAGCTATGTCATTTTGGGCCACTTTCCCCTACAACCGAATGCATGTAGATATTATTACAATTTACAGGCCATCGGTTCATTGGATGTTTGAGTTTTAAAATAGAGTAAATTATAAATTATCGAAAAATTCTAAATCATTTGCCAATTTTAAAGGAATTCTCGAAAACTAATTGGTAATTGAATTACAATCAAAATGTAATTGTAATTCAATTACATTCACAATCAAGTAACTGTAATTGTAATTCAATTACATTTACAGGCATGTAATTGCAATTATAATTGAATTACATTTAGAATGTAATTGATACAACACTGATTATGGGTCGTACACGTTATCCATAGATTGCGTAACTGCAGAGAGCGAGCCGAACACTATCAAAGATTATAAATTGATAATCATCTTGCATGTGTCAACTGGGGATCTCCATTGGATATGTTTGGTTGGCTGGTTGCAGTTCAACGACGCTGTATGAATAGGCTACGGTAGATAATTACATGTAGGCCTAGGCCTAAGTTATTTGCGTAGCCCTACTCCTTTCTCCAGGCTTGGAACTAGCAGTTCGGTTAATTTCAGTCGTGATTGGAAAGTAGCAGGAGGAGAGTGCAAGCGGAGGATCGATGTTAATTAACAGTTGTGATAGTAGGATGAGCAAGCTGTCGGAGATCTTTTGGCAGTTCATTCCAAAGATATAAACTAAAAGAGCAAAAACTAAGGTGCTCGTGTATGCGGACCGTGCTAGCTCGAGATTTAAATCTCTTTTTAAAAGCCACCATGGGTAAACCTATTCGAACCAGCAACCGAACGAACGCACAGTGGTGCCTGCATGGGACGTATTTTTTTACACGTCACGAAAACGGCCAATTAAGCCTGTTTGCGTCATAGGCCTACAATAAATATCTACGGACGGATAAAATTCTTGTTGGTCAGGAAAACTGACAACAGCTGCCAAGACTTGTTTCAGCAGATAAACCATGAGAGGACTTAAAAAAGACCCACGAATTTGTAAAGTTAATTGCTGTGTGTGCCAGCGACTTCAGCTGTTCAGCACAGGTCCTGTAGAACGTATTCTTTCACATGGCGGAATTTTATGAGACCCACAGGGAACGTCTAGGACTCTAGGTCAATCAATTCTGAGCGAATTGGTTTTTAAAATGCAGCAAACATTTGGAATAACATTACGCAATAGGACATTTGTAAATACGAATTCGGAATTCTCTGCAGTCTGCATCTGTTTCGCTTCAATAAAATTAAAGAATCATGTCCGACTTGACAAATTTTTAGTGAGAAATGGAAGTCTGGGTATGATTGTGATTTATTGAAGTCTTGGTCATGAGGTTTGTGTCTTGAGGTTTAAGGTCTTGGTATTGGTTTTGAGACCAAAGGTCTTGGTTTTGATCTTGAGGTTCAAAGTCTTGGCCTTGGTCTTGTTCTAGAGGGGTCAGGTCTTGATTACAAGGGTGATCACGGGCAAACTGTGGCGTCGATGGTTTATTTATTTGTTGGTCAATTTATTTAGTCTGAACGACTTACCAACACATCGCCAACCGATCGATGTCGTTCAAACAAAACCTTTAAAGAGCAAACGCTCAGCAAGAATAGGCCTACACGCAGGAATAAACGCGGTTATGTGGATTTGCTTAGAACTGAATGAGTCTTCACCGAATCTCTCCAATATAATTCATGTGAATTATACCTAGCTTGTTGCTGAAAAACTTGGAAAATTCTGTAGTGACGACAGTGAGACGTGTTTAATTTGATATACTTTCTGCTATTACCCTATACCAGACACCATAATTATAACAGTGAAAATCGCACGCTATAATCATCATAGGGCCTATAGGTAGGCATAGGCCTAATTATGGTGTCTGATATTTTGTTAAATGTTATGTGATTTTTATTTGACATGGCTTCAATAAAAGAGTTTTGATTGATTGATTGATAGCATTCCTGTTACTTGACCTTACATTGAGATGATTTTGGATTTAAATTAGGACCTCATTCTCAGGATTCTCAAGAGGAGAAGCAGGAAGAGGAGGAGGAGGAGACGAAGAAGAAGGAGCAGGAGGAGGCGATGATGAAGATGAAGGATATGAACGCAGTGGTGTGTACCAGTGGGTGCACATGGGTTTTGGAAGAACGATCTCCCACGGGTGCCAGAAGTGGGGTTGGGTTTTACATATACTAATTGACAGTTCTGAATGACTTCTTATTGAATTATATATAATTCGGCCAGAGTGTAGGTTTGTTTTCCCATTCCAGGTGGGTGGGGGTAGTTAGATTCCACTTGATGGAGATGAAGACGATGAAGATGAAGACGACGAAGAAGGTGGTGATAATGATGATGATTGTGATGAAGACGATTATGTTGAATGGAAATTCTGTAAGGCTCTAATGATGTTGAAAATGACAATGATGACGATGTGGATGATGATGATGATGATGACAACATCGTTTATTGTTTTTGTTGGTGGCATAATATTTATTATTCGTAATTTATCTCAGAGGATTTTCTCCACTGCGTGACATCGAATGTATCGAATGGTTACATAATATTCATTGATGACTAGCCTAAACATAGGTCAACTAGTAAGGCCAATTCATGAATAATCATTCTAAAGACGCTTCCGAGACAGAGGCACGTTTACCAGTAGGCGCACTAAACGCGCGCCTAGGGTCCCAAATCTCGGAGGGCCCCAAACGAATGAAAATATTTTTTAAATTACCAAAATAACATTTTTTATTTTTTATTTATTTTTTAATATTGCGTAGTATATCTACTTTCTATTTTTTTACAACTTAACGTTCACATAAAAGTATATTATCGTAATTTATAATTGTGTAGGCTACCAGTAACAATTAGGGTTGATTACCAGTTAGTGTACCTTCATCACAATCATCATCAATAAGCCGTGTATGGCAGGCTGTCTGTTCTGTTAGTAGTTAAGATTTATGTCTTCTGTCATTTGCGTTCTTGTGAATTGTTTCAATTGCGTAACTGTAAACTGTACCGGTTGCGATGTGTCAACTGGATTGTTTCAATAAAGGAAGAATTATTATTATAATTGCTTTGTTCATTTGGACAGCAGTTAGGCTAATAATTCATTTTTGCGTAAATAACATCAAACTTGCTAGCAACAAACCCCAACGGCCGTAACGGTCATCATGTACATTATCATGTGTAGGCCTACATGATGACCAGTTGCCAAAGCACAGGCTAAAGCGTTGGTGAAAAAATGGAGCAGAATGAGATACCTCAAATGACGGTAGGCCTATATTATGAAATTCGTTGCTGCAAATAATAAATTCCACCAGCAAATTCCTGCAGGATCAAAGACTGTGTTTGTCGAAAGTGGCTGAATAATTGAATTCTTTAACAATTTTTGTTCCAAAGTCAGAGAAATTTTCCCCAAAAATAGAGATGGAGGCAAAACTTATACTTGCTATGGAGAGCGACGATTGCCCAGGTAGTTTAGCTTTGCTCTGCATTGAATCTGCTGAAACAAAGAAGGCAAACTTTGACCAAGAAATTGATAATTTTGGTAGGCTCAAATGCAGAAAGAATGCCCTATACACTGTGTCCACGATAAAGTAGAACACTAGACTTGGTCAAATATCTTGGTAAATTGTAGTATTATAGGTACTAAATTTGATACACACGAACTTCAGTCTATTCTATCTATACCCTGCAAATTTTATTACAATTGATGCAACGGTTACGAGGATATACCCTTATGAAATTGGGTGGTTCAGAAACCAAGTTACCGAACAGTAAAACGCATCGACAGATGCGTGCGCGGTTGATCATCCTGACTCAGCACCAGTTCTTCGACAGCATTGATATTTGTTTGCGTTCGTAACGCCCGTTCTCGTGTTTTCCTTGCAACTGACCCGGTTGTGGCAATACTTTTTAACAGCTTGCTGACACCAGCTAGGGACCAATTTTCCATTGGAAATTCTGAAATGAGTCTCTTTGCGCCATACCCCTTCGTCTCTCTCAACTCCTTGATTAAAATCTTGTCCTCTGCGCTGAAAACCATTTCTTTACAACCAACTACTGTTGCGTAAAACAGGTCTCGTAGTGTAGCTGTTTCCGAAAATGACACTTATAAACAACAGCCTATCCTTGCGGTAGCCAGAAAAATGACGTCATTCTATGCGTTTTTTGTTCGGTAACTTGGTTTCTGAACCACCCAATTTCATAAGGGTATATCCTCGTAACCGTTGTATGATTGTATCAATTGTAATAAAATTTGCAGGGTATAGATAGAATAGGCTGAAGTTCATGTGCACCAAATTTAGTACCTATAATACTACAATTGACCAATATATTTGACAAAGTCTAGTGTTCTACTTTATCGTGGACACAGTGTAGTGTGATAAGCAGCCTAAGCGGTGGAATAGAATTTTTGAATTCTCAGAATCTCAGTCTTCAAGTTCAAGTTCAAGTTCAGAAAATACAAAAGAAGGGCCCCCAAAAATGTTTGCGCCTATAGGACCCCGTTTTCTGTAAACGTGCCTCTGTTCCGAGAACAAGTTAGAATGTTGTGTTCTTTCCAAAACTGACTTCTGTAAAGCAAGGGGCAACTGCAAGTTCCGATGCCCTCGAACTGTTTTGCCCCACACACAAAAGACGAAAATGCGTTGGTTAGTAGCAGGGCCTACATTAACAATGGTTGGCTAGGATACAACAAACCTCTACAATTTTGCATTGAGCCATCTAGAAAGCCTCATCAACTTTAGAACTATTAATTATTGTTCGGCGTCTTCATATTATTTAAGTAACTCACATGACAATAGATGGATAGACACATCGAACATGCACTGTTTATTGTCATTATTGTTCATCATTGGTTATTGTTTATTATTGTTATTTAAAATTTATTGCTGCTTTTAGCAGTTAGGCCTATACGTAGCTTATCTGTAGCTAAAACAGAATACAATAAATTATATTAGCGTTTAGGGACATAGCAATTGGGATCGACGCAATTGGCGTCCCAAACATAACATTTAGTCAAAAGTCTTATACCTGTCTGTTCAAAGTTTGCAACTCCTTTGATATACACAGGCAAACACACATTTACAAGATGAGGTATAGATAGACCTACAACTCAACATAGCCCAATAGTTGGTGTCAATTTTAGTACTATATAGAATACTTGTATGATGATTGCATGATGTAGGCCTATCGCGATCAGTTGAACCTTGTGACCATCAGATGGTCTTGTTCGAAGGAGGTGAAAATTCCGGATTGAAAAATCGCGTTCCATTGAATCTGAATTGCGGATCATCGTCCGATGCATTTGACAGCAGACGCAGATTTCTAAATAGGTATTTCATGAGGTAGAATTCTTGAGGTTTGATGTAATGAAATACAATCGGATAACGGCTCAGACAGTCGATGCTCTGCAGTCATTAACAAACACAACAGTAAACTTAATGCTTCTGCAAATTAGGTGTGCAAATTATTATATTTAGACTGAGAATTAGGCGTCAGGAAACAGACAAATGCTTATAACAAAATGTGGGTCTATATTATGTTTAGTTGTATAAATATGATGTTCATCATAGGCGTAACTTATCTCGCGTCAACCATCAGCTCTGGATGAGAAGCCGCTGACATGCTCTTCGTGTTTGCGGGACCTTGCCAGTGGTGACTCTTCTGGTCATCTGTTATTCGAGCTGTGTTCGTTTTTGACTGACTGTCTGGTCATATATTGACTCTAACATCATTTAGATTAGCGCAGTAGGAATCTTGAAAGGGCGTTATATTAACTTTTTGGGCCGCACTTTGGAGACCCCTGCGCGACACCACTGGATCAACTTGACCATTATCATTATGGACTGTCACTATTCTTTTTGAAATGGTTTGCAAGTGATTTACATGTTAGTTAAGCGCAAAAGACTTTGTTAGATGTAGAGTTCCGTAAGGTTAATTACCTGACAGTATCCGTAGGGTAGTCTGTAAGTGGTCTTATACCAGACTGGCAGTTTTCCTTCTGTGATGCGTTCAACTTCGAAAGGCGGGAGGAATGTTTCTCTTCCGTTCTCATCCCTCGTATCGATCGTGTATCCACCGACCCTCGCCAGACAAGCACACGTCTTCATGTCTTCAGCTACAGACAACAGTCAAATATTCCGGTGAGATTTAAAACTCACATCTGCATTCGACTATATATAAAGCCAGATATACAAATATTCAGTGATAGGCACAATTCTATTTTTAAAATACTTTTCTATTTTCAAAATAGAAAATACTATTTTATTTTCTATTTTCAAAATACATTTTGAAAAGTATTTTGTAAAAGTATTTTCAAAATAGTTTTAAAAAGTATTTTGGAGAATCAAAATACTTGTCCAAAATACTTTCCAAAATATTTTTTCTAAAGTAGGCTACCTTTCAGAAATAAATCTTACATAACTTCTGGTAATATTATTATTTTAATGTAAAAAATGCTTAAGTAATAATCTTCTGGCCACATCAACTAGGCGTACTTGTGAGTTTGTTGTATCAGGATATATATATATATATATATATATATATATATATATATAGGTTTCTGGTTGGTCTTCTTTTCTTTTCATTATGCATACCTAAATCATGAACTGTTCTTGGTGAAAGTTATTTTAAGGACAAAAAGGTCAATTTCAGATCATACTTTTTCTCTAAAATTGATCTTTTTGTCCTTGTTTTGGTATCCTTGTTTCTTATCACAGGTAGCCCTTATAAAGACGAGAAATGTAAGAGAGAATTAACCAATTTCAACAATTATTGGCTGAGATCTGATCATTTTTCTTCGAATTTTGTTAGATTTCGTTTCTTATGACCTTGAAATTACCTTGAATGACCCTGAATTTAGTATCGATATTTCATCAAAATATAGCTCTCATCGAGACAAGCAAACATTAAAACGTACATCCAAATTGGACTCTTCGTTAATTTTTTGTGATAAAAAGAGTAAATCGACAATGGACTCAAGTTCTAAGACAAAAGCATGGGCGCCTTAAGTCCTGGGAGTTTAAGTAGGGTGTGTTCGGGGGCTTTGAGGGACCTCAGGATAATATTTTAAAATTCTGAAAAAAATATTTCTAGACAATATATGAATAGAATAATGGGGAAAATAGGGAACGGTTGGTTTCTGCAATGTATCATTTTTCTGGATACCCCTAATGCTCTCTGTCCTTGAAGAAGTTTAGAAGCCAATTGTAGATATTATTAGAAATGTCAGAAAGCTTGATTGCAATACTGCGTGGAATTCCGGACTATATCGAAGGCTTTGGAAAAGTCTAGCGATATCAGGGATGCATAGCTGTTTGTCTGGAGGAGTGATGATGCATGGTGCAGTACTGAGATTATGGCTGAGGCTGTTGAGCCGATAGGACGGAAGGCAAACTGATGATCAAGGAGGTCCGCCATCGCAGGGACCGTCAACGCCGGGTACAAACATCGCTGTACCAGTTCTCTCTCCACCAACCTTGATAGCACAGAGGTGACTGAAATTTGGCGGTAATCAGACGGGGCTGAAGGTGGTGGCACCTTGGCCACAGGGTGAATGACCGTTCTTTTCCATTGAGAGGGAACATGGCTAGCGAGCGAGAGGTTTAATTGTCAGGTATAACCTCAGTGTAGATCGGCGCAGGAAGTCGCAAGTACCAGGCTGGAAGTTGATCAGGACCATCGTCAGTGTGATGTAGGTGATCGAGCAGGTGGAACATTCTCATCTCAGTGAACAGTGGTCTGTTGATTGGTACCGTTAGTCGAAAGGCTGGTTGGACGTAGCTGCTATCTCTGGATACATCAGCGTAATGATCGTTTAGACTATCAGCCGTAAGCGTACTCGATGATGAAGGTGAAGGTCGTCGCTTTGTGATGTGGCCATCTCGTCGCCACAGCTCACCGAGGTCACAAATTAATATACTGATAATGTGCGTACGCATATATAGGAAACGGGGAGACCTCGATAATAATTTATATATTATAACATTGGCCTTCAGATTAGCCACTGAAGGGATATCAGAGAAGTACTACCGGGAGATGTTGGATTGTGACAGAGGTGTAACTTGTATGCCACGTTACCTCTGACTTCTATTATCCGCTATAAACTGGCAAATACAATCATAATTAATCCTTGATTGCTTCTGCATGGATTAAATATAAACCGTTCTATAGGATTGGGGTACGTCAAGCTACGTAGGCAAATGGGGTGTAAAAAAGTACGCGTGCGTACAGGAAGAAGAGGGGATAAGTTTTCAGAATTTCTGCGTAGGCCCCTACATACTAAATGGATGGCCCCTAACGTTTTGTGTATACAATGAATAAATCATGGTCAGTCAGTCGGGTACTTACACATGCCCGGGTAGAAACAGTCGGGATAAAGCATTCCTTTGGTGACGAGTCTGTTGAGAGATTCTCTTGCTAATACGATTGCTTCTCCGGTCACGTAGTGCACGACGCTGTAGTTGTAGACTCTGGCGTTGTAGAAGAAATTGTGTCCGTAGATGGCTGGTTCCTCGGGATCGCGGTTGGCCATGTACCTCTTGAGGTTCTCCACCACGATGTAAGAGTCGGGATCTGCCTTGACGAAGAATTCGGCGTCGTTGTAGTGGTTCTTGTAAATGTAGGTCCAGGCTGCTTTCGCTTTTATGGAAATGTGCTCACGGCCTTCGGGAACGTTGAGGCCGATCGCAGGAAATGTCTTGTTTTCCTTTGAACTGAAAATGAGCCGGACGTCACAATCTTTCATCCACGTATCTCTGGCATCTTTGGCGCGGTCTATGATCGCTGGATCGGTCATTAGCCAACATAACAGTCGAATTACTTTTGGAGTAGTTCCTAAATCATAAAATGGACTGTTAACACATTGAATAGACTTAGGCTATTTATCAGTACTTTATTACGCCCGAAGGCAGACACAAATCAGACGTCACAACATACATGCACAAATCTGAACAAACATAAAGTCAAACGCACAGACTGCGAAAATGTTCGTAAAGGTCATTTATGCAACTAAATTTACCGTTCAAGATGCCGGCAAGTTCAGAGTCACAAAGAAAGTGCTCAACAACGTAACACCAGAAAATATCCTGGAGAAAATTAGATGTCGAATGAACTAGTCGCGTATAGAACATCATCAATATATTGTCATTTATGACAATATTATTTCTGGTTTTGAGAGGCTTAAGAAATTTAGATGCTATGTACATATTACATACTTGTATACTCGTATACACATCATCGGATGAATGCAAATGCAGCGATTGTTGCTACATGTATAAGTTTTGACGAAAATGAATCATATTCCTGAATGCAAACTGTCGTATACTCATAATGCACGAGTTTCCAGCTCTAGATCTACTTCATTGTTATTAATAAGAATTATTGATGGGCAGAGAATCTGCTCTGAGGGAAATTTTCCGGGAAAGTGAGAAATTCAGTTGCGGTACATCATTAACAGGCCCTTTTTGTCGACTTCTGGAATAGCTTCACCCTTGAATGGTGGCTGGACAGTGACAGCATTCTCGATTTTCTTACATGAATCATTTTTGGGAAAGCCGGTCATAACATCCTTCGAATTCTTCTTCTATCATACGACGGAGGAGTGGATAAGGGAGCAAAATAATCTTCCTCTGCGTTCCGCATCCGCTGATATGATGCATCCATCTGCGCGCTCTCACTCTCTGTCTTTGTCTGTCTGTCTGTCTCTCTCTGCTCTCCCTCCCGCCCTCTCTCCCGCCCTCCTCCCTCCCTCCCCTCCCTCTCCCCTCTCTCTCCCTCTCCCTCTCCCCTCCCCCATCTCCCCTCTCTCCCCTCCCTCCCTTTCTCCCCTCTCTCACCTCTCTCCTCTCCCTTTCTCTATCTCCCTCTCTCCCTTCTCTCTCCCTCTCTCTCCCTCTCTCTCCCACTCTCGTTCTCTTTCTCTATGTCTCTCATTGTCTCTCTCTGTCTTTCTCTGTCTCTCTCTTTCTCTCTCTCTCTCTCTCTCTCTCTCTCTCTCTCTCTCTCTCTCTCTCTCTCTCTCTCTCTCTCTCTCTCTCTCGCTCCTCTCTCTCTCACTCTCTCTCTTCCCCTCTCTCTGCGTCTGTCTGTCTGCCTGCCTCTATCTCTCTCTGTCTCTCTGTCTCTCTGTCTCTCTGTCTCTCTGTCTCTCTGTCTCCCTGTAACTGCCTCTCTCAGACAGACAGACAGACACACAGACACACAGAGATATACTCGATCTGTCTCTGTCTGTCTCTGTCTGTCTCTCTTTGTCTGTCTTTGTCTCTGTCTGTAACTGTCTCTCTCTTTCTGTCTGTCTGTAACTGCCTTTGTCTCACTCTCTGTCTCTCTCTGTCTCTCTTTCTGTCTCTGTGTCTCTGTCTCTGTCTGTCTCTGTCTGTCTGTCTGTATCTCCCTCTCTCTCTCTCTCTCTCTCTCTCTCTCTCTCTCTGTTTTTGTATGTCTGTCTGTCTTTCTGTCTGTTTTTCTTTCTCTCTGTGTGTGTCTCTCTCTGTGTGTCTCTTTCTGCGTCTCTGTCTGTGTCTCTCTGCTCTGTCCTCTCTCTCTCTCTCTCTCTCTCTCTCTCTCTCTCTCTCTCTCTCTCTCTCGCTCTCTCTCTCTCTCTCTCTCTCTCTCTGTCTCTCTGTCTCTCTGTCTCTCTGTCTCTCTGTCTCTCTCTCTCTCTCTCTCTCTCTCTCTCTCTCTCTCTCTCTCTCTCTCTGTTATGGTTAAAAAGTTTCGAAGGAATTCCTAACTAAGTCCTGCGAACCTCTAAATGTCTACTCTCGAAGATGAAAATACACGTTTGAAGGCTCAACTGGAGGAGACCGAAAGGAACACGCGTCTCAACAATCTGGTAGTCCACGGGCTCCCAGAGTCGGCTATGGACGGGTGAATCGATTGGAGAATCGAACTCTAAGCCCGCCTACTTCCAACTTACCCTCGCTGCTGTTCGCGAATCATTCGATTTCTTCACCACTCGCCTCCAGGTGCCAGTAACTGAAGCTGACATCTCATTCGCGTATCGAATCCCCAACAAAGTCAAAGGTGCACCTTGACCATTGGTTGCTGGATTCGTTGGTAGACGGTTACGGGATACAATCTTTGCTTCTCGAGGGTCCTTAAAGACTAAAGAGCCCATATGGATACAAGTCCTCTTCCATTTATATCAACGACCACCTAACAAGAACGAATTCTCTCATCTTTGCCAAAACCAGAGGATTACTGAGGGATCCACTCTATATGGACAACCGGATGGAACATCCTAATCAGACGGTCGGATTCCTCAACCTAGAAGCCGATCAGAA
The DNA here is from genome assembly GCA_020284085.1 of Aporrectodea caliginosa. NCBI lineage: Eukaryota > Metazoa > Annelida > Clitellata > Crassiclitellata > Lumbricidae > Aporrectodea > Aporrectodea caliginosa. The sequence continues at coordinate 520,439 of JACEVL010000375.1, read as the reverse complement.
TAACTTCCCTCCAGCAGTTGGAAGACCTCCTGCCCAGGGCTTATTCTAACGTGCAGCTGGACACAAAGTGTGTAGTTGGGAAAGAAATTTGTGCTGTTAAAAATCAGATTTTGTGCAGTTACTTTTTGCCGACCTATTTGTATAAACCAACAAAAGTAGCTAATAAGTAAGCTTGTTGTAAAAGTATAAGACACATTGAAGGGCAATAAATTAAGTTTTAAAATTCTATTTACTGCGCAACTGGCATAAGATACACAAATACAGGTAGAGACAATACAAATTACAATACAATAAAAATTAAAGTTTATATATAGCGCACTTTAACGAGACAGTTCGCTATTTACTTTCATTGCACGATGCGCGTTTCGCTACATTCCTAGTCATAGTGCAATGTGAAAAGATGAGTTTTAAATTAAGCAAGAGATGCGCACTGGGGAACTGAAGTTGGAAGACTCCTTCCATTCTAAGGGTCCTGACAGAGAGAGCCAGATTTTCAAACGTCCGGTTTGTGCGTAGTAGGCCTACGGTAAAAAAATCTTCTCGCGTGGACGATCGGCGTCCTTTGGTGTTGGAAACAGAACATGGCGTGGCCATGCCATGTATGAGGGAGATGTTCAGAGTGCATGTGATACATGAGGAGTGAGATTTAGAAGGCGATACTGGCGCGGATGGGAAGCCAATGAAGTTGTAGCAGTACTGGCGTGATGTGATCTCTAGCAGCAAGGCGATTTATTAGGTGTGTAGAACTGAGGATAGGGGTTGCAGTGTTGATGAAGGGAGGCCGGCTAGGATAAAATTGCACTGTTGCAGTAGTCGAGGCGAGAGATGACGAATATTTAAATCAAGCTGCTGGTTCCCGAGTCCGAAATATATAAGCAAAATAACGATTAGTGAAACGAGATTAAACGCAAAAAGTAATTGCAGTTGCCAGTTTGTAGCGTTAAAAACTGTTAAAACGAAACAGTCAGTCAGACCATGATAGGGCTTACTATAGCTTTTGTGACTTGAACTTGGACAAATAAGCGTAATTAGATTGTTTGTATGTTAAAATTGCACAATTTAAGATTTAGTTTTGCAAAGATTTTCTGGGGACTGGCTTCTTGCGCCTTCTCCCAGAACCCTACCCATTTTGCTCAGGTGTATTCGGCACCCTGGCCTGCCACTTCCTGGGAAAAAGTCATTGACTCACCATTAAAACAGGTTTGACACCCCCTACATTAAACCAACTGTTTTCATTGCTTTTGGTGTGTGTATTTTAACTGTAAACCGACTGGGGAAAATGTCTCAGTGGTCTTAGGATTTGTCCCAGTAGTTTAGGTGATTTGTCCCAGCCAGGTAATGCTCTACTTTCAATGTTAGCGCAAAATAATAATTTCGCCTCTGAGTAGGTTCCTTGAAGGGGCGCTATATAAATGCTCGGAATGAATATTATTAAATTATTAACCTTCTAATTCTTTCCTAATAGTAGTCTAGTGTGTATGAAATTGAACTTATTGAAGACATCCATCGATTCTAGTCACAAATGCTAGATATAGGCCTGTTAGTGTCTTGTAAGATAATGTAACATGCTTAGCATGATAGGACAATGTAGGCTATATTCTGCACTTACATTGTAAGTGATTATGTGAAATCCTATCAAACTCAGATTCATTATCCTACACTGCCCTGTCTTGCAATGCAGGCAGGGGCTTCTATCCCTATACAGGGCGGGCGCAAGTTGAGCCCAGTGAAAAACAGGGGGGAAATGTTTCTTTTCAAGTTTTATTACACTTTCTTCAAGTTACAGAGTCTTCACTCACAGTCCTGTGAAAGACCCACTTTTCTTGTATAAACTGTTGTGAACTGGTGACATCGTCCGATTAAGTCGCCCAATATAATTATGTCGATGGTCGAAAGCATGAGGCCTTCAAGTTTACCAAGCTAGCGACTTAACGGTACCGGTACCATGGCGTACGGTCCGTAACCAACTAACTGTAACCTTTACTTTAACCTTATGACGCTTATCGCATTGTGAGCAGCTCTCCCTTCCATACTTCATTAATGCTTGGCTCAAGTTGAGTAGATTGATGAATTTGTTGCATTTCGGCGATTGCGAATGCGAGATTTTAATCAACTTAATTCACAATTTCACACCCGTTAACTCGCATGCTTAAACATTGAACAACTTCACCGGTAGGCCCTAATCCTTCATTTTAGGTGCTTTAATTATTTTTGCAATCTTATCCATTTTATGGTCAATTTAAAATGGAAGCTGGATTGATGAATAATTGTTTGCCTCAATGGAAGCTGGATTGATGAAAGATATCTGCCCATAAATAGAAGTTGGATTGATATTTTAGCAGATAAAACCTATGAATTACAGACACATTCTATCTAATCAGAAATGAGCTAAAACTCACGTCGGCAGTATTGGATCTGGGAGAGCAAGGAGGCCCGGCCCAGAAGGGGCGAAGGAGGGATTGAGCCCGGTTGCTTAGGGGGGATAGAAGCCACTGAATGCAGGTGGCCTTATTTTTGTCCATTTTTATTCCACTGCCATGATCGTGGACCGCCGAATATACGGCTACGTGAATTGTTGTTTAATTTTTGGTTTGGCGTATCAAAATCACATTGGAAAATGAAGTTGGTCGTGTTTGCTGAAGTTAAAGCTATCATTGTCTGATGTAGCTGCAGCTCATCTAAGACTGCGTGTCTGCGTCACAGTCATTCAGTCTGCAACTGACTTATTTATATCAAATATTTTGGTGGTATGGTTGAACTATAATTATGTCATTTTCACAGGTCTATGCATGAATTGAATAGGGATATCATAAATTATGTATGATAATAAAAAGCAAATTTGATCAAATAACGTGGCTAAAACGGGCTCCATTTGGCAGCAAATGCTCTAAGATTCGTTGTCGGGACCCCGCTTGGTGGCTTACGACACTCTCCCAGAGGCCAGAGCCCCTAGTTGCAGACTTTGTCCCAGTAGTCCAAATCCGTCAAAATATTATGCACTACACGTAGGCTAGGCCTATGGTAGCCATAAAATTGAAATATTAATGTGCACTCTAACATTGCCAAAAAGCTGAGGTGGATTCACTGTTTGAAATCAATGAAATGCCATATCTTTTCAGCTTGTGGGGGGGGGCAAACCTCTGACCAAGGGCTTTCCCTATATCCCACTGGGGGCATGCCCTCAGACTCCCTAATTCGTCCTTTCTGTGCAGTTGAGAAAATTTCTTAGAATAAGCCCTGCTCCTGCCATCATCTACAGCCATGGCCTCATTCTCAGGATCTTATCCGGTAGATTCACTCCTCTCCTTCTTTCTTTCTTTCTTTCTATTAGAAAGGAAGAAATTTTGATAGAAAGATACTATCTTTAAGAAGTTTTTTGTTCTCTTCTGAAGTTCTGAACCCTTACGACACTTTGAGGAGTCGAGACTGCTGATGAGTTGAAGTGAATTTTAAGAAGAATAATATTCACTGAGATGTAACTTTTTGCTCTCTCCAAATATTTCACTATATGAAAATCAGTTAAACCTGTATTTTCAGCATGACGTTCTTTTACTAATAAAATATTGTCTTTTGAGTTAATGAAGCTACCGATGAATGGATGGGATGATGGGATATTTAAGTTGATTAATCCTATGACTGAACTTCTTCATTGTTATGACTATGACCGAACTCCTTCATTGTTGTTTTGTTTTGCATTTATTGCATTATTTACTTTATTGTATTATTTACTGCTTTTCCAATTACTGCACCATGTGAAATTTAATAAGAAGCCTATATTCTCGCCATTACCTTAACTGCACGTTTTCTGCTGAAGAAATTACTGTCGTTGATGGAGAGTTGATGCAGAGATTAATTGATTTATTGTGCTCTATGAAATCATTGCTGCAAAGATGAACTGATCATCTCCTGTTACTGCTGCAGATGTGTATATCATGATGTTATCGAACATAGACCTATTGACCTCTCGAAATCGATATGAATGATATGAATCAGGAATCGAGAATTGAAATCTTTATGTTGCTAACAATAATTGTATGATTGATTATCAGTATGCTTTGACTGAGCTTAGCTGAATTACATTATCTGTATGAATTCTATCTAGCAACCCTTCAATCTTAATGGTCAATCATACATCGTACCTTCCCAAGGCTATAAGTGTTGGCTACTCACCCAGGCGGTGACCTTTCTACCTGTTATCTGTGTACACACACACCCAATTACATGTACGAATCCTGTTAGTCATTCTTGTTGTTCTAAGTGTGGCAAGGTGTTTCACACTCACTGTTGTAAAACCGATCTAGGATCCATTGTGGTTCATATTAGTTTTCCCCAATGCATTAATGACGAACTGCCCTTTAACAATACCGAAATCGATGAAGTGATCTCTAACTTTACGGAAGCCGATACAACACCCCTTAATGCGTTCCCTGAGCCTTGTATAGACCGGCCTCAACGTCATCGAACCGACTTGAGGCTTGAGCTGTGAACCGATGAATCGGGTAACCGTTCCCTGCTGAATAGTGTATAGACACTGACCTCGTCTGTAACTATTTCTCAAATGTGACCTGCAATAACCTTTACCTCTCTCCCATACTTTGGGTTCTAAACTCACATCATTACCTTCTTCCCTATCGATTATTCACATCAATTGCCGTAGTCTACTACCTAAGCTAGCCGAAATTATAGGACTTACTAGATATGCTACTACATGTCTCCATTCTGGCACTGACTGAAACCTGGATAGACAAAAACACTGAAGACTTGATAAACGGTACCAATTATTTTGTTCATAGACCAATATATAATATATAATATATATATATATATATATATATATATATATATATATATATATATATATATATATAAGGGAGCAATACAACTACAATAACAATAGTTGTTATACCTTTGTTCCTCAGTTGATCATTCGTGACAACGTCTGTCGGCTGCCGAATGAATTCTTTGTCAGTTATTTCTTTCTCACGATCGTCGTCTTCGTTATCGTTATCTCTGCTATTGATCAGTGATGAGTTTGATTTAGACAACGGTCGGTCGGATGGGTGTTGTCTCTCATCGCACAACGCACTGTCCACAGTTCCATCTCCTCTCCGAGCGTCTGACTTCATAGAAGCCAACGATTCTTTGGGATTTTGACCATCGTGACACCTCATGATGTAAACAATCGCGACAGTGTAGATCACGATGACCATTACGTTGTTGAAGAGCGTAACAATACGACTTCTACTGCCTCCAAATGCTGCCATTGTGTAAGCTCACTACAGTCACTGGAATAAAGCTGCCGTCGTCTAACTGAGATAGGCTAACTGTTACAGTCGCCAACATTATCACTTGCTCATATACGCTTCTGCAGATATCGACATGCTCGTTGTTTTAGTCGATGCGTGTTTCATAAATCAATTTTTATCGAGATTTAATTTACTGACGTCGTCTGCCTTTGTTCTTAGGCTTAGTTTAAAATCCAAAAATGGGCCTACTCCAAAAATACGCTGCTTCTCGACTTGTTCTTACGACGTTTGAGCGAGAATATATATATATGCTGATTTTGTGTCATGCAGCAATAATTTGCATCGTCAATGTCCAGAGGCGTCCATCACATGGGAGGAATGAAGCAGAAATCTTCATAGCCTTTTCAGGGGAAGACATTTTTTAGTGCATTAAATGTCTGCTCACGGACTACTCAAGCGATTAGACTTTGAGGTGATTGTATGCATGCATATCAGATTCTTACAGCAAGTGTTTGAGATTACTGGTCCCTGTTCGAGAATGGTTGCGGCTCAGCTGATAGGTCAGTGCAGTCAAAAACTGACCAGAGAAGATGCATATTCATGGCAGTCTCTAGTAACGATTTGCAAGAACCCACGAATTTGATGCAAACTTTCCGGTTCATCGAGCAAGACAACCACCCATGCAGCATGACGAGAAAACTCAGACAAGGACAGTAGGCCTAAATGTGGTGCTCAGTAGCACACACAACTATCGTTTTAGGGTATCCCTCAATAAGGGCGCGCACAAAAGGGCTCGACACAAAAGGGCGCGCACAAAAGGGCGCGATACATAAGAGCGCGGTCACATAAGGGCGCTGTCAAATAAAGGCGCAGGCTAATAAGACCGTGTTCCAATATGAGCGCGCGCTAATATTAATGGGGTCGCTGATTAATGAAAGCATACATAATACTAACATTTAATTGCTAATAAAAGCAATGGCAATGCAGAAATCACTGTCAATAAAATAAACTCTTATTAGGTTATCCCGTATATATATAGTTTACGTTGCTAAATTATTTTAATGTCTTCAATGCCGTACTTGACGTTGGTAAGTAAGCAGTCTACCAATGTCCACAATAACTGTGGTCATCAATCCAGCTTCCATTTAAGAATTTGTTTCCATCAATCGAACTTCTGTTTAAGCAAAATTATTGTCATCAATCCAACTTCTATTTAACCAAGAATTTTTTCATCAATCAATTTAGGCAAGAATTATTTACGGAAAAAATTATTTCCATCAATTCAACTTCTATTTAAACAAAGAATTAGTTTCATCAATCCAACTTTGATTTAGGCCAACAATTATTTTCATCGATCCAGCTTCCATTTAAATTGACAATATAAAATAATTTAGCAACGTAAACTACGGTTTTACCCTCTTGTTATAAGCGCATTTAAATCTGTTTGCTCCCTAATCAATGTGTTATGAAGACAACTTTATCTACAAACGACTTCATTAGCACGGGAACTGCGATTAAATATTATTATGTTTGCTTCATAATCAATGAGTTATTAAGAGATAACCTTATCTACACATTTTTATTTATTCGTTGGATTAATATAGATTTCAATGTGCTCATAATAAGAGTTTATTTTATCAACACTAATTTCTGCATTGTCATTGCTTTTATTAGCGATTAAATGTTAGTATTATGTATGCTTTCATTGACATGTATATATATATATTAATCAGCCACCCTATTAATATTGGCGCGCGCTCGTATTGGAACACGGTCTTATTAGCCTGCGCCTTTATTTGACAACGCCCTTATGTGACCGCGCTCTTATGTATCGCGCCCTTTTGAGTGCGCCCTTTTGTGTCGCGCCCTTTTGTGCGCGCCCTTATCGATGTAAACCTCGTTTTAGTGTTATACGCTACACCACTGGATACGGTTGCTTGTCAAGTACAGGACCTTTTCCATTATGACTTACTAGGTATTTTTGAGTAAATGGATCATTTTAAGCCAAGGAAGTTGATAACAGAGGATCACGTATACGTGACAGCTAACTTGTGTAACTTCTACGACCTTACATGTAGATCCACAGGTAGTGCAAACCGAGCTCGGGGTTTCGACACGCATATCGCTCCGTACAAGACATTGATTTCACACGATGGAAAACTGGAACTGATTCACCTAGATGATGCAGGCACAGGCAGTGACGATGATGATGATGAGTAAAAGACACATCTGTCGACAGGACAGTGGATTGAAAGCATGCAGCTATGTTAAGCCATTACGTGTGATATGGCAACTTTCAGACCACACTGTGACACTCACCAGATTGTACAAAATCCTGGTCTCCCTTGCGGTGACCAGCGCATTGTGAAAAATCGACTGAGAAGAACAATGGTTGATGACTGGTTTGCACGTCTGATAGTTTTAGCCTGTGAACGAGAATCACTAAATGTGGTCGAAATTGTTGATCGCTTGGCTACGCACTCTGCTGCTCTGAAGAAGCACCGATTGTAATTTTAGTATGCCTCTGTCTGTCCTCATATCTTATAATGCATAATGTTGCTTTATTAGTGAACAAAAAGTTAAACAATTCAACAGCAAAATTATGCTTCAAATTTCGATAATCAAAATTTTCTCTTTTTTCGACATTCGATCAGTTGTATGGGGCTATGGGCCCGTCGTCGTAGGGGACAATCTGATGACAAGAGGGGGGGAATGCTTCATAGGCGATGGCCGCCCCTGTCAATGTCCACATGTTTGCCTAGTAAAATAGAACAACGCCAGTTAAATATTATTAATTTAAAAACACTTTTTCTATATTTGCCGCGTGACTGTCGCTCTGACAATGGTTGATGACTGGCATTACAATCGGGATACATGTGGAATTTTTACTGCCAAAACCCACACAGACCTTTTTTTCTTATTTCACGACTTGATCCTTTACACCTGAAATTCTTACTGTGCGTCTTTAGGTCATCAACCACTCTAATCATGTTTTTGGATAATAGAGTCTGTATTGTGTTGTGGCGTATGGAACATATCTTGCATAAATCTCTCTCACACAGATCGTCCATGAGAACTAGAAAACAAGTGAAAAACAGATTCAACAATCTTTTCATTGCATCTGTGACCCACTGCATGTCGCTTTCTTAATTGCTTATGACCTCCACTTTGTCACCAGCAGATGTTTGGGCTAATCAAGAAGAACAACAATTTCTTGTTAATCAATTTAATCAATTTTTCCGACGTTATCACGCATAGGCGTAACCTATATACCATCAGTTAACCGCATTTCAGTTTTAGGCCATACGCCACGTAAATACAATTGAAGGCCTAGCCTACACTTGAGCCCTGCCAGCCAGTGGCGTAACGAAGGGGGAGCAGAGGGGCAACCGCCAACGGGTGCAGCACAGTGGGCGCAAAATTAGCTTTCTGTGGTACCGTATACACAGTGCTATGACATGAACGATTAAAAGGCAACTAGAAAATTTAAAAGGGGCGCAGTCATTAAATCCTGACCCTGGGCGCTGAAACCCGTCGTTACGCCACTGCTGTCCATGGGCATTAGATTGGGTCCAGATGGGCTGCATGAGAGTCCCTTATGGGAATATGGGTTCTGTATTGGCTTCATGTGGGCATGCTGGCAGAGTTGCCAGCTGGCGCAACACGCATAGGCCTACCCGCATGCATTGATCGAACTTTCCAGCAATTGGCAGAAAACGCACCTCAATCATGGGCGACGATTTAGCCTATATGATATATCCTGAAATCATGGTAGGAATTCTAGCACGTAGAATTTCCATTAGGTGCTTACATGTGCACATAAATATATATATATATATATATATATATATATATATATATATATATATATATACAGCCACGTGGCCAGAGGTCGAAGTGGGAAACAAGAGGTGCCGGTAGGAATATAAGAGCCATTCCTCCTGCCCTACATGTATGGATTTCTCGCCTGGAGAAGTAGGCTACCGGTATGCTTTGAGCCGTCCAGGAGAGGTGCTGGCATGGCATACCGTTTCATACCGTCACACTTCGAGCACTGCGCGTGACCCATTTTCTTTTGTTCGGCAGCCATAGTCCTATCAATAATTTCATCTTTCAAAACATGAATCCATACAGACAATTGTACGTGCATCAGAAGATAATGACAGTGTCGGTTTACCTCCAGCCACGCCCTCGTTTGTTCTAGTACCGGTGTGGGAAGGGGCCTAATAGGTTGGCGTCAGACGCAGTGTTCGGAGCTTATTGTTCGAGGCTATGGGTTGGCTTGGGTGATTGACAGGTGGCTGAGCTAAGTAACTGACAGGCATACCGACAAATACATGCAGACAGACAAACAGGTGTAGATGGACGCACACAACTGCAAATAAGCATAGGTGATTGACAGGAATACCCACACATACATACGGACAGACAAATAGACAGAACACTGCGGCACACAAACAGGTACAGACGGACGCAGACAAATGCAAATGAACACAGGTGACTGGCAGGCAGGCCCACCCACACATATAAAAAAAATATGCACACATATCCGCAAATATCCACACATACCCATACATATCCGCTATTATCCACACATACCCACACATATTCACACATACGCAAGCATACCTTCAGCAGATGTGCCAAGTAGGGAATGCAAACCCGGGGTCTTTTTTCGAAACCCGGATTTCGGGTTTGACCGCCGTGAAAACCCGGGTAACCCGAGTTTGGACGGGTTAACAAATTTTACATGATAAATATTATTACTGCACTATTTCTTGGGTAAGAACAACGTCGTCGTATGCAGCTACAAGTCCAACGTTCTCCAACAGTCAAGAATTTTGCATAAAAAGGAAACTTTAGGATAATCGCGATATTTTTTTATATAAGCAGTGTTTTTCAATAAAAAATGTTCCGGAACTGAACAATTTCAGAACAGTTGTGGAAGACATTGCAAGGGTTCCGAAGGGTAAACCTGAGCCTCTAATTTTATAGCATCTTGAATACCAATAAACAATGAAAGCGCTGAAATTAAATTAAAGTAACGAAATAATTTTTTTAGTAAACATTTAAGTAAATTAAATTATTTTAGCAGCTTTAGAAAATTCACGGAATTCCGTTCCGGAGCGTTATGTCTTAAAGAAACATTGCATAGGCCTATAAAAATAATTGTCAAATGACAGCTAAATCGTCTACATCTCAGCTTTAGGCCATTCCAGTGCCTGCCCATTTGCTTTCAGAAGATAATTTAGTCATCGTTACTCTGCAACCCAATTTGGCAGAGCCAAAACTAACTAAAGTAGATTCTGCTTTGGAGACATATCGCTGCCTGTGATTGTGCTTGCACTAAGAGGCCAACCGTCATTGGCTTCGTCAGAACGACAAGGGTCACCAACGTCCTTGTGTTTCAGCAGGTTTATCTTATGCTTGGACCCGAGATGAATAGCCTATGCATATTTCTTGTTGCACCGCTGGCAATTTTTGCTGCGAATTACATAAATGACATTGAGCCGTCTGGCCCTCAGAATCGTGAATGAAATGATCCCAAACACCACCCTTTACATTTGCTGATTTAGACATTGTTTGGATTTGTGTCTGAAATCACTAAATTCAAATAAAAACAGTTTACTGCTATTATTTACGAATTCGAAGCTACGACGCCGACGTGTCAAAACACTCGACATTAGTCATTGGTCGTATGAAATGGGAAGCCACACTCATACGAAGTCACCAATAAAGATATGGAATGAGCCGATAAATAGCCTAAGTAGTTAGAAGTTGTATTACGTAAACCCGTTATCAACCACTATTATCGTTATATTTCCATTACTCTGCATTTGTGAGTTTCACACAGTGAAGGACGGTGAAAGTTACGATTTTCAAACCCGTCGAACCCGGGTTTCAATCGCGTTCAAATCCGGGTTTCGGGTTTGGAAAAAAGCCGGGTAACCCGGGTTACCCGAGTTCGGGTAACCCGGGTTTGCATTCCCTAGTGTCAAGCTATGTATGGCCTTTCTGCTTGGTTATCATCCAATCGCCTGCTTTCTATATAAGCGCCTCTAAGACTCAATAATATTCATTTTGATGGGCGGTAGTAGACGGCTGGCGAGCGTTGACCGGTGCCTGGTGGAAACGTTACCGCTTGTCAACTTCTTGGATTCGGTCTGGGACTTAATTAGGGGTAACTTTAGTTTTTCCTCAGCACATAGGTCAGATTATCCGTAGCTGCTACTATCAGCCACGTCATTTACGGGTTATTTCTCGCTCCCTGTCCCATGACTCTGCTGTGATCCTTATCCATAATTTTGTTACTAGCAGAATGGATCACTGCAGCTCGATCCTGGTGGGTCTGCCACTTGGACTACTCGGCCGCCTTGACCCGGTCCTCCGTTCAGCTGCTCGTCTTATTGGACGCATTCGTAAACATGCTTCTGTTTCTGTATATGAGGGATGTATTGCGTTGGCTCCCTGTCCCGCAACTCACCTGTTGACAACATCCTCAGCTCCTGCTCTTCATCAATGTACACTGTGAAAACTCTGCGTGGACGTGGTATGCTTTGCACGTGGTGACGCGTGTATACCACGATGGCGAGAGTGATGTACGCGTCTCCAGCCTGGTGGGGGGTATACATGGGAACAGGAGACCGAGATCGCCTCGAGCGTTTCACTCAGCGACTGAGGAGAGCAGGGTTTCTGCCGGAGGATGACCCGACAGTCGATGGCCTGGCCAGCCGAGCTGATGACGTGCTGTTCAACGCCATCATAAATGATCCCAAGCATGTCTTACGTCGAATGTGCCTGGAGCGACCGATAAGTCGATATGACCTCCGACCTAAGCCCCACCCTTACGTCATTCCAGCAAAGAACAGCTAGAACTTTGTATACCGCTTCACAAAAACTCTTACTAGCTGCCCTGTGTGGTCTTACCTTCCATACATAGTGTAAAACAATCCAATACATTAACAATACATTATCCAGTATGGATATGAACATTATTCGTATCTATAATAATTAGTCTAGGCTCCAAAGTTATGCACTTTTATCGCTGGCTGCGTTTTGACAGCCAGTTTTGAATAAACGAAAATACAATACAATACTGAGGGTTGCTGTTCTGGTTTGTCGGTGCCTCTTTGTCTGTGTCCTCGGCCTGTCTGCGTGATCTTTGTCGTCCGTCTCTGATACAGCTGGCAGTCGAGCCCTCCAGTCTTCTGCTGGGGGTCTCTTAGTTACCCGTGCTCGCTCCTCAACTATAGGCAGCACCGCGTCTTCTCAGTTGTTGGACACTCCAGTTGGCAATGACGGGCACAATAGTATTTTGAAAATAGAATTCTATTTTCAAAATAGAAAATACTATTTTATTTTCAAAATACTTTTGAAAAGTATTTTGTAAAAGTATTTTCAAAATAGTTTTGAAAATTGTTTTTAACTGCAAAGCTAAAAATGCGCACAGCGCTAAGCCTACGTTAACCTTAACCTAAGTAAAATAGTACATTTGAATTAATTGCTACAATAGACCATTTGACATAAGCGTGCAGCCGGTAATATGTGGCAGGTGTCAAAATAGGCTAACTTTGTTCGCATCGTGAAACAATGTTGATGTAAGACAGACGTGATTCTTCACAACAAGGCTTATTCGTTGCATTTTCCAGCAACAAATCGTGTCCGTATACGTAGTCATAATACAGCAAGCAACCAAGCCGAAAGCAATAAAGAATCAAATTATTAAGCTCTCAGACATAGGCGGAGACTTGGTCTTGGGTTTGGGGGGGGACCGATGAAGGAGCGGCCGAAGGACGATCGGCGAGGCACGCAGCGCCGAGCAGGGGAGGGGTTTGGGGAGGGAAGCTACCATAGTGTAATGGTAGCATTTTAATGTCATCTGAACAAAATTGCTTTATAATTTGAGTGCTGATAGGAACCAGCTGTCACTCGTAGCTTACATGTAGTTTGAGGCGTGTTTGAGTTTGGGGAGGCTTGGGGGGGATGTGTCCCCTCCCCTATCTAAAATTTTTGAATTTTCACACTGTAATGGTAGCATTTTAAGCTGTCATCTGAGCAAAATTGCTTTATAATTTGAGTGCTGATAAGAACCAGCTGTCACTCGTAGCTATTATTATTATGTTCATGAAATTTTTTCAGAAATATTGGGGGATATAAGCAGCTCCGCCCCCCACCTCAAGTTTCGGGAGGGGGGTCCCCTCCCCTGTCCCCCTAAGTCTCCGCCCCTGCTCTCAGAAAGAAAATCTTCTTGTATATGCCCGGATACCTTAGGTTGTCCTTACGTGAAACATTTGAAGCTGGTTATCCTTACGTCAAACATTTGAAACTGAAATATATTTATCAAATCAGTGTCTTCCTTTAAAATGCTGAACATCATCATTTCCAGGTAGTAAAGCTCTTCAACGTTTAACAAAGGTTCGAAACCTTTTACACCATCGGAACGACATCTGTTCTTTGTCGTTTATGACAAGGTAACATGTCGCAGAAGATTTGCTTGAATCTTTTGCTGAAAAGACAGTAGATGAGAAAATTTATCGGCGAGTTTAAAACGACGAGGAAGTGAGATATGCTTAAAGCACAAGACGCCGCTTCATCGATGAACTCGATTATGAAGTAGATGAGACTTGCTGGCATCTGACAGACAGCAAAAACGCCCACTACCATGACCAGCGTCTTCGTAAGACTTCTTTCGCTGATCATTTGTAGCGACATCTGGCGTCGTTTCTTCTTCAAGGTGCGAAGGGCCGAGGCAATGCGAAGGTTAATTATAATCAAAATGATAAGCGGAATAAAGGAACCAATAACTGAATTCAACACTGCAAAACTGATCCATGCTGCTCTATGAAAACGTTCTATCGTTAAACAAACACTGGATGTTGGAGCCTGGACTTCTAAATCGCCGTCTGTGCAGTTCTCATCATCATATATACGCATTAGTACCTCGAGGAAAGTAGGTATATTCAACAGAACAGCTAAAATTATTAGACAAATGACTGTTATCTTCATTCGCCGTAAGTTGCGCCATTTAATATCCATCGGCCTGATTATGCATAGATAGCGGGCAACTGTAACTAGCACCACAATCCATACGCTGAGAATATGAAACATTAAAACTAGGGGCACCAGGCCGACAGAAATATAATAAAACACTTGCCACATTACATCTCTAAACTGCCTATAATTTGCGAGCGTTTCCATCGGCAAGACAACGAAAAGAAGTGACAGAGAGACGCTGTCGACCACAGCCAAAGTCTTCAGAAGCCAAATAGTCGCGTTGTCTTTTTCCGGATCTCGTCTAAGACCAAAGATCGTTACTAAGTTCGTCAGAAAACCAACGAAACACAGAATTATGACTACGATGCCATTGAAAGCAATATAGCAGTACTGGCCAGAGGATAAATAGATATGAGGCTCAACTGGTTCAGACAAATTTGATTGGTCGAACTGGAATTCTGGCATCCGCTGTGACCGATTTTCAGCTGTTGACTGGCTCTGGTAAATTGTTGGTTCGGCATCGAATGGTTCCACAGTCCAGTTTAACTGGTTCACCGATGATTGAAAAGGATTAACAGAGGTCATCATTGCATCTGAAGAGCGAACACATTGGTATTTTGACCAGTTATCATGAACTCCTTGCGTGTCTGAAGAAACTAAACTGGTAGATCACAGTGTGTATTCTAATATACTAATACATTGCGGAGATTAGACTTGAAATCTAAATAGACTGAGAAATTGATTAGGCTACTAATTATTCTTTATTTCGTTCTAATCTTCGTCTACCTGACTCTGGTATTAGAGTATCTCAATCGTTGACAATAAATGGTCTGTTGTGAGCGATCTTCCTGGATGATGACCTCATCTTCGGCTAAAGTTTGGTGCTCCATCGGTTGACGCCTTGTGCGTTGCACACCTGCGCTACATAACTCACTAATTACTAATAATGTAGGATGCAGTCGTATCTATCACTATAACATGCAAGAAATGTTTTTCGCAATGCTGCTAATCATATCGGTGAATGTCACACAGGAGTTTGGTTTACTAGATTAAAATCTATGATTAATTTCAACAATTAGACACTATTAGACACCACATTCCTTTTCTGCTCCGATTTTATTTGGCTAATATTTTTGTATTGTCTACAAGTATGGCGTTGATCATGCGCACAACGACTGCAGGATTCTGAATTATGCTAGCCTTTACCATGACAATGATAGTTTAGATTGATGTTAATGATGGTGCTGCTGATGAAGTTGACGAATATGAGGATGATGATGACGATTTTGAGCACGGATTACGGTCCTGTGTTACGGGTACTGGTCGAGTATATATAGCAAACACGCTCTACCCGCGGTCCTCTAATATGCAGGTCTCCCACAATGACATCCGTGATAGGATTAGACACCACATTCCTTTTCTGCCCCGATTTTATTTGGCTAATGCTCTGACTCCCATCAGTCTTATACTGCAATTCGCTTCTTACTGGCATTTCAAAAGTAACTTGATTAAGCTTCAAACAGTTGAAAACACCTTTAGCTATCACTCAACCTCGATACTTAAATTGTTGCAATGGCTGCCAATAGAAATGCTCGCTCTGCTGTCTTCTCTGGTCTTTCTACTTCGAGTTAAAACTCATCGTTTCCTGGGTTTATTTCTTCCTGTTTTCATGTCTTCTTGGATTCCCTTCTTGGTTTTCAACCAGCGGAATTTGGATTGCACAAAGATTTTGTTTTTAGTAGCGATCATCGACCGAAACTATCAGCATTGTAACATACGCGCTATAGGCGTAGAAGTTCCTAGATTACATTAGGTTAGATAACAAACGACAAATCGTACTCACGTCGCATGTTAGTTGAGTGGATATTGCATTACAAATGACGCAACGTCAACCATGGATCTGTCAACAGAACGGTATAGCACGAGCCTTTTGGGATCCAGTATCTCTACGATGCGACTCTTTATAAAGCATGCACGTCTGAAATATCTAAATACAACGCCAATCATCGTCGATATGACGGCGTCGTTAAATAAACGTTATAAACCGGATATCTAAATACCAGGAACCGAATTCAGCAGCGCGTGCTGTACAGGTAGGCCTATATCAACAGCGATGGCTGCATATTTCGAACCGCATTCGAAGTTCGAACAAATGTTTCGGAACTGTAGGTTATGAACGGGAGAATATTATTAATTGTTTTCACAGTTTTGTCATCTGTATTTTCGCATCGGTAAGCCTCATTAATCTAACAAAATTGGCCAATGTTTTAGCGACGCTCGTGTTTACCTTTGCGACGATAAAAGCGCAAGCACTGCGTCGAATATCTGCCCAGGACTTGCGTGAATAATTAGGAAAACAGCGATACGCTGGCGCCACCGGGTGACTGCCTATTCCCGACAACGCAGCCTCAACCAGCAGCAGCATCTGGTTTGGACATGACGCAAGGCTCAGCAGATGAAAAGCTGCATGCCTGCAGATGATCCAATAATCCTAATTAGGATGCATTTCTCCATATCAAACCTCGTACATTTATTGGGACAACCGAGGACGATATGTATAATTTATTGTTTTATACGAGAGACTGTCTGACAGTCCCTTCCTGGAGACGCATTTGAACAAGAAACAACGGTACGGTCCCGTAGTATTACCTTGTACAGTATAATATGCAATTTGTATCATAATATATACACATAGGCCTCTATATATATATACACACATAAAAAATATATCTTCATATAAGTTGCATCTATACTGTGCATGGCGATAATTTGATGCTGGTATGTCGGAAATCCGAGTTTCGGAAAATGGCTTTAAAGATCTGATACTTCAAACTGCTTATCTATGCCATTTGACGAAATATCGACAAGCTGTTTGAAGCACCATGTAGGCCTAAGTATTTTGGTCTTTAACGAAATTGCTACATTGATGATGCAATGCGAAAGACAACATTTTTTAGTTTTTACACAACAATTTGCTTTAGACCGGGTTATTGACAACACCAACACTCTACCATCAGTATAATTACGGGTGCAGTAGAAGGTTATGTGGACAAGTTTGTTTTCTAGCAGCTGCAATACCACAATGTCATCTGGTGTTAGTCGACATACCTTATTCTTGCACCAAACGGTCGCTATTACACAGTACGAAAATAGTGCAAGAAGTCGGGTATACGTCAAATAGCCTGACTGTTGCACCGGTTTTAATACACAGATTACAAGAAAAAAAGGACAATCCCTGTTATCATATCATACCTGGATATTGCAATGGAGTAATGGTAGAATGGGTCTAATGCCGGCTGCAACAACACCATGTTATGCTGATTACAATAATAATATAACAATAATACAAAATGACTAGGCAAGATATAGTTAATGATTTATTAATAGATACAGTTAACTGAAAGCAGTCAATTTAATTCGCATGTTTACTGTGGACGCTGAAAAATGCTCTCAACCAAAGTTCTGACTACACAGGTATGAAGCAACATGAACAGTTGAGAGTTACCGTGTCCTCGCATAATTATGTAATGTATGCAATGCGTCTCGACCTTGCTTTATCTCGTTGACAGATGAAGATTCGTCTCTTTCCAGCTACTCGCAATTTCCCGGTTTAGAATTCACCGACCGAAGAATTATTGGCTACCCAGGTCATTTGTATAATAAAGCCATTCTAAACAAGCTCTTAGTGAGGTTCCAAACTCCGCTTTCATTACAAGAGCTCCGTTTTAGTGGCCATCAAGTCTTCTACTTCTGTTTATTCTAGCTCTTCTTCAGTGTTAAGGCATATATAAAGTAGGTTCAAGACGCCATTCTTCTCTATTTTCTGCCATTTTCCTTAATTTCTTTATATCCTCGTCTGTTTCCTATATCCACCATCCAGTCCAACATCATATTTCTTGGTCTTCCTGGAGTCGTCTTCCTTCAATTCTTCCTTCAAGCATCGTCCTCAGTATCGAATTTCCACGCAGTGTTTGGACAGTCCAGTTCATTTGTATTCTCTATATGGTGTTGGGCTGTTGGCCATTGACTTCTCCTCTTGCCAGCAAGCATAACGTATCTTATTAGTCTCTTTATATCTGTCTAAAAGATCTATGAATCAAATGCAAATCTCGAACTTCGTGACCTATTGACTGAGCAGTAGGCCAACAGATGTATTGTCTCCATGTCATTGACTTTAATAGTGCCTAAGCAGTTTAATGCAGCTACCTGCGTTGCTTAGTAGCAGGGCGTACATTAACAATGATTGGTCATAGCAACATTGTTTGGTGTTTACTTATAAAGTTGTGCTATTTACTGATTAAAATCAAATTGTGTAAACAAGGTTTTTAATGCAGTACAAGATGTAACAAATTCAAATTCTTTTTATCTCAGTTTTTTTCGTTTTTACCGTATTTTATTTTGTTAAATAGGACGCTTTTTCCGTTTTTTATTATGTTTTTACAGTTTTTAACAACTATGAGTGATAATAGTCATTAATTGGGATCGACTACATTGGCGTCCCAAACATCACATTTCGTCTTATACCTTTCTGTTCAAAGTTACCAACGCCTCTGATTTATGTATACAGGGCAAACATACATTTACAAAATGAGCTATAACCGAACATAGCAGAAAATATGTTATGTTTGTTCAGATTTGTGCATGTATGTTTTGTTTCTGCCTTCGGGCGTAATAAAGTAGGCCTACTGATAGCCCAATAGTTGGTGTTAATCTTTGCACTATAGGCCTATAGAATAAGTGTACGGTGATTGCATGATGTAACGACATCAGTCGAATCGTGTGACCATCAGGCGGCCTTCTTGGAAGGTGAAGATTACTGACTGAAATATCGTGTTCCATTAAATCTGAATTGCGAATCATCGTCCGTTGCTCTTGACACATGACGAAGATTTCTGAATAGGTAATTCAGCAGGTAGAATTGTTGACGGTTGATGTAATGAAATACAACCGGATAATAGCTCAGACAGTCGATGCTCTGCAGTCATTAACAAACACCACAGTAAACTTAATACTTCTTAAAATTATAAGCGTAAATTATAATTATTTAGACTAGAAATTTGGTGTCGCAAAACAAAAAATGCTTGCATCTTAATTTACTTATAACAAATATGGGTCTATGTCTAATTGGATAAAATTTAATTATGATGCTCGTCATAGGCGTAGGCTAGCTTACCTCAATTAGGCCTACTCAAATGCGCCCCGCTCCCTACTTCCTGTTCTTGCTCCTATTTACTGATGCCTCGTTTTCCTCACTTCCTACTTCCTGTTCTTGCTCCTATTTACTGGTGCCTTGTTTCCTCACTTATCAAACTAGATTGTTTACTCTTCATTTGCTATTCTTACTGCGCATTATTATGCTGCGACCTTGCTTCCGACTTTCCCTCACCATGAAAGACACGGTTAAATCCTGGTTTCCAAAGCATGCAACAGAAGTGTGTATGCTCTTTTTTATTGTGTTTACAGGATATCGCATCAAACATACAGAACTGTAGAGACTCATTAAGAGACATAAGAAATGTTTGATCTTCTAATCGTGGTTTTGTATGGATGTCATCCATTCGTCAGAAGTGTATAAAATACTACAATAATTCCACAATACGTGTACCACTATTTTAAAAGTGACCTGCATAGAGAAAAGTAGTCTGCATGTCATACTGCATCAAATCAAACAGTAAATGCCCTTGTGTTTGATTTTCTTTGTTGCTAATTATTTTAACCCTTTCCACTTTGCCAGCTCTGCCCGTGAGAGCAGCTGTTATTAAGCCTAGGGCTACATATAATTATGTCAGTAAAATGTAACACTGATTTAGTTCTCTTAATAGTCCGTCAGATTTCTATTTATGTATGTAATTATCTGAAGATTTCAATGGCGTCTTTTATGAACGCTTCCAATATGCTGGTAGGCCTCCATCCAACCATCCACGCACTATCTTGAGGTCCTGGTCCTCTCCTTGGGCCTTCTCTGTGGAGTCTGGCGGAGGCGGTTCGTACGCCTCGAAGACGGCGGCCACCGTGACCAAGTAATTAATTAATTAGTTAATTAATTAATTAATTTTAATTAATTAATTCAATTCATTCATTGCGAAGATTTATATTGCGCCTCCTCAGGGTTACTCTCAGGAACGCTACCGACCACAGAATGGCTGAAAAGGACAGTTTCGAGGCAAGAATAGAAAGATTCAGAGTGGATTCTGGGATGCAATCGCAGCGCCAAAGGGAGACCATTCCAGAGCGAGGGGCCAACCACTGAGAAGGCGCGATTCTGCTTAGTAGCTGTGCGGGCGACAGGGAGGCACAAGGATGACGATGCGGGATAGAGAGAGGCAGAAGGGAAACCGCTGCCGGCCAAGAGGGTGGCACAAAGAAACGTCACCTCAGACAAAGAGAGAGGCACAAAGGATGCCGCCGCGGGGGGGGAAGATAGAGGAAGAAAGGAAGCAGCCTCGGCCAAGAGGGTTTCAGAGAGCATGAGCAGGCAAACCCGTCTAATACCACAGGTATAGGAGATAGTTCTACTCCTGAGAAATTATGGTGATAGTTGAACGTAAAATGCTGTCTAATTGTTAGAAGTGGAGTTCATTGAGGTTCTGTACCTGACAATATCCGTAGGGTTGTCTGTATCTGTCCGTATACCAATCTGGCAGGTTTCCTGTGGTGATGTATTCAATTTGAAAAGGCGGGAGGAATGTTTCTCTTCCGTTCTCATCCCTCGTATCGACCGTGTATCCACCAACATTCGCCAGACAAGCACACGTTTTCATGTCTTCGGCTAGAGACAGCAATCAAATATACCGGTGAGAAAATCCGACATCAACTATATCATACAGATATACGGTGAGAAAATCCGACATCTGCAGGCGACTATATCAGAAAGTCAGATATACAAGTATAGATAAACGTCCGCGTATCTACACGTCTGTACATTCATATATCCAGAAGCATCATTAGTGTTTCTCGATAATTGCTTACATCGATATACTACTGCAAAATCTGCATTAGACAAAAGAAAGTTAATATTTGAGTCATTTACAACTACTTATTTCTTGCTAGGGTTAGAATGAATTGCGTTCCAATTAACCTTGTGGAGAAACTGAAATGCTGTTTAGTCTGCCATGTTGCTTAAAGTTGGACTGCACGAAATTATAGTCAAATTCGGGGAATGGTTTAAGTGCTTACATAATAAATGCCGCAAATTAGGCTGCGACCGCTATATTTCGAATATAGTGAAACAATGACGAGACAGTTTGTTCCGTGGCCTTAACCCTCCGTGAGAGAATGATTTTACAACCATTTAGTAGTATCTTTGAAATAATTGTCTTAAATCCTAAACTTAATAGCAATAAATCTAAAGAGATGGTATTTAGGCGCACGCAGTCTAAGTTACTTAACCTCCCAACCCATACCAGAAATTGGCAGGGTATCAGAGTCTGTTATTCCAGGGAAAACCATTTCCGATAAGCTTATTTTTGACCACAATATTGACCGAATCTGTCTTAAGGCTGGCCAATCGCTCTATGCGATACGCATCCTTATTGCCCATGGTCTCTCGGGGATGCCTCCTCTATGCTTCCTCTGCATGGTATTAACGCAATAATACGGAAAATGACATGGCTCAAGTGTCTGCCTGCCGACCAGAAGACGTTCGATGACCTATG
Organism: Aporrectodea caliginosa; assembly: GCA_020284085.1. NCBI lineage: Eukaryota > Metazoa > Annelida > Clitellata > Crassiclitellata > Lumbricidae > Aporrectodea > Aporrectodea caliginosa. The sequence continues at coordinate 498,544 of JACEVL010000375.1, read as the reverse complement.
TGGTTGTGCTGAGTCCTTCTTCTCATCCGTGCTTGACAACCCCAGCCATGTCCTAAGTAGTGTACTGCCTCCTATTATAAAGAATGTTATCTGCTCACTCCGTCTTCGTTCACACAACCGCGAGATCCCGCGTGCTGACGCATTAACCCGATATGGTTTTCTTACGCGAATGTTATTCAATTGACTTGATTGCTGATCTTTCTTCTTACTTTATCCTTACTATCTCAAAGCTCCATAAATGCCTGTTTTGTCATTGTTTTTGTTGTTGTTGTTATGATTTTGTGATTTAAAACTCTTTGATTGTTCTTATTTGATGTTCCCGCAGTGCGTTTGAAGGAAGTTCAATAAAGCGTATACTTGCTGACTTACTTACGTACGTATGTTAATACGTAGGCCTACGTTACGTAGGCTATATAATTGTTGTGTAATTTGTATCGTATACCGCGATAGCAGTTGTGCGTCGTCTAATGATTCATCCCCTAAACCAACTATAGTAAGGGGACATTCATTTAGTATGCATGCATGGAGGACAAGGTTTAACCCAAATGCATATGCTTGCTTATGGGTCTACCATGGGCGTATTTAGGGGTTTTCCGGGTTCAAACCGAACCCGAAACAAGTTTCGAATTTTTTAAAATGCTTTTACATGCGAACATTTCCAATGAAAACCCCCGAAATCTTAAAACCCCTCCGAAATGTTTTCCTGGCTACGCCTACGGGGTCTACTGATGATGTAGCCTACGTGCTCATAGGAAACGGGGGTAACCTCGATAATAAATTATGTTTTTTTCCTGTTATCAACACTTTATGTTATTCTAAATTACCAGGTGGCCCTATTTGCGGGATTCATCATCCCTTCTGGGTCTCCCTTTGTCAACCAATATCAATGCAAATTACTACGTTAACTGCCATAATTGTATTATGTTAGTTCAGGAAATAAATTGAATTGAATTGAAATTGATTAAACTATCTATTATTGGCCTTCAGATTAGCCACTGAACGGCTATCGAAGAAGTACTACGGAGATGTAGGATTGTGAGAGAGGTTTAACTTGTATACCAAGTTACTTCTGACTGCTATTACCTGCTGTTAACTGCCAAACACATTAATAATTATTAATCCTGGATTGTTTCTGCGTGGATTAAATACACACCGTTCTATAGGATTCGTGGAGAGTGCGTCAAGCTACGTATGCAAATGGCGGTGTAAAAAAGTACGCGTGCGTACAGGAAGGAGAGAAGCTAATATTTTAGGATTTCTGCAATCACATTAAGTGTATGGCCCGTAGCTTTATCTATACAATAAATAAATTTTGGTCGATTAATCTGATGCTTACCCTGACCCGGATAGAAACATTCTCGATGAAGCATTGCTTTTGTGACGAGTCTGTTGAGAGATTCTCTTCCTAATACGATTGCTTCTCCAGCAACGTAGTGCACGTTCCTGTAGTTGTAGACGGTATAGTTGTAGAAGAGATTGTGTCCGTAGATGGCTGGTTCGTCGGGATCGCAGTTGGCCAGGTACCTCTTGAGGTTCTCCACCACGATGTAAGAGTCGGGATCTGCCTTCATGAAGAATTCGGCGTCGTTGCGATGGTTCTTGTAAATGTAGGTCCAGGATGCTTTCGACTTTTCAGCAATATGATCACGGCCTTCCGAAACGTTGAGGCCGATCGTTGGAAATTCCTTGTTTTCCTTTGAACTCATGAAAAGCCGGATGTCACAATCTTTCATCCACGTATCTCTGGTATCTATGGCACGGTCTAGGATCGATGGATCGGTCATTAGCCAACATAACAGTCGAATGACTTTTGGAGTAGTTCCTACAGCCACATTCATAATATGGACAGTTTATATATTTAATGACAATATTTCTTGTTTTGAAATTTCGATGATATATGCTTATAACATTATAACATCTATACCATAAGGCTGAAGGTTTGTCATTCTGCATGTTTGTCCGTCCTACTAAAGGCTCGCGCACGGAACGCTCTAACGTTATGAAACTTTTGCAAAACGTCCTTACGCGAATTTGTAGGTGAACGCGACTATTCGCAACTCACAGTTTACTTTAAATTCAGGTATATGGATATTTTAAATTTCGATATGGTGATATCAACATAAAGAACGGCGGCCATTTGTCTTGACGTCAAGGCGGGGTTAAATATCACAATCAGAGGAATTCGTAATTAAACTACAACGTCGCCCTGAAAAATTACGCTCACGAATGGAGCACTAAAAACTCGAGAATAAGAGGCCGACTTTCGTCTAGGCCTACTATATTTAGCCCGGGCAAAAATAATGTATAAGGTAAATATAACCCGTGCGATGTCGGGTAGCAACGTCTAAGATACAGTTATACACGTGTACACATCATCGGATGAATGCAAATGCATCGATCGTATCTACAAGTTTGGACGAAAATGAAGCACATAACTTGCTGCAAATTGTCGTATCCTCATTATGCATGAGCTTTCAGCATTAGATCTGCTTCATTGTGATAAATAAGAATAATTGCTGGGTGTAAAATCTGTTTTCGAGGAAATTTCCCGGAGAAGGGAGATATTCAGTTGCGGCACACCGGGAAAAAAGGGAAGTAGAATATGCGCGATCAGCTGTATGTCATCATATGCCTCGTAGTGGTGACATATCCGGTTCTCGCCAGTGGGACAACAGAAACAATGAGGGGTGCATTTCTGACGGTATTTCATAGCCGGGAACTCTATTTGAGGTTGAGGTTGAGAGACATAGACAGAGATAAAGATACAGAAAGAGACAGAGACAGAAACATGTTCGTAAAAACTTGTAGCTACGATCGAAGCATTTGCATTCATTCGATGATATGCACAATTTATGTTATATGCATATAATCATCTGTCTAAGTATAAATCCACCCCTCAGGAGCCTGTTTTCTTAAACAAAGTGTCCGGGCGAGAAGGTCGAGTTTTATCCATTTGTATAAGTGCTAAAAACCCTTTCTGTTAAAGTGATGATAATTTTGAGCAGTTCGATTTATACTGTCATTGTGAAATAGTTACATATAACAACAATGGCTTGAACGTTTTGAAACACTGAAAATACATAGACGTAAATTTAAATCAAAACCTAATAAAGTCGCGTAATTGCTTGTAGTATTTAAAATGTTCAAGTTATCCGCGCGATGTTAAAGCCATAAAGTGTTCAATAAGCCGAGAGTAGACGCCAAAACAAGATCCTGGGTTACAATAAGTGATGTGGAATGAAGTCCACAAAAGAGAAACGAGGTGCAATGCGATTGGAAAGAGACAGCTGAACAGGGTATGTGTCAGTATAATATGCGAAGCTATAATCAAGTAGTTGGTCACTCCATCTTAATTTAGCAGTAAACAAAGAAGTTTTACGTTCCATATTAATGTTTATAGAATTAACGCACATTTCAGAACACGGATTCTGTTTGGGTAGCTCCATTCCTGGAAGCCGATAGCCGTTCTTCGAATGCAAAAAACGCTACGAGATACGCCTTAGTTACGCGTCTAAATTGAACTAGAGGAAAGATATACAAAATTGTTGCAATAACAATAGATACCTTTGTTCCTCAGTTGATCATTCGTGACAGCGTCGTGAACGCTTTCATCATCGTTATCTCTGCTGTTCATCAGTAATGAGTTTGATTTGGACAACGGTGGGGCGGATGGGTGTTGTCTCTCATCGCACAACGCACTGTCCACAGTTCCATCTCCTCTCCGAGCGTCTGACTTGAAAGAAGCCAACGATTCTTTGGGATTTTGACCATCGTTACACCGCGTGATGTAAACAATCGCGACAGTGTAGATCACGATGGCCAGGACGTAGCTGAAGAGCGTAACAATACGACTTCTACCACCTGCAAATGCTGCCATTGTGTTGACCTACTGCAGTAACTGGAATAGAGCTACCGTCGCCTAACTGAGATGTAGACCTACTGTTACAATCGCCCATACATATCACTTGTTTATAGGCTTCTGCAGCTATCGACATACTCGTTTGTTTTAGTCGATGCGTGTTTCTTAAATCAATTTTTTTATCGAGATTTAATTTACTGACGTCGTCTGTCTTTGTTCTTAGGCTTAGGATGAAAATGGGCCTACTCCAAAAATGTATTGCATCTCGACTTGTTCTTGCTTTAAAAATCATGTATAGCGCTTAAGACGCTTGAAGGGAAGTAACGAAATTCGGCTGATTTTGTGTCAAGCGGGAATTATTTGCATCGTCAGTGTAGACTTTTTTTGCTTTAACTGTCACTATTCTCTTGGTCACTGCAAGTATGTTTGCAATGATAATCTTTCTTTAAACGCCACCATTAATTACCTAATGTAATCTGTAATTTGGTGTCACTTCTTAGAGGAATTCTTTATCCCTTTAGGGCCTCCTTTTTTGTAGCCGTGTTGAAATTATATGTAAACCTGATGATTTTGTTTAATTTTTTGCAAAATAAACATTTTGATTGATTGATTGATGTCTGCTTAGTAAAATAGAACAACTCCAGTTAAATATTGTTCATTTTAAAACACTTGTTTTATTTATGCCTTACAGAAATTTAAATCTGTGTCATTATTTATATGCTTCAGCTCAGAAACGTACGCATTCAGTCTAGAGCTCGTTATCAGCATCAGAAACATCAGCATCAAAAGCAGATGGGTGTCGCTATTGTGCAGTTCGTGACTGTCGCTCTCTTTTCTTTGACAGTGATTGTCTGACAGGAATTAACAGTCGGGTCACAACTGGAAATTTTACTGCCAAAACCCACACAGACCTAAAAATTCTTACAGAATTTTTATCTCATAACATGATACTTTATACGTGAAATTCTGACTGTAGCCTATGTATATATGACTAGGTCTGTCATCATCCACTTGAAACAAGTTATTGGCCAAGATAGTCTGTATAATGTTCTGGCATTCCGAATAGATCTAGATGCTTGCACGAATTTCTCTCACACAAATCGTCCACGAGAACTCGAAAACACTTATAAATCGATTCAGCAATCTTCTCGGTCAACGGTGTTTTCATTGCATCTGTGACCCACTGCATGTGGCTTTGTATACAGGTTAAATGCTTATGGTCTCCATGTTGTCACTAGATGTTTGGGCTTATAAAGAAGACCAACAAATTCCTGTTAATCTTTCTGATGCTGTCATGCATAGGCGTATGCCATCAGTTTACCGTATTTCAGTTTTAGATCCAACGTCTTGGTAAATACGATTGAAGGCCTATAGCCTTACTTGAGCCCAGGCAACATTTCCATGGACATGAAATAAGATCCAGATGAGGTGTGTACGCGGGTTCCATATGGGAATATGGGTTCTATATGAGCTTCATGTAGGCATGCTGGCAGAGTTTTCAGCTGGCGCAACACGTATATATACCCGCATGCATTGATCGAACTTTCATCGATGAATTCACTTAAATTACTTTTTAATCCTGGGCGACGATTTTTATCCTGAAATCCTGATAGGAATTCTAGCACGTAGAATTTCTGTTAGGATGCTTACATGCATATATATATATATTATATATATAGCGCAACACGTATACCCGCAATATACCTGCCTATATATATATATATATATATATATATATATATATATATATATATATATATATATATTATATAGGCAGCGGCGTGACTCATTTTTTTTCGTTCGGCAGCCATAGTCTTATCGATTATTTCTTCTTTCATATGAATGCAATATAGGCTATTGTACGAACATCCTTTCACCAATTAACGACAAGCTCGTGTGAACAGGTAACGTATAGGCTAAACGTTTGTTCTAATCCTGAATTCGAAAACTCTATACTCAAAGCCTAGCACGTATTCCCAGGATCGACCCGCATACAACCCCTCTGGGTCCCATCTAATGTTCATGGAGAGCAATAGGCACAGGGCACCATCTCATTCACGAGCACTACGTCTTTGTAATGTAATGTAATAAGACATTTATAGCGCCCCTTAAGAGTCTCACAGAAGCGCTCAACACGTGGCCATCAAACAGCTGAAAAAAGTGAGTCTTTAAGAGTCGAGAGAAAACCATGTAGCCACATGCAGCATTAGTGGCACGCACAGATGGCGGAAGAGTATTCCAGATCCGTGGCGCCGCAATCGAGAAGTCCCGACGAGCACGGGTGGTGGTTCGAAACGAAGGTACAATCAAGTCATTTCGCGAGGCAGACCAGAGAGCCTGCCGACCAGTCGCGAGGCAGACCGGAGAGCCCGCCGACCAGTTTGAGTGCCAACTGGAAGGCACAGTTCAGCAATGTAGTCCGGAGCAGTGCCAGTAGTAGCCTTCCAAACCAGCGTAGCGATCTTGAATTTAACACGATCAACAACTGGAAGCCAGTGTAGCTCACGCCGCATGTAGTCGGATATGTGTGAATATTTCGGCAGGTCAGCCAGAAGTGTCTGGCTGCTGCATTCTGAACGAGCTGAAGTTGACGAATGAGGAACTCATGGAGGCCCAGGAGGACTCCATTACAGTGTATATATATATATATATATATATATATATATATATATATATATATATATATATATATATATATATATATATATATATATATATATATTTTCCATATATGGTATCGATCTTTGGACAACACCTCTGGAGGTGTTGTCCAAAGTCCAAAGATCGATACCATATAAAGACCATAATACTGCTTCCAGAAGGTCATTTATAGGCCTATGTATTTTTATGGTACTCATTTTCACATTCCTAAATAGACATCTGTAGATCGTCATGACTGCATGAATGGGTGACATGAACGCAGATGAATTAAGTCGCTCGTTATTCAATTATTGTGTCTTGAGCTCCGCGATCCTTCAATCATTTGGTCAGTCGATTTTGATGATATATATAGCCATAGGATATTGGGCCTACAAATTTTGAGTTGTCCGTCTCCGTGGATAAAAAAGAGCATGATAAAAAGACTGAAGGAATATGAGGAGATGGAGGCAGGAAGTGAGGATTGGGCGGAGGACGGGACGGCAGGAGAGGACGATGGTGGAGAGAACCAGATCATGCTTCAGCTGATCTTGGCAGAGAAGGACCGGTGGAAAGCGGAGAAGGAGAAAATGGAGATGGAAATAGCATTTTTACGCGTGAAGGCGCATTTGGGCATGTAACAAACAAATGTTGCTGCTTGCTCTGGGAACGACTTATCTATACCTTCTCTATCTGTACCTTCAACCTACGCGAGACTGCCTTCCATGCACGGTGGTGGAGACCCAATGTCCTATTTGATGGAGATGAAGAGGACGAAGATTGTGAAGGTGATGACGAAGAGGCGTACGGAGCGAAATGAAGCCCGGGGGACGGGTCAAATGGCCGCCCTTGGCCACTTAATTTTAGATATGCTGTTTTCTCTAAAAGATTGCAGTTTTCATGACGATCGTTGGACTTTTTGCATAGGCCTATACACCTACAATTTTATTTTATGAAGTTGATAGCTTGTCTGGATTTATCGCTTTTCACTGCATTTTTTAATTATCCGTTTTCTCTATAGCCTACATTTTCAACTTACTGAAATCTATATTATTAGATAATAAACATTTTATTGCATGAGTTGCGACTGTCGCTGACTCGCCGCTTCAGTTGCGGAGGTAGAAGAAACAAAATGTCGGCGCATAGCTGCAGCACCACCTACTTTTGTTGTTTTTGAAAGATTTTCTCTGTGCTTCAGCCCCAAATTTTCAGTGGTTTTAAAATTCAGCCCCACTTAGTTCAGACTCCTACTCGTTTTCATTCGTATTGAATGAATGAATGAACGAACGAATGAATGAATGAATGAATGAATGAATGAATGAATGAATGAATGAATGAATGAATGAATGAATGAATGAATGAATGAATCAATGAATGAATGAATGAATGAATGAATGAATGAATGAATGAATGAATGAATCAATCAATCAATCAATCAATGAATGAATGAATGAATCAATGAATCAATGAATCAATGAATCAATGAATCAATGAATGAATGAATCAATGAATAGTGCGAGCGTCTGTAGTTAATACGAGTGGGCCGAGAGGAACTAGTAAAATTATTAACAATATGATTATAGTATCTCACAGTAAAACTCTTAAAGTTATTATCTCATTAGTTACAGCTTAAGGTAATATAGTGCGAACCAAACGGAACCATCAAATGGAAATAAATGAATTAAAGACAGACACCAATTTTTATTACGAAAAATAATACTATTTAAGATTTTTTTAGATTTGTTTAAGTCATAATTTCGCTGAAGCAGCGTACATGCAGTAATGCTTGCGTCCGTTATATAAAAAGCAAGACAACGCTGCTGTGCGGCATTCTTCAAAGATAATATTATTAATAACCGTTATCCCGCTGTACAGTGAGGGTTCAAACACGGTTTACTAATAATGCGTAGTAGAAGTTTAAGTTTTAATAACAATAAAAATCAAATTAAACGATGTATTTTATTAACTGGATTGTTTGGATTATGGATAATAATAATATAATATGCTCATATTTAGTAAACATTACAAAGAAACTGATTCCTTTCCTTCAATTCTGTTTAGTGTTTAACGTAGACCTCTCAGAGTGATGCCGCCCCTATAACGGAGGCTTAGGGCGGCATCGGAAGCCAAGCCGACTGACCAAAGTGACGGTTTGTTTCTTTCTTTCCTTGTTTTTGAACCTTTCTTTCTGTCTCTCCTAGTTTATAATTTTTATCCAACATTCAATCCTTTTTTATTCAACCCTATTTTGCCGCCCCTGCACAAGTACCGCCCGTATATATGGCGATTGCATGATTATCGAGATCAGTTGAATCGTGTGATCATCAGGCGGCCTTCTTTGAAGGTGAAGATTACTGACTGATATATCGTGTTCCATTGAATCTGAATTGGGGATGATCGTCCGATGCGCTTGACAGCAGACGAAGATTTCTGAATAGGTAATTCATCAGGTAGAATTGTTGACGGTTGATGTAATGAAATGCAATCGGATAACGGCTCAGACAGTCGATGCTCTGCAGTCAATAACAAACACCGTAGTAAACTTAGTGCTTTTGCAAATTATGAGTGCAAATTATGATATTCAGAACAGTAAATGTACTTATGTTTGAATTTCTTTGTCGGTAATAATTATAATTATTCTCTTTATCTTTTACTTAGGCCTTTCCATTTTGCTAACTCCCTCTGAGAAAGCAGTTGTTATTTAGCCTACATATAGGCCTATGTCAGCCAAATGTAACAGACTTTAGTTCTTAATAGTCCGCAAGATTTCTATTTATGTATATAATTATCTGGCACTACTTCAGCTTATGGATGAGATATTCAAATCTATTGTTGGCCAACACTTCGCTATAGGGATTTCATGGACTTGGCTAAGGCATTTGATGCATTAAATCATAAAATATTATTATATAACTCAGTGGCGTATCTAGATTATTTGGTGTCCGGGGCCAAAGCATTTGATTTGCGCTCCCAGCCCCGACTCACCCGAACGCAGACCAAACTACCAAAATAATAACAGGGAATATGATGTTGTTGATCGATGCTGTTTTTCATGTACAGTATATATTTAGCGTCAATATTGAACTTTACACTGTACAATTGAAAAGAAGTAACAAACAATGGCCATTCGTATTATGAAAGCTGCAGACAACTAATTTCTAGTGACTTCAAAGTAGCCAGAAAATCTATTTGTAATCTCCTCAAAGTCAATTTTCTCCAATGCTTCTTTTTCAACACTGAGAAGAGCAAGGTACGTATGATGCTGTCCCATTGATGCTCTCAAATAAGTCAGAATTAGTTTAAGCTTGCTGAAGGAACGTTCGCAGCTTGCAATTATTGAAACTGAAATTCTCAGTTAAATTTTCTAATGCTATACGCTTATTGGAGAAGGCATCATCCACATACGATATAATAGACGTAAGTACCAGGAAACCTACTGCAGTTTCTGGTAAAGTTTCACCACTTGATTTAAGCAGCATCCTGCAGCCGCATTACTCAGCATAAAGTTCTCTCCCATCAATATCGGTATCTTAAAAATTTCCGAAAATCAAGCGAATGTTTACGGAGTTCATACAAATCTCCGCTAATTAGAGGTAGTGGTATCTTCGTTTATTATGCAAAGCAGGTTGACACACCGTGATTTGATATAAAGTAAGAAACCAAATTTATAGTTGAGATCTTTTCTGACGAATAAATCGATTTGTTATTTCTTGCTGAAACTGATCGTCAATGACGTTTTTCATGATGCGTATAATATAGGCCTAGGCTATATTTCTTCTTCTTCCCAGCCTAATCTCTTGCTAGTTATCCGACATCATTCTCCGTCTCCCGATTCGTCTTTCCAGTGTGAATATCTTGCAGCAACCTCTCTGCATCATGTCTAGTATCTGTAGGCCTATAGTCTGATTTCCGAGACCTTCAGAAAATGCATTAACGGTCTCAGATGCGCGTTTAACTCTGACATTTTGTAATTCGTCCGATCGAATTGTGGAACGAGAAATGAACAAACATATTGATTCTAGGGTTTCAAATAACGTGATGATGAGAGGATCCTCGACTGTTCGAGTGCCAGTTCTAAATTTCTCACATAGTTTTAGTGTTTTGGATAACTCTTCAACTACTTTTCCAGCATCATGATCAAGCCCCGCCAGCCCTCCTAGAGGTTGGCCGCCCTCCCCCCTGTCACTACGCCACTGGAAAAAATTGATCATTATGGACTAAGAGGTAGGTCTACTCTTTTGAAATGGTTTGCTAGTAATTTATATGATAGTTAAACGCAAAAGACTGTCTGTAGTTTGTTAGGTGTGGATTTCCTTAAGGTTCTTTACCTGACAATATCCGTAGGGTAATCTGTAACTGCCCTTATACCAGTCTGGCATTTTTCCTAAGGTGATGTGTTCAAGATCGAAAGGTGGAAGGAATGTTTCTCTTCCGTTCTCATCCCTCGTATCGACCGTGTATCCACCGACCTTCGCCAGACAAGCACCCGTCTTCAGATCTTCGTCTAAAGACCACAGTCAAATATACCGGTGAGAACAAATCACATCTGCATTCGACTATATAATTATATAGTCAGAAATACAAATATAGATATAGGCCTACGTCCACGCACTTACACGTCTGTACAGTGTACATTCATATATTCCGAAGCACAGGTAGTCTATTTCTGTGCACGTGTTAGGAAGAAGACTGGTGGAAATGCAGAAATGTTGCCGATAGCGTGGTAAGATGACAGAGAAATGGTGGGAGACGTGAATTAACCAGACAGGAATCTAGGGCATAAAGTTACATCTATAAGACCAATTAACTCCATGCCATCTCTTAGACTCCCAATGGGCGATCGTGAAACAACCAAACACTGAAAGCATCTGTATTTCGTTTCTATGTCAGAGGTTCGAATCCCGGTGACGATTCGCAGTGACAAATGCAATAATATCTTCTAACGCACATTCCCCGTCATTATGGATCTAGAAAATGAATTAGAAAACGCATTAGGGAAATGTCTCCATCAATGAGTGCTTACATAAGACATAAGACATTTATTGTTCCCAGTAATTGTACAGTGAAATTTAATTATGCATGTTACTACAATTTCCGTGGAGTATTATATCATCATAGTGTAACAGAGCTTTTAAATGGGAGCAATAGGCGCACCTAAAGGGACTAATCCTGAATATAAATATTCATCTCCTAGACCAACTAGTAAGGGCAAATCCATTTAGTATGCTATTTAGCCTATACATGGAGTTATGTACTGTATGTATGCTTGCGGTTGGGGTCTACTGATAATGTACCTACGTATAGAAAACGAGGGGGAACATCGATAATAACTTGTCTATTATTGGCCTTCAGATTAGCCACTGAACGGCTATCGGAGAAGTACTAGCGGTAGAAGTAGGACTGTGAGAGAAGTGTAATTTGTACGCCACGTTACCTCTGACTCCTAACCTGCTATTAACTGCCGAACACATTAATAATTATTATTAATCCTCGATTGTTTCTGCGTGGATTAAATATACCGTTCTATAGAATTAGCGGAGAGTGCGTCATGCTACGTACACATGTGAGGGGTGTAAAAAAGAACACGTACGTACAGGACACGGAGGGGCCAAGTTTTAGGCTTTCTGCATACTTATACTAAGTGGGTGGCTCCTAGCTTTATATATACAATAAATAAATTATGGTAAGTCAGTCGGATGCTTACACTCGCCCGGGTCGAAACAGTCTCGATGAAGCATTGCTTTGGTGACGAGTCTGTTGAGAGATTCTCTTCCTAATACGATTGCTTCTCCAGCAACGTAGTGCATGCCGCCGTTGTAGACTGTGTAGTTGAAAAAGAGGTTGTGTCCGTAGATGGCTGGTTCGTCGGGGTTGCAGTTGGCCAGGTACCTCTTGAGGTTCTCCACCACGACGTAAGAGTCGGGATCTGCCTTCACAAAGAACTCGGCGTCGTTGTAGTGGTTCTTGTAAATGTAGCTCCAGGCTGCTTTAGACTTTTCGGCAATGTGATCACGGCCTTCGGGAACGTTAAGTCCGATCGCAGGAAATGTCTTGTTTTCCTTTGAACTCATGAAAAGCCGGACGTCACAATCTTTCATCCACGTATCTCTGGCATCTGCGGAATCGTGTAGAATCGCTGGATCGGTCAACACCCAGCACAGCAGTCGAATGACTTTTGGAGTAGTTCCTACAATAATATTTATATAAAATGGACTGTTTACATAATAATATTATTGAATAGGCTTAGGCTATTTATGACAATGTTTCTAGTTTTGAGAGGCTTAAGAAATGTACATGCTATATACGTACAACATATGCAGATATTCACGTCATCGGATGAATGCAAATGCATGAGTTTTGAAGAAAATGAAGCATACGACTGAATGCAAACTGTCGTCTCCGCATAATTCATAAGTTTCCAGCATTAGATCTACTTCATTATCATAAATAAGAATTATTATTATCTGCAAAGGTTTAGGGCATCTTATGGCCATAGGGTCATAAGGTCGGCTTTGACGTCTTTAAAGATAATAATTGTACTTCAGTTCAGTTTATAAGAGTTTCTTCCATCTAATTTCTTTTTATCTGTTATCGTTTGTTTCATCGTAGTGGATCCGTTCACGCTCCGGATGTGAGCGGAATCCAAGCAACTACATTCGTGCCCGTCTTGCTATTGGCTAAAGCATGTCACGTGAACTTGCTGACTTCCTTCGGATTTTCAAAAGGCGGACATCTTGAGGGTCGTTTAGAGTCAGGTTCGGCCTCGTGAGGGTCGGTTGAGGTCAGGTTAGGCGCCGGGAGGGTCGGTTAGGGTTATTGTCGTCATTAGAAAAATAGTCAACAATCTTCCACCGCATTCGGTAGTGTTTGTCGGTCGGCTCCTTTCAGGTCTATAAAATTATGTGACATGCATTGGCCAATTGCGTGGCGGGCGTGATTCGAGTCCTGTGCATACAATCACGTAGGGCGTGACTCTATCCACGACCTAGTATACGTAGCTGTACAAAGGAGCAACTTCGCATGGATCATACGACAGCAAGGACCTGCGCATTGACGGTTACTAATTTAAGTGATCCAACAAGTTTAGGCATGGAAATATGCAGTTGTCTCGGTTATAGCAATGTGCCAGATGAGAACCGCAATGTTATACATTATCGACCTACAGTTTAGGCAGCCATATATCTTAGCAACTGTGCAGTACTGATGTGAAAATTGACCTATGACCTCGTAATAATTATTGCTGCGTAAGTACATAGTTAAAAACGACTTATGCTGTGCGTCAACATTTTTGTTGCACCGAGAGCGAAGTGGCTGCTCGTTCCAAAAAGAATCGGACAAACATTGTTTGTCAACAATCAGTAACCAATTTATGGAGCTATTATATATATTATAATAGTAGTGACATTTTCAGGGCTTGATTTGTTTTAGTCATTGTAAGCACAAGCACCGCATCATTTCAGTCCAAGACATAAGCATAATTTATACAAATACACATTTTAGTCAATTTTATTTTATTTTAAGCACTTATTACACGCGCAAAGTCAATGATTCTTAATCCGACACAACGAGGTACGTTTCGCTAGAGGCCAAGACGTAGTCATGCAAAGGCCAGAGCAAAATAGTGAGTCTCGACCAGCCTTTCTGGGTTTTTTTGTGATTTCAGTGATCGCATTGAGTTACACACACACATACGTATGCCCAAATAGACCTGTGCATATATGCATATATGCATATGCATATGTGCATATTAGGTCACGAATTATTGATGCAGTTGCACGGAGACTTGGTTATTTCGCATGTCGGAATCAGTGGTCGACTTCTGGAATAGCTTCGCTCCTGAATGGTGGCTGGACAGTGACAGTATTCTCCTTTTTCGTACAAGTATTTTTTGGGAAATCTGGTCATAACAATCTTCAAGTTATGCTATCATTCTATGGAGAAGTGGATACGGCCGCATGTGTCCCTCTGCGTTCATCATCCGCTTGTTGTCGGTGTGCCGCAACTGAATAGTCGTCTCCCTTCCCCGGGAAATTTCCCTCAAAATAGATTCTCTACCCAACGATAATTCTTTTTTATCACAATGAAACAGATCTAATGCTGGAAATTTATGCATTTTGAGGATACGACAGTCTGCATTCAGTTATATGCTTCATTTTCGTAAAATCTGATCGATGTAGGGGAGACCGGGGCATAATGGGATACCGGGGTATAACGGGAAACTGGAATATTATCCATCTTACTCACTTTTAATTGCCGAAGACGTTATCAATCGAAAGTAAAACATCATTGAAGGTGATGGACAAAGGCAATTGCGATATCGACAAGTCTTGCTAATTTTATGACCAAAACAAGATTTTCAGGGTGTCCGAAGTAAGGTACGTTGATAATTCAAAGCTTTTTGAGAAATAGTGGAGCTGTATTAAATTTGGCTTATACGATAAATATTTAGCGTAATATCTCCATAAGGAATTTTGTAAAAGTTCAGTATATTTTTTCAAAATGGCGGGCTTACTATATTGGCCAGTTGGGGCATAATGGGATACAGATATCCCATTTTGCCCCATGTTATGATTCGACAGCTGCTTATTTTGTTAGGCCTATTTCGTAATAAAAATGTGTTCACTATTAATGCGTAGAAGAGTGACTTATATAGCCTAATAGGCCAAGTGATAGTTTTCCAAATTTCAGATGATTTGGATATGGAAAAGAAAGAAAGACAGCTGCTTCGTTCAGGCAAAAATCGATATGAAGTGCTCAGCTATATATGGCAGGCGCCATTGATGAAGTACAAAGTGGAAGATTTGGGTAGCTTTCAGCAAGTATAAAATCACCCTCCTGGTCAACTTCAACTGGCCATTGGCCTATGGAGTCGCTGCCACCAATTTCAAAACACTCAAGACACCGTATGAATCCGGAATTAGGTAATCAAACAAAATTGGAAAAAAGTTGGTCATGACAACTCTGTATAAGAAAAGCTAACTGGAGAGTTTGGTCACAATACCTAAACTGGACAAAGAAGCTATAAAGAAACTCGTCAAACCATTTTAACAACTGATTGACTAAATGTCTGATGTATTCGATTACATGAGAAAGTAAAATTATCATGAAAAAACAAATAGCAGTGTCCCAAGAAAGGCAAAAGATATGGAACTGCACCAATCTTGAAGATGACGATGATACAAATGAGTGCCTCTAGTGTTATGAGGAGTTCTCTGATGAAGGCGGGATCAGATGTCAGATGTGCTTGAAGTGGACACACAACAGTTGTGCTGGTGTAAACTAATATGTTATCAAATTTGTGTGTGGACTCTGCAAGTAACAGCTTGGAGGACGTTTTATCAAATGAGGGAAGTCTGACCTCATAACGGAATAATTTTAATTATATTTTGTAGTTTAAAGTTTACTGTTATGATGCTGCAATTGAAATTCTGTTCATGGTTCATGTTAAACAGTTAGTTGCAATAAGTTCAAAGTACAGTCTGTCATGCTATACCGTTTTTATTCTGGCCTATATTCCCTCTTTCAGATGATACTTATCACGGAGCATAATGGAAAAGTATATCCCATTTTACGCCATAGGGTGGGGCATAATGGGATTTTTGGACACAATAGTAGGATAGCATTATCGTCAGTCTGGGTGATGCGTTAGTGGATTAATCTAATCTATGCTGTACATTAGGCGTGCTGGCATAGTCTGAGTGCAAGAAAACCCTGAATTTGTATTAACTATATGGGGTAAATTTCAAAATGCCTTAAGTATCCCATTATGTCCCAGTCTCCTCTATTTGCATTCATCTGATGATGTGAGTAGGCTTATGTGTATAATGTTATATGTAGGCTATAATCATCTGTATAAGAATAAATCCACCCCTCCTGAGGCTGCAGTATTCTGAAACAACGTGTCGAGGTGAGGTCGACTTTGTCCAGTTATAGGTACAAAGACACGTTCTGTTTAAGTGATGGTGATTTCGAGCAATGCTCGATTCATATTGTCATTGTAAAATAGTTACGTACATGTATAACAACAATGGCACGAACTTTTAGAAAAACTGAAAAGACGTTATATGTAAAATTGAATCAAAAATTGTCTGCTGTATTTAAGATGCTCAAGCGATTTTCGCGACGTTAGAAGTTCGAGGATCTAAGAGATGTTGCTGATGCGATAAAAGTGTTCAATAAGACGAGAGTAAACATCAAAACAAGATGCAGAGCCTACAATAATTGAAGTGGAATGAAGTCCACAGAAGGGAATCGAAGTGCAATGCGACTCGAAAGAGTCAGTTGAACATGGTATGTGTCACTATGGGCGAAGTTATAATCACTCCATCTTAATTTAACAGTAAACTGAGCAGTTTACGATCCATATTGTTAAAAATAGTGCACATTTCAGAACACGGATTCTGTTTCGGTAGCTCCGATAGCGTTCTTCAAATGCAGAAAAACGCTCAGATATAAACCTCCGTTAAAACACCAGAAACCTCATCGCAATCATGCCCTCTCACCTGTGGTGTTCCCTATTGTTCATCCTTTAAGACTTACACTAATCCACTCAGCTCACTCATCAAAGCATCCTCGGTTGACCATCACCTATGCGCTGACGACACCCAATTATTCATCTCATTCTCTCCAAGCAGCTTCTCTGACTCCATAGATCATCTCCTCCGTGTGGTAAAACAAATCTCCTCCTGGATGACCTCAAACTTGTTGTGCCTCAACCCCTCTAAAACTGAATTCATTCTTATAGACCTCCGTGAGCAACTCAAGAAAATTCCAGATCCCTCTATTTCCCTCAACCTTGATTCTGTATCCACTCACATATTTATAGCAAATTCTCCTGTCCGCAACCTAGGTGTGACTTTTGACCAGAATCTTAGCTTTTCCGATCACATCACCCATCTTTCCCGTTCTTGTTTCATGCACATCCATGACCTTCGTAGAATCCGCCCTATACTCGACTTCTAAACCTCATCAACAATCGCCACATCAATAGTTCACGCCAAATTAGATTACTGCAATGCTCACTTCCTCAACATAGATACCACTCAAATTAACCGCCTCCAAGCTATTCAGAATGCCCTCGCCCGTGCTGTCACCAAAACCCCCAAACACCACCACATCACACCTGTCTTGAAATCACTCCACTGGCTCAAAATTCCTGAACGACACACTTCAATCCTCTCAGCCCTCGTATCTTCGTCATGTTGTTCACGGTCCAACCTCTTCGTTCAACCCGTTCATCTTCCACCCTCACACTGCTCCGCCCTTCCGTCACCTCATCGCTTAAATTTGCAAATCGCTCCATAGCCATAGCTGTACCGCCTCTTTGGAACAAACTCCCGCCTGTGCTACGACAAATATCCGATCCATCCCACAAACTCACCAAAACCTCACCTCTTGCTATCTCTCCACAGGTCTTCCACTCAAAACTGAAGACACTGCTTTTTCACAAATCCTATCCCGATTCCTTCTCTCCCCTCACCTCCCTCGCCATTTCAACTCTAAGCATCATCCACCTTAGCCGTCTGACTGTCTGCCTGCCTGACTCTCTGGATTTTGACCCCCTGCCTATCGATTCTGTTTTGGTTAAGCGCCTGTGAATAAGCTGGTTCCCGCGACTTCGCTTTTGTGGGCGCTGTAGAAATATCGAGTTTACGATTACGATTAGTTCCGCGTCTAAACTGAACTAGAAAAGAGATATACAATTACAATGACAATAGGTACCGGTACCTTTGTTCCTCAGTTGATTATTCCTGACAGCGTCTGTCGGCTGCCGAATGAATTCTTCGTTAGTTCTTTCTTTCTCAATATGATCGTCTTCATCATCGTTGTCTCTGCTGTTCATCAGTGATGAGTTTGATTTAGACAACGGTCGGTCGGATGGGTGTTGTCTCTCATCGCACAACGCACTGTCCACAGTTCCATCTCCTCTCCGAGCGCCTGACTTTATAGAATCCAACGATTCTTTGGGATTTTGACCATCGTGACACCGAATGATGTAAACAATCACGATAGTGTAGATCACGATGGCCATTACGTAGTTGAAGAAAGTAACAAGACGCCTTCTACGTCCTACAAATGCTGCCATTGTGTAGCCCCACTGCAGTCACTGAAATAAAGCTACCGTCGTCTAACTGATATGTAGGCTTACTGTTACAGTCACCTATGCCTATCACTTGTTTATAGGCTGCTGCAGATATCGACGTGTTCGCCTTTTTAGTCGATGCATGTTTCTTAAATCAATATTTATCGAAATTTAGTTTACGGTCTTCGTCCGCCTCTGTTCTTAGGTTTATAGTGTAAAATCCACAAATGGGTCTACGCTGCTTCTCGACTTGTTTTTGCCTTAAAACTGTACAGCGGTATACGACGCTTGAGCGGAAATAACGAAAATAGGATGATTTTGTATCATGCATCAATTTTGTTCCATCGTAAATGTCGATATGTTTGCTTAGTAAAACAGAGCAACACCAGTAAAATATTGTTCACTTTAAAACACTTGTTTTATTTTTGCCTTCTACAGAAATTTAAACGGGTGTCCTTTTTTATATGCTCCACCTCAGAATACGTATGAATACCGTCGAGAACTCGTTGACAGCATCAGAGGCATCGGCATCAAAAGCAGAAGTGTGTCGGTGCAGTCTAGTTCGTGACTGTCGTTCCGTTTTCGTTGACAATGGTTGGTGACAGGCGTAACAATCGAACCACAAATGGAATTTTTACTCCCCAAACCCACACAAACATACAATTCTTACAGAATTTTTATCTCAGTGCTTGTTCTTTTTGACCTGAAGTTCTGACTGTACTGATATATTCCAAGGTCTTTCATCACTCACTTTAAACAGATTTTTTGCTAAGATAGTCTGCATAATGTTCGGGTGTTCTGATTAAATCTAGATGTTTGCATGAATCTCTCTCACATAAATCGTCCACCAGAACTCGAAAACACATAATCGATATAACAATCTTCTTGGTTTCGATCTGTTTACCGCATTTCAGTTACAGATCCAGCGTCTTAGTAAATACGATTGAAGGCCTATCCTCTCTGAACCCTGGCAACATTTCGATGAACATTGGATAAGATTAAGATGAGGGGTGTATGCTAGTCCCATATGGGAATATGGGGTCAATATGGGCTTCATGTGGGCATTCTGGCAGAGTTTCCAGCTGGCGCAAAACACACCCGCATGCATTGATCGATCTCTCATCGAGCAATTCGCTGAAGTTTTAATCAATTCACAGATTTATATCCTGAAATCATGATAGGAATTCTAGCACGTAGAATTTTCCCATATGATGTTTACATGCTCATATTATTTTGTAGCTACGTGGCTCATTTTGTTGTTGTTTGGCAGCCATAGTCCTATCGATTATTTCATCATTCCTGTGCATCCATATAGGCGGTTGTACTGTACATTCTTTCACCAATTAACGACGAGCTCGTGTGAAGAGGTAACCTAAGCGTTTTCGAATCATGAATTCGGAAAGCACTACTCAAAGCTAAGCAGATCTTCCCTGGAATCCCAGGATCGACCCGCATACAGACCGTCTGGGTCCCATCTAATGCCCATGGAAAACTAGGCACAAGGCACTACCTCATTCACCAGCTCTACGTCGACCAAATGGTGTTGTTCAAAGATCGATACCATATAAAGACCATCATTATACTGCTTCCATACGCTCTTTTATAGGCCTATATGTATCTTTATGGTAGTCATTTTTACAGTCCTAAATAGACATCTGTAGATCGTCATGACTGCATACGTGGGTGACATGATCATAAATGAATTGTTCCTCGTCATTCCTTTATGTCTTGAGCTCAACGATCCTTCAATCATTAGGAGCGTAATGATATAGCAATATAAAGCCTACAACTTATGAGTCAAATAGAATATAAATAGGCCTACAATGCAAAAATTATACGTGGGTGTAGACCTACTTTGGCTTTTTGGTATAAACTCCCACTGCTAATGTTACGTGCCCCTTCCTTAGCGGCAGGCCTTACCTCAGACCTGTCTGTGAAGGTCGTGGATTCCGTGTTGTTGTAGGACTACAGGATGACTCTGCACGACATAATTTTACGTAGTTTGACCCGCGCTGGTTTTCCTTCCACTAAGGAACCCGTGGACCTTTTGAGAGTCGATGGCAGGAGACCAGATGGCCTCACTCTTATTCCGTGGCGGACTGGTCGCTGCCTTATCTGGGATGCGACTGTGACCGATACCTCAGCCGCTTCTTATTTGCCCGATACTTCTCGGGTGGCGGGTGCGGCGGCCGAGAGGGCAGTGGTCCGCAAACGCGTCAAATACTGTGATCTTGCTTCTACCCATCTTTTTGTTCCCTTGGCTTTCGAAACCCTTGGCTCGATTAACAACGAGGGCTTGACCTTCCTTTCTGCTCTGGGTCAGAACATCAGCACCGCTACGGCGGACGTCCGCGAAACGACCTCTTTATTTCAACGCCTTTCACTGACGATTCAGCGTTTCAATGCTGTGGCCTTTCACCAACTTGGAACTTCACGACGGTGTCACGACAATTCGTCTACCGACATTTCATATAACATGACACTTCGTCTACAGACACTTCGTCTAACGACATTTCGTCTACAAAGTTATTTGATATTGTCACTTTCAAATGGAAGCTGGATTGATGAAAAAACTGTTTCGTAAATGGAAGTGGGATTGATAAAAACATTCCTGTGTTGAAATAGAAGCTGGATTGATCGAAATAATTTTTCCCGTAAATAGAAGCTGGAAATCAACCTGGATGCATGGATGAAAATAAGTTTCCATTCAATAGAACTCAACTGGATTGATGAAAATAATCTTTTTCAGTAATTAGAAGCTGGATTCCTGAGAATATATAGCACGTTTTGCATGAAACTATAAGAAAGCGGCCTCTGTTGATTAGCCGTAATGGATACCATCAGATACACTTGTAGACGAAATGTCGTTAGACGAAGTGTCTGTAGACGAATTGTCGCGAAACCCTTGACGACTAGGGTGACGAATAGGGCGCGTTCCAGACAAATTTGCGTTTCTAAATAATGTTGAAGTCCCTGAGGGATCATATTTAATTCGGGGAAAAAATAATAATAGAGATTTGACTGCCGTAGTTCGTAAGCAGTTGACTTGAAGTAACGACTCAGAAGCACTTTGAGGAGCAGGGAGAAATCACTCAAAATGGGCCAGTGTAAAAAGTTCAGTTTTTAGATGTTTCTTGAAGACAGCGAGGGATGTAGAATTTATAATGTCAGTAGGAAGATTGTTCCATATTCGAGGGGCTGCTAAGGTGAAGGATCTTGATGCAGTTGTTGCCATGTTATTATCATTTATTGTTGGTTTAGAACGAGTATGCGCATATTACGAATATTAAGATTTGTGGAAATTGACGAATATTGAATAGGCTAATATTGAAACGAATATTAATTTTTTTTAAATTTCATTTCATTCTTAATTCTTCAAAATCTAGGTACTGATTGCGTAAAATTCAGTGCCAAAAACTAGGCCCGATCATGTGGCATTCACAATCGAGAGTGAAATAATTAATCTTCGTCCTGACCCTTCTCAACTTCACAATCTTGGACAGACCAATTCCCACTGCACAGTATAGCGCCGAAAAACAACTGCACATATTCTTAAAGTAGAAGTCTGTTATTAGTTCGTAAAGAAAATGAAAACAGTGACGTCATCAACGAATACTTACGAATAGTTACGAATATTAAAAATGCCCTAATATTCTCGAATATTTCCAAATATTAAAGCCTCAAGCCACGAATGCTCGTTGTATGATCGTTGGTATTTTTAATACTCATAGTTGCTATTAGCATATAACATGACTGTGGTTTATGCCTAGATGTAACTTAAACAGAATGAAATCAGTTAGGGGTTAACGGACGTACCAGGCCATTGGAATCGACGACTTTGGCGTCCCAGGCATAATATTTAGTGAGACGTCTTATGTCTTCCTGTTCAAAGGGATCGACGTCTCTCATTTACACAGGCCAACACACACATAGACAGCACGCTTTTATATAATGAGCTACATACAACTCAATAGCCCCAATAGTTGGTGTTAATTTTAGTACTATAAGAATAAGTGTATGATGATTGTGTGAAGTATCGCATTCAGTTGAATCTTGTAACCATCAGATGGCCTTGTCTGAAGATTTCTGACTGAAATATCGCGTTCCATTGAATCTGAATTGCGGATGATCGTCCGATACGCTTGACTGAAGACGAAGATTTCTAAATATGTAATTCATCAGGTAGAATTCTTGAGGTTTGATGTAATGAAATACAATCGGATAACGGCTCAGACAGTCGATGCTCTGCAGTCATTAACAAACACAACAGTAAATTTAATGCTTCTGCAAATTAGGTGTGCAAATTATGTGATATTTAGACTGAGAATTAGGCGTCACAAAACAAACAAATTCTTGCACCTAAATCTACTTATAGCAAGTATGGGTCCGTGTTCATTTGGATAAATATGATGTTCATCAAATAAGCGTACACTTATCGTAATTAGCTCTACGGGAGTACTCAACTGGGTACCGTCCCAACAATAATGATTGATCAACTAATTTCTGTTCTTATCTCCTTTTTAACTGGTGCCATGTTTTCTCACTTCCCAAACACTTAAATTTGCTCTTCATTTGCAATTGTTACGTCGCATTTTTATGCTCCAGCCTTGCATCTATCTTTCTCTCCAAGAAAGACGGGTTTAAATCCTGGTTTCCAAAGCATACAACAGGAGTATGCGTGCTTTTTTACTGTGTTTACAGGATTCAGCATCAAACATACAGAACAAAGACTAAGATATATAAGAAAATGTTTGACCTTCTAATCCAGGGCCGTTTTATCCATTAGGCACAGTAAGCACTGCGCGTAGGGTCTACGAACCGTTCAGGGGCCTACGCGTGTCTGAAATGGATAAATTAAAAACCGGAAATGTTTATTAAGCTTATTGGAAGATATTAAATTTTAATAATCAACATTACAAAAAGTAAACTGAGATTTAAAATCATAACTGGGTGTTGTTTCTGAATCATGATTAAACATGACGTGAAAAAGGCGTTGTTACTTCGTAAATACGCCTTTGCGTTTAGCTTTAATGCAGAGCTGGCATTACTGAATGCAAGAGTGTCTATAGAGCCTATACGATGACTTTAAAACGGCCCTGTTCTAATCGTCGTTTTGTGGGGGTGGCATCCATTCGTCAAAAGTGTACAAATAGCAAGAAAAATCGTTTCTATAAAAATTTGCAGCAAATAGAAATAGATCTGAGATTATATTCCAAAAATACAAATCATAGAAATAAACTTGTTTCCTTGTTTAGAGTATTTCACAAATATTAGTAAGCTATTCTAACATGCTAGAATATCATTACAAATAGCTTGGGAGAGGTTCTGAATACTTTAAATTGCGATCTTTGGTAGAAAGACTTAAACTAACACTATTTAGGAAATTTATCCATAATGGGAAGAAGTAACTGATCCAGCTATTATAGAAAATATATAAAGAAAATACTTCAGTAACATTGGTCCTTAGCTTGCTCAAGCTATTAACCCAGTTTAAGAGTATCATAGTGACTTCAAAGGTACCTCATCTCACTACATGTAGGCCTGTCAATCAAACCCTGTATCACCTCCAGCAATAGTTAATAATTATCATCGTAATCGTTAACCCTAGATTTCTAGAGCGCCCACAAAAGCGAAGTTGCGGGAACCAGCTTATTCACAGGCGCTTAATCAAAACATGCGGTCAAGATCCAGAGAGTCAGGCAGGCCGACAGTCAGACAGCTTAGGTGGATGATGCTTAGAGTTGAAATGGCGAGGAAAGCGAGGGGAAGAGAAGGAATCGGGATAGGATTTGTGAAAAAGTAGTGTTTTCAGTTTTGAGTGGAAGATCTGTGGAGAGATAGCAAGAGGTATTGGTGAGTTCGTGGGATGGATCGGATATTTGGTGGCAGTTTATTCCAAAGAGACTGTACAGCAATGGCTATAGAGCGATTTGCAAATTTTAGTGATGAGGTGACGGAAGGGCGGAGCAGTGTGAGGGTGGAAGAGTCACTTTAGGAACTTCCATAGTACAAAGTTTGATTATATCGGCAACGGTCATAAAGAATTCCTTCAAGGAAATTTAATTTGTACCTTCCAAAATCTTTTATATTATAATTCATTGCAATCGGTCATATAATTATCACAGAGTAGAAAATGTTCTATACAAATGCAGAATCTGAGAAGAGGAGATATGTGCTGTAAGCGACTTACTCAGTCGCTGAATCATGGAAAAGTTAGGTAGTGGTTTAATTAGACAAAGGCTTCGAAAGGTTAGGGATTTTTGGGGAGAGAATGAGGTGATCCTATGTCCAGCCAATGACAGTGAAGGTATGGGATGAGGTAATCTTTTAATGAGCTAATAATTTATGCCGACGCCTGAGATTGTTTTAAGGGTAAGATGAGGTATTGCTGGGGCGAGGAGAACCTAGAGCAGACTTGAGGGCTAGTCAGTCGGAATGTGGGATTTGAAGAAGATGGACACGGACTAAGTTGGAGAGAGATTGGAAGTCGGACAGCCGGAGATGGAGGCAGAAGTTAAAAAGTAATCTCAAGTTAAGTATTATTATTATTATAATTATAATTATAATTATTATTATTATTATTATTATTATTATTATTATTATTATTATTATTATTATTATTATTATTATTATTATTATTATTACTACTACTACTACTACTACTACTACTACTACTACTACTACTACTACTACTACTACTACTACTACTACTACTACTACTACTACTACTACTACTACTACTACTACTACTACTACTACTACTACTACTACTACTACTACTACTACTACTACTACTACTATTACTACTACTACTACTACTACTACTACTACTGCTGCTGCTGCTGCTGCTGCTGCTGCTGCTGCTGCTGCTGCTGCTGCTGCTACTGCTGCTACTACTGTTTCCAATTTGACGTTGTCATCATCGTCATAATTAACTTCATTGTAAACGGATCGCTTATGTACCGCTATTATTCAGTTCACTGTAATCTTTAGTAGTTGCTGTAATAAAACATTTTAATTCAATTCCTTATTAATAATAACCACTTGTTAGGTTAATCCCTAACAGTGTCTTATAATTATTGCAGATTTCTAATTATAGACCTATCTTTGCATTATCGCCTTTTGTAAACTCTTGAAAAGATTGTTTATAATAGACAATTGTCTCGTGTATATGAAAATAAATGACTAGTGGAAGCATGCACTTTGGATTCCGAAACAAGCTGTCTAGTTACATGGCACTCCTTCAGCTCAGTGATAAAGTAATCAAATTTTCGGATGAACGACACTTTGCAATAAGGCTTTCATGCACTTGGCTAAAGCACTTGATGCAGTAAATCACAAAATATTATTAGATAAACTTCACCATTCTGGACTAAGAGGTAGGATTACTTCACTGAAATGGTTTGCAGATGATATACCTGATAGATCGCAAAATGCTGGCAGCAGCAGCAGCAGCAGCAGCAGCAACAGCAGTAGTAGTAATGTGTGTGTGTAGACAACAAAGCTCTTTTAATGGCTGGCCAGTGACAATGTGTGTGACAGTAGGCCAGTGTGGCTGGTAATTGTGGTGAGCCAGCTGTGTGGCTGGCCAGCAATTGAGCATGAGCAGCCAGCCAGCTGGCAACAATGGCAACAGCAATAACCAACCAATAGCCAGTATGGTATGAGCCACCAGCCAACAATAACGCTGCGAGATTGCTGTGCCATCTCCAGTCGTGTCCTCTTCAATCCCGGCGACTTCAAAATGCTGCTCTGGTCTCCCCCCCATCTTACCAGCAAAAGCTGTCTCGACGTCATGCTGGCTCATTACCATCCCATACCTTGGCGAACTGGATCATCTCATTCTCCCAAAATCTAACTTCAGCTGTCTATTAAACCACTAAAACCTCAGCAACGACTGGTCTCTAACTACTCGGAGTACATTGCTCGTTACTGCTGCGGTGGCCTTGAGCCGTTGCAGCAGACTGTATAAAGAACGGAAGAGCACAGAACAGAAACCGCTGAAGAACTGGCCGTTGCCGACTGTCAAATGAAGTTCTAACACCCCAAAGAACGCGAAATAAGCCATTGCTCTTTGTGCTTTTAACTGCCACCGAAATATCCGGCCTCTTCCGCTCAAACTGAAAATCATCGACCCTGCGCTTTCACCTGCCATTCAGCACAGCATCATCACTAACTGTACGATCGGCCTGCCTGACTCTGGATCTGACCGCAGGCGCCTGTGAACTAACTGGTTTCCCACAACTGAGCGCTCCGGGTTAGCGATTGCGATGACCAGCGGAAGTTTGGAACCGAACAGCCGAGCCAGTCACTATCTTAAACTGAGTTAACCTTTGAGCAGCAAGCCCACTGGTGCCTATGACACAACCAGTGCCTGAACCAAACCTAAATGTTTCTGGATCTGAACAAAAGTATTCAGAACTGATATTCTAGCATGTTAAATAACCTGTTGTGTGGGGCTCTTCATGATTTGTATTTTTGGGGCTGCTGTCAGATCTGGCTGTGCTGACTGCTGGCAGTGGTGCCACCCTGAAGCTGACGTTAGAGCTGGGCGTTTCGTCAAATACTATAGACGCATTCATGTCTCAAATCGCTTAAACGCAGGCATGTTTAGCCATCATGATTCAGCTGCCCAGTGTTTTAAATCCTCAGTTTTGTATGTTAATAGAGGCCAATATCTTCCAATGCATTCGAACTGTCGGTGGCTGCGTAGACTTACAATTGAACTAACCAACCTTGCAATGCTATTTAATAATTAAACAGATCGCTGACTATTATACTTGATCTTTATTCTGTATGTTTGATACTGATCTAAGCTACAGTAAGCACGCTCTGTTGTATGCTTTTGGGGGAAGGCTGAGATTCAGCTGGAGGCAGTGGGCTATGCGACATGCAAGTGAAGCAGAAGATGTTTGAAGGCTGTAATAAGGACGACTGAAAGTGGAGCCGATCAACTCGTATTGTTGGACAGCTGGTGGCTGCCCGGCAGAGCAACCCACGTGAGGTACGCTGACGGGCATGTTTATCAAACCTGCGAATGTTTGTTTGTGACATGAAGTCTAAGCTCACGCCAATTGCACACTATTGCAGAAGCGATAGAAATTACTGATGATGTTGTGACTGTCTGAAATTAATCGGCCAGCTACATCAAGTACCTGTTGCTGTTTGAAATCTTCGTCTTCGGTCAGCAATCATCATCCACAATTCAATGAGCTGCAGCTGTCGGTCAGCTCGGGCACAAACATCTGATATTTAGACTTCGGCGATGCTTTCACACAATCGTACGCTGACAACCTGTGCTAAAATTAACACCCGGCGAGCAGAGACTGCGGCGCCAGTTCAGCTAAATATAAAAGCGTGCTGTGAGGAACGTCGTCGCTGGCTGAAGACATAGGCGTCTCACTAAATGGGACGCCAAGTCATTCCAGTGACTGCTAATTTCATTCTGTTTGAGACCATCTGAGCATAAACCCACAGTCATGGTATTAAAATGCCAGCAGTCAACAATGTTGAGTATTCAAATTAGGCATTTTATGACTAAATGACTTATTAAGTGAAGTTGATGACACGATCTATTTCATTTCTTACGAACAGACTTCTGCACTTTAAGAGGTATGTGGGATATTTTTCGGCATCTGATGCTGTCAAGTTGAGGACGAATTATTAACTCGCTGCGACCAGCCAGTCGGACAATTTTGCAATCAGCCACTAGACAGGGTAGAATGAAATGAGGCAAGGTAATATTCGTTCCAGCCAACTATTCAATGACCGTCGAACTCCGCAAATCTTAATATTTAAACAGCATGCATAGACCACAAACCATGTTAACAACATGTTGTTCTGCAGCCCTCAATATCAGGTGTCTGCGACATTATATGCGTCACCCGTCTTTCAGAAGCTGTCAAAAAAACTGTTTACACTGACATTCAAGTCATTCAGTCGACAACGGGCAATATGATCCTCGGTTTCAGCGATGATGAAGGGTTCACGTGATGATCTACAGACCGCTGTCTGGGGTGTGTCCCGTACGACAATCGGCTGAGGCACTCTTATGGTTTTAAAACGACCTTCTCGGGAATCGCTTTCTGATACTGAAGTCTTCCGTCCAGCTACAATAGGCTTATTTTCATCCGGCCATCCGAATTCTATTGCGGAGAAAATATTTCGTCAATCAACTATTCAACACGGAATGTTTTATCAATCCCACTTCCATTCGAAGCCGATTTTTCATCGTCAGCCGGCCCGGTAATATCAACAACTTTGGCTGAAATGTCGGGCTGAGGCTCGTGATAGGCAGGCTGGCTGGTCGACAGGCGCGAGCAATAAACGACAAATGAGGACGAAGACACGGCATTGAGCTGCTGGTCGTTGGCGTTGAATTTCGCGACGTCACGGCAGCGTGCCGACTTGGCCGTCCCTGCGTTAATCGGCAAGCTGGTAGATGGTGGCACAGATCACGGTGTTGCGGTTGCATCCCTGCCGACACCGGGCGAGCAGGTCTCCCAGGCAGCGACAGTCCTGCGAAACAAATGCCGACTTCAGCACGAATTCTGAATGACCAGCTACCGTAAATCACGTCCGTCTGGTCTGGCTGCTTTACCTGAGCCATATGCACAAGCAGGTACACTTACGTGCATTGGCCAGGCTTGGTATGTTCTGTTTGACTCATGGGGCAGCTGTGCTATATCGTGCGCTCAACCCGAGAGGATGGATGACTCAGACGAGGAGGCGCAATTGTTGTCTCGTCTGTTGAGACACAGCAAGCGACGCCATAAAGACCCATGTAGACTGCGACGAAAGCTGATGCTGTGATTAACATAACGGTATCGATCTTCTGTTCCTACGGTCGGTAAACTGTTGAATGAGCCAGTACTGCCATGAGGGCCAAATGACTGCTCACGAACAAGATTCTTGGCTTTGGTAGTGCTTTCGAGCCATGGAACCAGCTGCTGATACCTCTTCACCAGTGAAAATATTGCGGCCTACTATATGGTGCACGAAGCGACTATGGCTGCGAAGCAACAATGAGCGCCACGCTAACAAAATAACAGGCGCATGATGGGGAAAACCGATAGCAAAACTGTCATGTTCGGGACTAAATGCAGCAGACGATTAAAGCTTCGCTCGATGATGCGGTGACTACTGCCGGAAATACTGCATGAAACTGCTGTTATGTGGACCACCATCTTGTCTTAAATCGTATTGCTAGAGGTGAATAAAACACTAGACGCTGGATCTCGAGAGGAATACGGAAGCCATTCATATCATTATGTTTTCGGTCTGGTCAGACGTGACGGAGATAAATACGAAACATCTGAATTGTTTTGCCAATATACGAACCTCTTATGATGAACAACAGCCGTAACACGAGCGCTCTTCATTCAAGCTTTCAACCAAAGCGGAATACATTAGACCATTTGTAAACAGTAGACAGTCAAAGTTTAGTCTAGCAGATAACTCTAGCAGCATTATATACTACTACAGGCCTGCGCTCGTGAATAAGCTGGTGCCCTGCGCTTGGCTGTCGAGTGGTGCTTTAGAAGTTTGGACATTTCGATTACGATTGCGATTAAGTCTAAATTGAACGTAATACAGAAAGCATAAAGTTGAACGCATTCCTCTCGCAGACTTTCGACTTATATAGTTATAAGCGAACCGAACTACACACTGAACTTGAGCCAAAGGAAGACTTCGCGGACCAGAGATGACGCACTGGGGTAAAAGCAAGGAGTTACCGTCTAAACTGGAGAGAAAAAAGGAGTTACCGATTTCGATGGAAAGTGTGAGAAAGAAGATCATCCGGGTCGTGCAGAAGGTTGAAACGGAGACTAAGGAGTTCCTAAGGAAGTACTCCGGAAACGTAGACGCCAACAGAAACTGGAGAAAGGGCTTGGAGAAGGCGTGTGCCCAGGTGGGAAAGTCTCCAGCCGACCTACACGACTTAGGCGACCTTGACGCTGTCCTGTTGAAGGTCAGGGTCAACCAGGAGATGCCTCTGGGCGAATACAACGAATTGAGACGGCTGCTGGAAAGAGCTAGAGCATTCGACTACATCGCCTATGAGCTGCCCGGAGACCTCGTCGACGTCTACGTAAACCAGGTGGAAAAGTTCTGCCTCAGTTTCTCTCTGGAAACGCAACGCCAGGACCTCCAGTCCGTCACAGACTACGAACTGGTGATTTCGGAATGCCGCCAGCAGATCGCGGGAAGTCTAGCCCGAGTGGAAGAGGATCTGGACGAGGTGGAGGAACACAGGAGGGTATCAGTCATCAAGTACGTCGAAAACTACGAAACGATCCTCGATAGGATGGAGTCCATCTGTCGCGGTATCGGGGATGTGTGTTCCGAGATGCGGAGATGGGTGGCTGCTGATGCAGAGTACGTACGCAACGTTCAGGATGAGATCAACAGCAACACCCGGCGACTGACGGACCTTAAGAACGCCGTCAGTGAGATGGAAGAGGGAAGGGACAGCGATGGGAAGCGGTTCCGCAGCGCCACAGTCAGTCTGGAGAAGGTGGAAAAGCGGTTGCGGGCCGTCCGCGAAGAGATCGGGCACCTCAAGGCCCGCAAGAGAAACGTCGAGGAGAACCGAACCAGCCTGGAGGAAGAGATGACGAGGAAGGAGGACGAACAACGAGCAGTTCAGGAAAGACTCCGGAACCGTCAGACGAATGCGGCATCATTGAATATCCAGTTGTCGACTCACTCCGAGGCTCTGGAAACGGAGCTTCGTGGGATGGAGAGCAGGTTACGGCAGATGGACGCACAGGTGGAATCGCTGGATTCTGAGGAGCAACGAGCTCGGAGGGAGATGGAAAGGGTGTCGGCGGAAGCGGAGAACATTCGGAAGAGACACGGAGGGGCGTTTGAGAGGAGAGAGAAACAGGAAGAGATGCTGAAGACGATCAGGGAAGACATGGAGAACACCGAAGGAAAGATCGCCGCGTTGAAGAAGATAAGGGATGTGAAGCTACGCTCGGACTCACTGAAAAGGATTCACAACCACGGCTACAATCCAGAACACGTATTCGAAAGTAAAGGTATACGCATTAGGTATACACACGACAGGTCGACTACTAATAGGCCCATTATTCGTTATGCATATAATTATGCCTTAATTGGTTCATTCAGACAATTTGTAAAGCGTCCTTTCAAGACTTCTACTCAGAGGCTCTACTGTCCCAACCCCGGCGGATAAACACACTTTATTGTTATAAAATGTGTCAGAAAGATACCTAGGTGGGAGTCGCAACTCCAGGTGGAGCCCATGCCAGACAGTCGACATCCAGTTAACCCATGGCCATGGATGCTTAGTGAAAAGGGAAGGAATATCGCCATTATAGAGAACTTACAGGATATATGGCCGAGTACCGATCCTTATGGGACGCCGAACTCAGCCCCAACCCAAGGCGCTCTACAGTCTCAAGGATAAGTAGGCCTACCATCTGGGTATGGCCCTTGAGATAAGAATGAAGCCAAGATGAGGATGTCCCTGCAGTAAGGCCATACGATAGCAGCAGACACAGTTGCAATTGTAGGATATCGTCATCGACCATATCGAAAGGAGAAGAGACAACAAAAAGTGCCAAAAGTGTCCAGATGTGAATTTTCAATAGCCGTATTTCACATAGAAGTGATAGGCCTAAGACGGCTGTTTCCGTTGAATGATGGCCCTTAAAGCCAGACTGGTTAGGAGGCAGGAGCCTGGATTGTTCTACATAGGGTAGGAACTGGCGAGAGAGACGAGTCTCTCAAAAGTTTTGGAAAGAGAGGAGAGGTTGGAGATAGGACGGTAGTTTTGACAGACATTTGGGTCAAGGTAAGATTTCTTTACAAGGCAAGGAAGACAATACCCCGCTGTTGTGATGCTGGGAGTAGGTGGCTCTCAATGAGGGACCTATTAAATATGTACAATAAGAAAGGCACAAAGTAATCCAAAACGTTGGTATACTAATAAAAGGCGAAAGCAATTCAAGTTCACAGGATTTTTTGTTCGAAGAGCTGATCAGGACCCGACGCAGTTCAGGCTCCAGGGTGGGGAGAACCGGTCGAAGGTATATTCCGTGAGGCGGCGGTGAGTCAGCGGTGGAGACATGAAGATCTTCTATCTTCATCGTCAGCCTCTTCATGAAGTCATTGGCATGAGAAGGATGGCGGACAGTGGCGGGTTGTGTAATTTATATTTATATAGTTAGATCTACTATTTAGTACTTCATAAAGCATGGTTTCACATTTAATGTCTGCTTACTAGATATGTCAAAAGCCTTTTTCACAAGGTAAACCATCATGGTTTGTATAATTGTATTAGAAATTATTGAAGAGGAATATTCTGCACAGATTTTTGATACACTGGTGTAATAGATGGATGCAGCTGTCAGATGGAATGGTGTATTTTCTAGAATATTCAATTTAGGTTGCTGTGTCAGACAAGGAGGTGTTATCCCCTTGCTGTTTATGTGGATGTCGATACTGTTTATCTGACCGAGAATGTCCTCTATTTAGAAATAATTGTCATGTGCAAACTAGAAGCACACTACATGTATTTGGATATGAAGTTCAACATCACAAAAACCATAGTGCTTAGCTTAGGATAGTTGCTGCGTATAAATATTTGTGTGAGCGTTTGGCCATTACTTGTTTGAGTTTACCATTTGCTGAAAAGCAAACTACTTGTCATTTTGACTGCAAAAGACAGTTTAAACTGAGGATCAGTGAAATAATTTGAAAATTTTACAAGTCTGTTAATAGTATCTATCTAAATCTAAAGAATGCATGGATGAAATTGTTTGGTTGCACTTATTTGATGCACATTGAGAGCCACTACTCGTCTTTGCATGTTAACGTGTTTAATATACCAAATGTCAGATTGCAAGGTTGACAAATACATTGAACAGAATATTTTGGAGGAGTTGAAAGTAAATGACACAAATGATTGATGAACATTTTTGTGTATGTTGGTTGTTTACCGATTCCGACTGACATTGATGTTACGCAGTATTGTGCAAGTTAATCTACAGTAATAACACCGTACTAACTGAGCTGCATACATTGTTTGCACAACGACAGAAAGATACTTCATGCGAACTATGAGATGTTGCAAAATTGTAACAGTGTCTTCAGAGAAATGTTAATTAAAGACTTTTACTTCTCAGTTAGTTAAGCTGCTTATTTTTTTCTCATGATATGTGTCTATTTTTCTGTTGTTTCTCCTTCGTTGTATGTTTGTTACTTTTGTGTTGCCAAATTGTCATGAATAAAGTTTTATATACCTATATTTGGACATTGAAAGTTTGACAGGATTATGAATGCAGACGTTCTACTGGTGTGCATTCAACTTGGGAAGTACATCAGCAGACCATCTGTGTCACATATAGACACCATATAGATTGCATATGAAATGCAGATTGATTAACCATCTAGGATCTATGTCATACATATGTTGTACATAAGTCAGTTACATATAGACAACATATAGATTGCATATGAAATGCAGATTGATTGACCATCTGGAATCTATATGTCATACATATGTTGTACATAAGTCAGTTACATATAGACAACATATAGATTGCATATGAAATGCAGATTGATTGACCATCTGGAATCTATATGTCATACATATGTTGTACATAAGTCAGTTACATATAGACAACATATAGATTGCATATGAAATGCAGATTGATTGACCATCTAGGATCGATATGTCATACATATGTTGTACATAAGTCAGTTACATATAGACAACATATAGATTGCATATGAAATGCAGATTGATTGACCATCTAGGATCTATATGTCATACATATGGTGTAGATAAGTCGGTTACATATAGGCAACATATAGATTGCATATGAAATGCAGATTGATTGACCATCTAGGATCTATATGTCATACATATGTTGTACATAAGTCAGTTACATATAGACAACATATAGATTGCATATGAAATGCAGATTGATTGACCATCTAGGATCTATATGTCATACATATGTTGTACATAAGTCAGTTACATATAGACAACATATAGATTGCATATGAAATACAGATTGATTGACCATCTAGGATCTATATGTCATACATATGGTGTAGATAAGTCGGTTACATATAGACAACATATAGATTGCATATGAAATGCAGATTGATTGACCATCTAGGATCTATATGTCATACATATGTTGTACATAAGTTAGTTACATATAGACAACATATAGATTGCATATGAAATGCAGATTGATTGACCATCTAGGATCTATATGTCATACATATGTTGTACATAAGTCAGTTACATATAGACAACATATAGATTGCATATGAAATACAGATTGATTGACCATCTGGAATCTATATGTCATACATATGGTTTAGATAACCTCCGACCATATGTATGCCATATCGATGCTGTATCAAGCCCAGATGACTTTCACATATGCAATCAATATGGGCTATCGGGTGCAAACCAGACGAATCTAGGGATCATTACCATATGGGATCGCATATGATGCCCATATGGGCGCCATATGCCATTGTTGTTGGGGTTGTAATACAGCATTGGATTCAGCATTCATTTCTGCACAGAATGGTATATTTAGTTGTATATTATGTAAATGCACCTCGAAATTACATCACTTTTAACAACGGAACCCATTAATTAAGCAATATTGTATATTTTTGCGTACATTTTGCACTTTTGGATAAACAAATATAAGATTATGTGTGTTTTGAAACTTATCTATGTATAAAAGATACACACAATCATCCATACACATGTTTATATAGTATAAATGTACATCCATACATATAATATCCATACATATATATCGGTTTACGTTGTAATGCTGTATTCAGCCATTTTCACACAGATTACGCGTATTATTATTTATTTTGATCACTTCCGGTATTCCAAAGACAAAGATGTAGGCATGCAAATGAAGCCCTACATTCCCTCTAAAGAATGGTGTATTTGTTTCTCTTCTGGGAAGAAAACTGAATACGCTACAGACAAAAACTAAGGGGAAGTCCTTCCATTCAGCCATTTTTCACGCATATTACGTGTATTATTATTTATTTTGAGCACTTCCGGTTGTCTCAGGTCAACTCAGTGACCATAGAAATGCAGCCCCACATTCCCTCTATAGAATGGTATAATTTGTGTCTCTTAATATTAAATGACGGATAAGATATAGTCGAAAATCTAGGGGTGGGGTGGTATCCACCCCCCTGGTACCTCGGGTATATTGGGTATAACTTTTGAACGATGTGAGATATCATCTCACATTTTTACCTCAAAACGTGTGTAAATGAACCCCCTACAGCTACTTAAAAGGTCAAATTTTTATTCCATACGGAAAAAGTTTGAAATGAAAAAAACCTAGGGGGTGGCAACCACCCCCCTTGGTAGCCCGAGGGTTAAATGTTATATTAATTTTTCCCACACATTCTTCTGCTGGGCTAGATATTTAGAGAATGGTTAGCTGTACGTCAATTTTGTGAGACTATTTTAAGACTACAATATCATTGTCGTTGCTTTCACAAGATATTAAGTAATAGAATTAATTAGCTTATTGCACTTAGATTATGTTTCAGGCGTTATGCTTGGCCATTACGAAAAATAAATGTGTAATCAGGATTATCATAATTATAACCTTAATACTGTTGCGTTTTGTTATCTTGGCTGATTTTTATGTTAGGCTACATTGATTCTGTTCTTTACGTCTAAATAAATAAGATTCATATTGTAAACTGCACATACTTAAATTTCTCAAAATAAAATAATTATAATCTGTTTAATAATCTGTAATTTTATACTTGTCATTGATATTTTTCATTTTGTATATAGCTGTACCGGGTAGCAGTTGATCGAAACTAATGCAAGCAACCTTACTGTAGAGTTGTTTTCAGCTGTCGGCTTTGTCAATACGTACAGTGCAGTGTTATATAATTATATCTGCGCTGCCTAAGCCTATTTCTGTACCAGAATCGTTTATGCAGAGGGTTATCTCATGCATATAAGTAAATAATACCAGGAGGATCGTCGGAAAACCATTGTACGAGAAAAGGCTTCTTCTCTGCAAGAATTCTGAACCCGTGGAATGGTTTGGATGATTGTAGCCTTCCGTCTCAGTAGCCTATAACCGTTGTTGAGAGGAAACTTAGAAGATGGGCTGTTAAGCTTTTCAGCTTGAATTGCGGTGTTTCTTACACAGATTACACGTCTTCTGGAAAGTTAAAACCTTTGTTATGCTTTATTCCAATCCACAAACCATGCAAGATATAAAGAAATCTGCGCAATACCAAGATTGACTACTGTAACAATACTTCGAGAGTTTTTGGGAGATTCCCAGCGTCATACTGCCTTGAATAAGTCCCATTGCAGAACGATTATCAGGGCGAAGGCGACTTGAAAATCTCTGATGGCCAAAAAATTAAGAGCTAAGCAAGTTTTGCTACTAATTGCCTGTTGACTTTCTCAGTGCCAGACCGAGCCTGACCTGTCTATCGATTCTGTTTTGTCTGTGTCCCCCATAGCAACTTGGTTATCGGGAAATTCCCGATTTACAGATAATGATCTATGATCGGTTGATGACTTTGACATCATCGGCCAATTTGTCTTCTGCCAGTTCCTTCCTCTTCTGAGCTTCGTTCTCGACGCGGTTGAAGTGCTCTTTGCAATATAAATACGCCTGCGCTCTGTGCTTCTGCGGGTAAAGGTCAGCCACATCATTCTCATCCTCAAGGACTTTGGAACTGATCTCCTGAACACGACCCAATTGCTCTAGCTCCTTCATTGCATATAACACATCGCATTGTAATGTAGTGGGTGCTTCTGGACATTCGTGATCGTAAAATACAAATATAAAGCAGTTATATGAAGCTGAGCGCTGCGTCATATCAGAGGAGTTGTCCAGAGAGCGATGTAGGCTACAGTGGAGATCAGATTCCCATTCCCAAACAGACTGGATAGACCCAGTGGCGTAACTAGGGGTTCGTGCGCCCATGGGCAAGAATTTCCTGAAAATTTTCTTTCTTAGTTCCGCCAAAATTTCTAATGATCTTTTTTCCTGAAGAACAGTGGTCAAATTGTCAGAAGCCTCATTTTGCGACCCCCCGTGCCCGCGCCCCTGCAAGGCTCGTGTATAATAGTTACTTTTTTACTTTTTTAGCTATTCTTGCCTGATTTCTTTAAAGAAAAAAAAATCTAAGGCCTAATTTTGCGCCCCCATGTCCTGCGCCCGGGGGCTGCTGCCCCCCTACCCCTCGTTACGCCACTGTCAGCAGCAGCAGCATAAGCAGAATCAGCCCTTTTAGTTTAGTTTTGAATTGTAAAGAGGTATGATAGAGAAACTTGTGCCATAGGTAGGCCTTATAGTGGATCTTGATTTGCGTTGCAAGCAGGTTATTTTCTACCGCTGAAGGCCCGCAGTTACTGCGTTACGTATCAATTCACGTTCAGCTTCAGTTGGTTGGTTAGCAGTGGCGTAACTGGGGGCAAAACTTTCCGGAACATTTTTTTCTTACTTTTAAATTTTCTGATGACCTTTCTTTTGCTTTTTAATCTTTTTTTCCATAATAAAACTGCCTCCATGCCTCATTTTTGCGCCCCCCCCCATACACAACTCGTGTATTAATAGTAACTTTGTGACTATTCGTGCCTAATTTCTGTAATTTATTTCACAAAATACATTGTCAGAAGCCTCATGTTGCGTCCCCCCGTCCTCCGCCCGGGGGCGGCCGCGCTCGTTACGCCACTGGATAGACCAGATATAGAGCGAGACAGCCATGCTATGACGCGTTAAAATGTATTCGCTAGATGACAGGATATACTCTCCTCCTCTGCTTCAATGATCTACAATGATATACTCTCCTCCTCTGCTTCAATGATCTGTTCGGACACTCAATACTCAGCTGGAACCAACCAGAGTTACCGTTAACCTTCCTCATCAGATGTTCAATCCTCAACTGTAACTAACCAGTCTTCAGACGCTCAATCCTCAACTGTAACAAACCAATGCTCAGACGCTTAGTCCTCAACTGTAACTAACCAATGCTCGACGCTCAATACTCAACTGGAACTAACCAGCGCTCAGATGTTCAATCCTCAACTGGAACTAACCAGTGCCCAGACGCTCAATCCTCAACTGGAACTAACCAGTGCCCAGACGCTCAATCCTCAACTGGAACTATCCAGTGCTCAGACGCTCAATCCTCAACTGGAACTAACCAGCGCTCAGATGCTCATTCCTCAACTGGAACTAACCAGCGCTCAGATGCTCAATCCTCAACTGTAACTAACCAGTGTTCAGACGCTCAATCCTCAACTGGAACTAACCAGCGCTCAGACGCTCAATCCTCAACCAGAACTATCCAATGCTCAGTTGCTCAATCCCCAACTGGAACTAACCAGCGCTCAGATGCTCAATCCTCAACTGTAACTAACCAGTGTTCAGACGCGCAATCCTCAACTGGAACTAACCAGTGCCCAGATGCTCAATCCTCAACTGGAACTAACCAGCGCTCAGATGCTCAATCCTCAACTGTAACTAACCAGTGTTCAGACGCTCAATCCTCAACTGTAACTAACCAATGCTCGACGCTCAATACTCAACTGGAACTAACCAGCGCTCAGATGTTCAATCCTCAACTGGAACTAACCAGTGCCCAGACGCTCAATCCTCAACTGGAACTATCCAGTGCTCAGACGCTCAATCCTCAACTGGAACTAACCAGCGCTCAGATGCTCATTCCTCAACTGTAACTAACCAGTGTTCAGACGCTCAATCCTCAACTGTAACTAACCAGTGCTCAGACGCTCAATCCTCAACTGGAACTAACCAGCGCTCAGATGCTAATCCAGTGCTCAGTCGCTTAATCCCCAACTGGAACTAACCGATGCTCAGACGATCAATCCTCAACTGGAACCAACCAGAGTTACGTTAACCTTTCTCATCTGCTGGTAACAAGTTGTGTCTTCTCATAT
Organism: Aporrectodea caliginosa; assembly: GCA_020284085.1. Classification (NCBI taxonomy): domain Eukaryota; kingdom Metazoa; phylum Annelida; class Clitellata; order Crassiclitellata; family Lumbricidae; genus Aporrectodea; species Aporrectodea caliginosa. The sequence goes on along the minus strand of JACEVL010000375.1, from coordinate 458,989 downwards.
CGTACCTGACTTGATGAATAACTAACCACACTTAACCCGAGGAATTGATACAGTGTGTCTGTTGTATGGTCAACCAGATGTCCTGGAAAACCTTTTTGAACCATTATCCCTATAACCTTGGCTGACTTTAACCCTATATGAAGTCATGCTAGTCTATTGACCTTTGCTTCTATTGTACTAGCCTATCTATGTTCATGGCAATGAGCTGACTTTCTAAAGAGTTGTTGTTTGTTAATGGTCACTGTGCCGAAAGAGGAGCTAGGCAGGCAACCCGATTGCCAGTTAATATGTATTTTATTACAATTTGGTCCGACTGAGTTCCTGTGATATTCCTGATAGATCCTGTTGCTCTATTCTTGGCTGCAATGATCTGACACTTCCTCTGAATGATGGATTAGTTAAAGTGGCATCCATTTAAGTTGTTATTTTAAAAAAGATCATGTATATTTGAACCATGGATAAACATTGAGATCTGCTACAATGTTTGATTGATCGAGTTAAGGTTGCATTCATATTGAGTTGTTGTTCCAAAAAGAATAGGACTATTAGATACTTGGAAACATTGTTAAACATTATTAGTTTGATCATATTCGCACTATACCTGATGGAGATGGTGGACTATGGTGCCGTAGTCCTGGTTCTTTGGAGGAGGTTGGCGCAACATACTGATGTTGGTGTCCACGAAAGGATTACCTATAGCCTCAAAGTAAATTGTTGCTGTTTACGAATGACTACTTCTTGTGTTTAATTGATGCGCTCGGGTCATTGAATGGACCAAGCCAAAATCTGGTTAGATAAGTTTTTTTGTTTTTTTCTCTTTGTATCGTTTTGATTGTATAGTTTCTTTGGTGCACACTCTGTTCACATGAATTATGCTGACAAACCCATTCCCCAAATTACCAAGGTAGGGTCAGAACTGACCTATTTCCACACTGCAGATGTAACAGATCAATGTATGGCCCCTATCCTCAGACCTCGTTTGGGTTTCAACCCCCCATGACTGCTTTACTGTTAATAAAAACTAAAAATGTAGAAAAATACAACCATTTCCAATGGGAACCCCCTCCAGAAAACTTTAAAAAAAACTCCGAAATGTTTGCCTGGCTACGCCCCTGAATCACGCTGAATCATGACTGAGTTGGAAAACCTTTCGCATGAATCGTTTACAAATTCAATTGGCTTCCATAGACAAATTTCTAGATTCACATTCGCCATCCCTTCTTCTTTAGCAGACCTCAATATTATTGTGGTTAAGCTTCATAGTATACGATTGTGTTCCTGCTTCAGGCCAGGGGATTCGACGATGTAACAGTTCGTTGTGCAACACACTTTCCATATAAATAGATGCTTTGGGATTTGACACTGTTCGTCATTTTGGATGATACAGCGGGTCAGGTACACTGAACACAGTGAACAATGTAGGAACATGGTGTCAACGGTCAACCCGGAACTGGAACTGGATTAGGTCTTTGGTTACTAAGTACTAAGTTACTAGGGACCACTAGTTTGCTGCTATTAAAAAATCATTTGCTTGAATATAACCAGTGTGATTCTCGTTAACGATAACGATAACGAAAATGTTCGTTAACGAAAATAAAATGATTTCGTTAACGATAACTATAACTATAACTAAAAAAATATCATTAACTATAACTATAACTATAACGAAAATAACAATAACGAAAATTCATCTTTACTTTCGTTAATACAAAAATAAAAATAGGAAGTGCAATATAGACGATTCGACATAAATGAGAAACGAAAATGCGACATTTTTTCTTATGCAATTTGTCAGTTATTTGGAAACTCGTGTATTCATAAGCTGAATGCACCCATGCTTCAAAGGCTTTCAAAGCTCTAAGCAGATTGTGAAACAGCGTGTTAAATACGCATAATTTTGCTTATAGCCTTAATTATTACAACTAAGTAGGTGGGTAGTAACTTAAAATTAACTAAAACGAAAATAAAGATAAAAATCCATTAACTATAACTATAACTATGACTAAAAAATAATACTAACTATAACTATAAACTAAAATAAAAAACCATTAACTATAACATGTAACTATAACTAAAATAAAATCTGTAAGGAGAATCACACTGAATATAACGTATTGCTCTTACACTGCATGGCAAAGATAAGATTTTTCGCATATCAGAGACATTTAGCAATGTCAACAATTATAATTGACAAGCAATGTTTTTATCAACTTTAGCCTGATTAGACAAAAACACAATAACGCTAGGCCTGCATTGAATGATTTAGCTCACTCGCTTATAGCCTGAAAACGAAAATGGCAATAAAAAAGGATTACCTATAGATATAACTGCTATTTTGACGGCAGTCATTGTTAGTTAAGGTTGAAAGGCATAGGAAACAGATCGTATAAACTTCGTATAAACTATGGCTTTAAAGTTTGCACTCAACAACTTAAAGTACAGAATCATATTGCTCATCACGGCCTTTGTGACCCATGATTTAGGTAAGTTAAAACATGCAGAAAATGTTGTAGGCCTAGCGAAAATTATAATACTGCAAAATCATAGTAAAAATTAATGAAGCATTTTCAGTGGGGAGACGTGAGAAACAAAACTCAACACAATATCAAAATTACTTACTTAGGATAATTGCGTATTGAGGGCACTTCTCAGTTAATCATGTTAAAAATACATCCATAAATTTCATGTCACCTTGTCACCTTGTGCTGTCGATTCGCTGAATCCTAGCGACCGCCATAGTCAGCCTTCTCCATGTGTTCCGATCTCTCGTCGCCTCTCTCAGTTCCGGAAGATTCATCCTCATTGTCTCGTGTATCTCCTCCATCCATCTCTTTCTTGGTCGTCCTCTTCCTCGTCTTCCCTCCCCACACGCCAGCATCATCTCCTTTTCCATGCCGTCCGCACGCATCACATGGCCAAAGTACATCATTTTCTGTCTCGCCGCTCTTTGCCTCAGTGTCATTTGTCCTCTTAGGTGTCCTATCTCTTCCAGTATATGTTCATTTGTTATCTTCTCAGTCCAGGAGACCCTCAGCATTCTCCTCCAAATCCACATTTCACATGCATCGATTTTCTTCTCTAGTGCTTTGGTTTTTGTCCATGTCTCGCACCCGTACAGCACCACTGGTATTATCATTGCTTTTACAATTCTTGTTTTCGTTTCTAGGCTCACCGCTTTATCTTTCCATATCTTTTCCAGTCCCTGCATTGCTCCTTTTCCCAGAGTAATTCTTCGTCGTATCTCTCTCTCGCATCCCCCCTCCCTATCTATCGTAGCTCCCAGAAAACAGAAGCTCGACACCACCTCAATCTCTTCTCCATCCACTTCGAAGCTTCTCCAGCTCTCTGTGGTCATGACTTTAGTCTTTTTTATGTTGAAATACAGTCCTGCTTTCTCACTTTCAAGCCTTAATTTCCTGATGTTGTTTTTCAGTGTTTCTTTTTTCCCAGCCAACAATGTTGTGTCATCCGCATACCTTAAGTTGTTCACAACCTTTCCTGCTATCCTCACTCCTTCTGCCTCATCATCAAATCCTGCCTCTCTCATTATCCTTTCTGCGTATAGAATGAACAGGTACGGTGATAGTATACAACCCTGTCTGACTCCCTTCTTTATTTGGAAGCTTGCTGTTTCTCCGTGTTCCGTTCTCACCACTGCTATCTGGTTGGAATATAAGTTCTTGAGGAGAGTTATCAGATGCATAGGTATGCCCATTTCTCTCAAAGTCTTCCACATCAGGTCGTGGTTTACACAGTCAAATGCCTTGCTGTAATCTATAAAACATAAGTGGACCTCTTGGCCATATTCCCTCTGTCTTTCCATAATCCATCTCAGGTTTGCAATATGATCTCTTGTACCCCTCCCTTTCCTGAAGCCTGCTTGGCTTTTCGGCAATTCTCTCTCTATCCTGCTCTCCATTCTTTTGTGTATTATCTTGAGGAGTATCTTGCTTGTATGTGAGATCAGCGCTATAGTTCTGTAGTTCTCGCAGTCTCTCGCATCTCCTTTTTTGAAGATGGGTATGAATATCGATTTACCCCAGTCTTTCGGCCATTCTTCTGTTTCCCATATTAGGTTGCACAAAGTTGTTATCTCCTTTGTTATTCCATCGCCGGCCGCTTTGATCAGTTCAATAGGTATTTCATCTGCACCTGGTGTCTTGTTATCACTTATTTGCGTGATTGCCCATTCTACCTCCGCCTCCATAATCCCCGGTTCTTTTTCGTAGCTCACTGTGGTCGTCTCTTCTCCCCTAGTCTCTTCATCGTCAGTGTTATAGAGAGCTTCCGTATATTCTCTCCATCTATTCTTTATCTCCTCCCCATCTCCTATTATTCCTCCGTTTCCGTTTTTTAGTGAGCCATTTCGTGGTGTAAACTTGCCAGTTATTTTCCTCATCATCGCGAACATCTCTCTGGTTCTTCCCTTTTTTCCCTCTTCCTCCATTTCCTTGCATCTCTCATTTAGGTATTTGTCCTTGTCTTTCCTTGCCTGTTTTTGGAATTTTCCATTTAAAACCCTCACCTGATCTCTATTCCCCGCTGCTCTCGCCCCTCTCCTTTCTTCCGCAATTTTGATTGCCTCCCCAGTTAGCCATGGTGATATCTTCTTTCTCTCCCTCCTGGGGACATGGGTGTTTGCTTCCTCGTGCACCACCTTCTTCATCTCTTCCCACAAGTCGTCAGCATTTATCAATTCGTCCAGATGTAATGCCTCAAATCTGTTCTTTATTTCTGCTCTATACTCTGGTATGATCCCTTTACATTCGTATCTGATTAGGCGTTCCCCTCTTTTAAGTCTCTTGAGTTTCAACTTAAGAATTGCCACCAACAGTTCATGGTCCGATCCACAGTCTGCCCCCGGTCTCGTTTGTACATCTCTCACCGTGCTCTTCCATCTCTTCTTTATCAATATATAGTCTATCTGGTTTCTGTGTTTTCCGTCTGGTGAAGTCCATGTGTACAGTCTTCTCTTTGTCTTCTCAAAACATGTATTCATGATACTCAGTTCGTTTGTTTCGCAGAAGTCAATGAGTCTTTCTCCTGCTTCATTTCGTTCACCCAACCCATATCTTCCGTGCGATGCTTCTATCTTGTCTGATCTCCCCACTTTTGCGTTGAAATCTCCCATAATCACCAAGACATCACCTTTCAGCACGTTGTCGATCTTTCCCTGTAGTTCAGTGTAAAATCTTTCACGAATCTCCTCCTCTGCCGTAGACGTTGGTGCATACACCTGAATGACGGTAGTGTTCACCTTCTTGCCCCTGAACCTTACGCTTAGGATTCGATCGTTGACCGTATCGTAGCCCATTATTGCCGCAGCACTCCTCTTGTCGCAGATCATCGCCACTCCATTTCTTCTTCCCTCGTTTGGTCCTGACATCACTACCCTGTATTCTCCAGAGTTGAAATGTCCCTTTCCCTGCCATCTCGTCTCACTCAGTCCCAGCACCTCCAGCCCCACCCTTTCCATCTCCATCTTGATCACCTCCAGTTTCCCGGTCTGCATGCTCCTCACGTTCCATGTTCCCAGCCTCCACTGGGTTCCACAGCTCAGGTTGATCCTGTGTTCATCGGCTGAATCCGTTACCGCACCTCCTTTCGGTTTTAGTGCAGTCGCTTCATGACGTCGTTTCTTCACCAGGTCATCCTTCCGCTCTTTCCCAGTAGTCTTGAAATCGCTGTCTGGCCTGGGTGTCTCACCATCGGCGATTATCGTTTTTTCATAGTTTGTGCTTTCCATGACAGTTTTCTTGGCAAAAGTACAGAGGTGGTTTGCCATTGCCTTCCTCTGGTTTTGCCTGCCGTACCCGTTCGTTCGCCCCCCATGTAGGAGGGTTACTAACAGTTCGCACCACGAGAAGGTGGGTACGGAGGTCTTTGGTTAATCAACCCAGATCGGGCCCGTGCCTCCGTCCTAGGACGTCGGTCAGGTCACCTTCCCTGTTTTACCTCCTTAGAGGTGATTGATTAACCTTAGCGAACTAAATTTCTAAATTTCTAAATTTCATGTAGGCCTATAATAATAGGCCTACGATAAGACTCATTACGATATATAAAACTGGAATCGATTAAGGCATTTTGATGTATCAACCAATATAACCAATATAGGGGGCCTAAGTTAGACAGTGTCGGTACAATCCGAAAGAAGGCAGGTCACGTTTCAAGCAATTTTGATCAAAATGTGTTTGCAGGTAACTCCGTGGCATTTCTGAGAAACCAAGGATTCTAAAGCTTTCATGGTATTGCATGTAATAATGAAATGTCCGGGGGTCAAATTAAGTGCATTTAGGGCGTGAGAGAAAGAATGAATAGAATTCAGCTGCTCGTCGCCCTTGTAACCTGTCAAAGTGAAAAGTGATTTAGAAATTGGACTAACTTTGAATTCATTTGGAAGCCACAACATTTACCATGATATATTAGACCTATGTGATATTTGACAGGCATGTAAGATGTTTTGTAAGGGTCCTGGAACCATAGACATTTATAGGCAGATTTATTTGCCTGTGAGCTACGGTTAGACATCTAGAGTAAATTGTAGTAGAAATTAACATGGGTCTGTGAGTAAGACCGCGTCAGCTTTGTGCATCGTAAATCTTATTCAGCAAATTAACACGAATCCAAAGTCACCCATTAAAGATAACGAAGAGTAAGAAATTTAAAATAGAAGTATTTCAAAGACTGCATTTTTGTAGGATACTAGACCGTAAGAACAAATGCCTACAAAGAAATAACTTTGTCATTTGCACGACTGGTGTAGGCTATAATTGAATATGATGCTTTTTGGTAATCGATAGGATGCAATGCCGATCTAATAGTTAAGCCAAGTAATGTGGCAGTCATCAAGGGAGGAACTGCGATTCTGAAATGCAGAACAGATAACGTCTCCCTGAAACTACTATGGAGAATATCTTTGAATAATTCTGCGAATGACACGATCATTTACACGGGAAACAAACTGATGACAATGTTTAAAAAATTCTTTACAATTGAAACCAGAGGCAGAGGAGACATTGATCTCGTAATTGAAGCAAATGAAATAACAGCTAACAGATACATTTGCGAGGAACCTGGAGCAATGAAAGCCAGTGCAGAATTGATCGTCTTAGGTAAACGATTCATTGTTTCTATTATTTAAGCCTTGGTTATTGAATTTTTCTGTTGTCTGAACCAACTGGCGGTATTCATAAGATGCAATTTTACGCTAAATCGGTAAATCTGACTTATATGCATAGACAGCTTAAAATAGCATGCATTAGGCCTACATGAAGTTTGTTTGTCAAGGATTTAGCTGTCACTAATTCAGATATCTGAAATGTTGTTTTAGGTGTCCCTAGCTAGCGGGATCTTGATCCCTTTTGGGACTCCTCTTGCGGCCAATCCTGATATTTTATGTTTGAAATGTTATGTGATTTGATTTGATACGGCTTCAATAAAAGAGTTTTGATTGATTGATTGATGATGTTTCCTAGGAAAAGTTTAGAAAAGTAAAAAATTTCATTAACATTTTTGTGTGGTTGCAAACATTTTAGCATTTAATCCACTGTGCACCTACTTCGACGTCCACAATTCAAATGCAGCAGCAGTAGCATCGAGCAGAGACCTCCAGATACAGATGCATTGTTATCTAATTTATTGGGGGAACTGGGCCCCAGAGATGGAGTGGAGACAGGTTTTGGAAGGCAGGTCGAATGAAAGCTCAGCATCTGTGAAGGAAGGCGTCTACCATTTTAGCAGCAACAACTTCATCTCAACTGCAATATTAGTTGCTGGAAACTCTTGCAGTCTTCTCACCAGTTATAAATGCGTTACAGGGTTCACAGCAACCAGGATACCTCTACACACCACAGCTACTAACCTTCCTGACTATTCATTTATGTGGAGCCCTTCCATTTGCTCAAATCAAAGTAAGAGCAAAATGTAAATACATCACAAATCAACTCTACAAGTGCAGCGTTTATGTGTATAATGCTGCTCAATGGCACTATGCTCTTATTCAGCTTAGTATAAAGCATAGCATTATACGACTAATAATAATGACACATCTTGTTAAAGGAGTTTATAAAGTGTTTAACTGTACGCCGCGTATAGATGTATAATACATTCTCTTGCAATCTACCAAATGCGCCAGTTCCGCACTGTCGCCAGCTCACTCACTGCTTCTGCTACCTCTACTCTTATCCATGCCTTCGTCACAACCAGACATGACTACTGTTGCTCGCTCTACGCTGGCCTCCCGGCTGTTCGACTGGGGTGCTTGGATCGGATCCAGCGTTCTGCTGCCCGCCTTGTCGGCCGCATACCAAAATTTGGCCATGTCTCTAGTTACATGTGCGACGTTCTCCATTGGCTCCCCTCTGAACAGCGGATTTCGTATAGGATAGCTGCCCTAGTCTGGCGCTGCATATTGGGTCTCGCTTCTACCTTTATCTTCGCGAGCTCTGTTGTCCTTTCCTTAGTGCTAGGACTGCTAGGGGCTCTCGATCCTCCGCTCATCTGAACAGGGTCTCCTACATGTACTTGTCCCTTTGCCCGAACCTCCACTATGCAGAACCGCGCTTTCTCGGTGGTGGGTCCCTCGACCCGGAATGGCCTCCCTCTGGAGCTTCGCCTCTTTCCTAGGACCGCCAACGACTGGAACGGCTTCTGTCCAAAACAGCTCGGTTGGGATATTTATAAAATGTGAAGGAGGTGCCACAATTGAGATGCGGGTTGGTGCAGCAGAGGACCGTCTCCTCAAGGCCTTCGAGGGGAATCGAGTCCATGTCTTGCGACGCCTGTTCCCGCCTCTAACCCAATACGATTTTGCACTCCGTCCGCGAGCCCACGGTTTGAACTGCCCTGTAAGGACGATAGAACTTTATACCAAGGTTTTTTATAAGTAGGCCTAAATTAATCATCTAAGCCAGCAACAAGTTTGAAACTAAACATTCTAAACACTCAGTTAAATTTTTCTTTTATCTTTTTTCATATCTAACTGTAAGCTACGATGCGGTTTGTCATCTGGTGTGTCAATAAAATGAATATCATCATCATTCTATCCAACAGCGGGTAAACTTCAAAATCCTTTCCCTCATGCGTAACTGCCTTGTTGAGGTGGCTCCATCCTACCTGAGGTCTTTTTGCACCTTTGTCTCCTCCTTACCTGCGAGGGCCTCTTTGCGATCTTCGACCCGTGACCTTATGGTTGTCCCTGGCATGCGCTCTGCTATACGGCACACCCTAGGTGCTTTGCCCGTGTTGGCCCATCAGCTTGGAACTCTCTTCCCCAGTCTCTTCGCCTTGAGTTAATAGCCCTCTCTCCTTCCCAGTTCCGTAGACGCCTTAAGACTTTCTTGTACTCTGATGCAGGCACTGATGCAGGTCGAGAGCGCTGCTGATTTTTGAGCGGCGCTATATAAATGTTAGATTACAATTACAATTACAATTCTTTCCTATGTTCTTTTCTCACCTTTAAACTATTTTTGGGCCGTGTTGGAGTCGGGAGCGCCTCTGAGTAGTTTTCTTGAAGGGCGGGGGGTTATAAAAATGTTCGATATGAATGAATTTTCAACATGCACATGATACACTGAGTATGAGCATATGATATTCTGTGACTCGGCTCTTCTGAGAGGTCCAAGAGGTAAAATTATTATTACTACACGAGTAATATCTGATCATAAGTGAATGTTTGCTCATTATTTTTGATTATTTGCTTTATACAGATAGTAAGTTCAGTGATATTTTTTAACATTTTAGCTGACAAACCAGATGCTGAACCTTTGGCAAACAGTAAGTCTATCAAATTTGATCATACACTCTGAAGTTCATGGATATCCGTAGTAACAATACTTTAAACTTATTCACTGAAGTGGATGTTACATATTATTTCGCAATTTCTAGTATAATGTTTAGTTATACTTCATTCATTATGTAGATTTATTGCCCAAACAGTTTTAAATTATTATAATCGCTTAGAAAATTAATTGTAATAAATTATGTTAAACTACTTAGTGTCACGATTATCAATCATTATAATAATATAATTGATTGGAATTCAATATGTATGTGCAGCTTAAAGTGTGGAATATAGCTTAACAGCAGTCTGGCTATTGCGGACTTGATTTGATGTAGCGCCGGTGATTAACCTGGTATTCCTGACGTGCGCGCTGAGAAATTTTCGAAGATTTATATTTATATTACAGAAGCAAAAACAAACGATAAGTGGACTGTCTTTCAGATATCTGGGATAACATAGCCTTCATATTACAAAGTTGTAAGATGTTCTTACTTATCTTTTTAATTAAACTTCTTGATAACTTAATAACTTGAAACAGATGACTTATTGTTTGCATAGATTATCTCATAGATGCATGCATAGATAGTACATATATAATTATTATAGATACCTGACTGCATACATAATCACATACATTCATATAGACGTGGATACATACATGCATACCTGCATAGATACATACATAGAGCTATTATAGATAGATGCATACATACATACATACATACGTACATAGGGTATATACTACATAAATACATTCATGCATACATAGTATTACATACACACATGCATGCATACATAGGGACATATATAAGTAGATACATGCATGCCTACTTACATGTATACATGCATACATACACAATTACACATAGCATATGTATACGTGCATTAGTTATTAATTCAACTTCGAATAGCTTGCTGTTTCTTGACTGTAGACTGCGTGGAGCTAACTACATTGATAATAATCGTCGCAACAATCTTGACGATCACTGTCTTGCTGGTCATTTGTCTTGCGATGAAGCAAAGGAAGACGGGTATGTCTCGCAATCAGTTTTTCTTTCTGCTGTGTTAGAAACAAAAAGTCATCAACTGATATGGTCGCTGTTTAGTTATATAATAATTATTATGATAGCTGACCCTCAGTACAGATCACGTATGACTAACTTAATATTATTCACAGGAAAATATTTGCGCACACTGTTTGCCATTGCTTCAATTAAGTAAGTAAATTTACTCATTGGAGACAATCATAGCTTCGAAACTTTCTGCTTTGCCTAGACTTGCCTAGACTTGCCTAGACTTTGTGTCACTAGTTAAATATTCATTACAGAGAGTATAGCACCCCTTCAAGTCTACTTATAATTAGTGCACCCGACCCCAGCACAGCAAAAAGGACAGTTTTGAGATTAGAATAGAACGTGTCAGAGTGGATCGTGGGGAGCAAACGTATCGCCTAAGGAAGGGCCCACGACTGAGATTGCGCGGTTCTGTCTATAGAATATAACAGAATAGAATCTTCGTTTATTCGTAGCACATTATCAGAACGAAATGCGATTACAAGAAAAGCAAAAAACAAAAATGTGATGTAGATGTATTATTGAACTGGCAGCAAAGACAAGGAGCACGTCCCCTCAGTAGAGCGGAGGGAGTTGCGGGTAGACAGCAGATTTCTATTTTGCTATAATAAAGTCGCCTGCTGAATGCAGGCTAAATTATTATTATTATTATTATTTTAAATCATTATTATTATAACCATGACTATTATCTTACCATTTCTGCCCTTCAATACTTCGATACATACGACAACTACAGAGACCACAGTCTCTTTAAACGGCAAGATGACACCAAAGTTCATGCACATTTCGCTGAATATGACAGTTTTTTTAAGGTATTAAGAACCGGATCAATATTAAATGCTTTGGACCGTCAATGACGAAAATGATACCTATACAAATTGGCTAATTGCTAAATATGCAATTATTCTAAGGAACGTTTGCGCTATTTCTTCATATTGCTTATAAACAGGTGTGAATCATGCAATATTGTACGGTTTATTTCCTTTATCTATTAGTTGTATGCATAGTTACTTGCCAAGTCTTGAACATGGTCAATTATAAGTTTTCAGTATCAGTTGAAGCGACTCTTGTTTATTTGTCATTCAACTCTCTCTCTCTCTCTCTCTCCCTCCCTCCCTCCCTCCCTCCCTCCCTCCCTCCCTCCCTCCCTCCCTCCCTCCCTCCCTCCCTCCCTCTTCCCCTCCCTCTCTCTCTCTCTCTCTCTCTCTTTCTCTCTCTCTCTCTCTCTCACTCACTCTCACTCTCTCTACTTACCACCTATTTCTTCTCTCGGGTTCTCGCACTGATACGAGGGTTGGTCGCATTGTAGACGATTCTTCTCCATCCTCTCCTATCCTCGGTTTCTCGCAGCAACCTCTCCGTTGATAATCCCAACCATTCGCCCACCTCTTCCTTGGTTTTCCTCTTGCTCTTGCTCCCGGTACCGTTCTGTGCATAATTTCTTTCTCTTTAATTCAACTGCTAAGGTAATAATTTATTACGCAACCTTGGTCAATCTGCGTCCTTTATTTTCCATACTCGCAAATATGTTTATAATCCCATCAATTGCTAGAACAGTAGAAATCAAAACGTGACGATGATGATGACGAATACAGTGAATAGTAGGCCTAACACAATGATATTACATGAATGCATTGTATAACTAGTATTAGTTCTTGCCTTCAAAATAATTGTCTTGTTTCTGGTGTTGCGTGCCAGCACAAGAGAAAGCACCTACTGAAGATCGGAATATATCGACTCAAGATAGAGTTGAACCAAACGAGTACAACGACATGACAACAAAAGCAGTTGGTTATCCACTGAACGGCGACCCTCCTACTGCAGATGCACAGCGAGGAAGCTATACGGTGCTGAACGAAGAGGAACGAATCAGACCGACTACTTATACCGAGATTCAGCTTCCTGCACTAGATCCATCCCAGGGTGAAAGCATCTATTCCGATGTTGATGAATTCCGCTGATAAAATTGGTATCTATAGCAAGGCGTCAGCAGTGGTTATACAGATTTCGCCCCTATGCATATCGAAGAAGATACTTTTATTTAGATTAAGTAAGTTTAAGTGGAATCTAATAAATTTTAAACGCGCATTTGTGGAATATCTATATATAAATAAAATTTAATTCATGCCATAGGTGTTACACTTAATGTCATATTCAAGTTTGCATGCACTTTGACAGTTTGCGTTATGCCGACCCTGTAACTCTGCCATCATGCGGATGAACATTTGATTATAGTGGTATGGGTTTATAATGGTCCCATGTGGAAATGAAAATACGGGTCCAACTGCACTACATGTGGGACATGCTGGTAAGGGACACCATATTTAAATGATCTTCGAGTGATTACACAGTGTCAGTGAGTTTTGACCAATGGTTAATTAAATTTATTACTTCTCTGACATTACATTTTGTAAATGGCGATTCTTCTTTGCTGCCTATTAGTATTCAAATCGTGTCTGGAAAAGTAGGTCTATCAAGTACAACTTTCTGGGCTTGTCTATACTGATGATCTAATCCAGTCTAATCTAATGATTTTTATAGCGGCAGAACTATGTGTTTCCGTGTCATCAATACCTGGGTCCCTCCTCTTTGCGGGATTGTTATCCCTTCTGGGACCTCTTTGCTGTGTGCATTCCGATTGTCTGTTCAAATTTTCTTTGCTTTGTCTATGTTTGTATAATTATACACTGTATATAATGGCTTACAAAAGGTTTCAGTAAAAATAAAATGATAGAATGATTGAATGATTGGTCGCTTATCTCTTCTGCTGGTATTGGATCTTTTGGCGGCAGTTGTTAGACATTAACTTAGCGTTGATTTATTATACTATTGCGTGTTTTTAGTTAAGTTTTGAATCAATGCCACGAAGTTTGAGCTTCGATCACAACATGTCTAAAGTGTCATTCTATGTTAATTTAAAATTCATTTCTAACTAAACTGTTGGTAAAAGCGTTACGTATCGTTCAGGTCCATACACCCGCCCACCTAACGTTTCGTAACGTTTTCAAAGTCCCCACCCACCCACCCTGGAGCGTTACGTAGTAATGCAATGACCACATGCATACATACATACATACATGCATACATATATGCATACATACATAATATACATACATTAGGGTGTCCCAGAAAAAACTTTTTGTCGAAATTCTTGAGTCTCACCAGCCAAAAAGTTTCCTTTGTAGATGGCAATGTCTGTGGAAAATTTTCAATTTTTTAGGATGCTATTAATTTTAGGGGCCCCCAAAGGTTCCTAACTTTAGTCTTCATTTCTACCGTAAAATGCTCGTTATTTGCACGTGTTTCGATCTAGAATATTGCCAGTCTGTTAGGGATGTCCAGAAAAATGATACATCGCAGAAACCAACCATTCCTAATTTTTTCCCCATTATTCTATTCATATATTGTCTAGAAATATTTTTACAGAATTTTAATATGTTATCCTGAGGTCCATCAAAGCCCCCAAACATACCCTACTTAAACTTCCAGCGCTCATGCTTGGGACTTGGAATGTCGGTCCATTGTTAATTTACTCTTATTATCACAAAAATTAAAGAAGAGTCCGATGTGGACGAACTTTTTATAGTTTGTTTGCCTCGATGAGAGCTACATCCACGAAAAAAAATAGATTAAATTCACGGTCATTCAAGGTCATTTCAAGGTCATAAAAACGAAATCTATCAAAAAACAAAGAAAAATGATCAGATCTCGGCCAATCATTGTTGAAATTGGTTAACTCTTTCTTGCGTTTCTCGTCATGATAAGGGCTACCTGTGATAAGAAACAAGGATACCAAATGTAAGACGATCGAAAGTTATTTTAAGGACCAAAAGGTCAAGTTCTGAGTTATGAGCATTTGACCTTGATTTTTAAGTTTTGACCTTTAAATTACCTTTTTGTGTTTATGTTAGTCTTCCAGAAGACAGAGTACTAAAAGACTAATACAATCCAAGGTTATTTAAAGGTCGAAACTTAAAAATCAAGGTCAGATGACCTTAACTCAGAACCCCTGTAACGAAACAACACTTGGCTGATCTACGATCATATTTATTTGATTTTGACGTTTTGACCTTGAAATAACCTTTGATTGTGTTAGGCTTTTAGTACTCTGTCTTCTGGAATGTAGGTTTGATCGTTCTGAGCAAACAGGCAAAAGAATAACTTAAATAGAGCAACATTTTATCGAGTTAAGGCAATTTCCTCAAATTTTTCTCTGAACTTGACCTTTTGGTCCTTAAAATAACTTTCGGTTTGGGGGCTTTGATGGACCTCAGGATAACATATTAAATATCTGTAAAAAATATTTCTAGACAATATATGAATAGAATAATGAGGAAAAAATAAGGAATGTTTGGTTTCTGCAATGTATCATTTTTCTGGACATCCCTAACAGCCTGGCAATATTCTAGATCGAAACACGTGCAAATAACGAGCATTTTACGATAGAAATGAAGACTAAAGTTAGGAGTCTTAGGACCCTTTGGGGGGACCCCTAAATAGCATCCGAAAAAATTGAAAATTTTCCACAGACATTGTCATCTACAAAGGAAACTTTTTGGCTGGTGAGACTCAAGATTTTCGACAAAAAGTTTTTTCTGGGACACCCTAACATACATACATGCATACATACTTCCTTACTTACTTACTTACATACATACATGTATACTATTGTATAGGCCTATGTGTGTGTGTGTGTGTGTGTGTGTGAGAATAGCTCTAGGTCTCCAGCGTGTAACCATATCTAGGCTGTAGTTGATTTTCATTTTCGCTATCTGATACAGTCAATAGAAACACCGTCCTTGAGTTGGAGTAGGCCTATATTCTAGTTTAACCATACAAGCTCGCGAAAGGTCAAACGACCAGAAATCATTTCCTTATTCCAAGTTCATATGTACCATTACCAATTGACACCAGGTCCTGTCGATAGACTGAGGGAGAAAATGTCAAGCTTAGCCTTACATGTAACTGTATGCATTTCAACGTTACTTCTAGAAAAAGCGCTGCAAAATTTGATCACTTCCCATACACGGAAACAAAAAATGCGCCCAATTTCTATGCAATTTTATGTAGACGGATGTAAAATCCTCGGACGAAAGGCTTAGCATGCTGGACGGCAATTATGTTTACGTTCGCATTTGTTTCTATCATCATCACACTTAGTCGACCCACACAGATTTGATCACCAATGATATGACTGATTGCGAATTTAACGGACATTTCAGTTTCATTGAAAATATATGATCGAGGTAGTCATTTACAAAATAATGGTGTTACTGGTTTTGACCTTTACTGCAGTGATGCTAGGTGAGTGACATGCATTTAAATTTCTTTATTGATACGAACGATAAATTATATCAATTTTAAAATAATATTAGGTGTACGTGCGTAAGCAAACCGGAATTAATTTGATAAAGACCATAATGGAGTTTTACGCGAGGTACCAAAGCGGGTTTAGGTGAATGGTAACACTCCGGCGCGATGAGCAGAAAATCAGCATGGACGCGGTATCGATTCCCGCTACCATCTCAAACTGTCCACTTAGCCTTCCATTCGCTTAATGCATGGCTTTGGTGAATTGAGCAGTAGGACAAATGGGCGCCTTTGCACGTCTGCAAAAGTTAAATTCGACTACTGTAATAACTTGTAATCACCCGTTCATACTATGACTTCTAATCGTACTGCGTTCATGTCAGTTTGAATTAATTATAAACACGAATATAAATAGTCAGGAGGAATGAAAGATGAGTTAGAGACATGTAGGAAACGATCAGCTAAAACTGTATGTATACATGTAATTGTATATGTATTGAAGAACTTGGTATATATTTTACACACACATGCACACGTACATAGGCTACATTCATACATGGACATATATATATACATGTATATATATATATGCACACATACCTACATACAGATGTGTACACATAAACATACATAAGCCTACAATGTCATATCAATGATAGCATAACATACGTACATAACCCCGCATACATTAGTTTGTGCATACATGCTATGCCCAATGTGCTGATTTTTGTATTAATAATTAAATAGTCCTTTAAAAGTTGCATCGTTTACCAACAGGGTGTGGTGCTCGGCTAACTCTTACTCCGGAAAACGTGGCTGTGCTACAGGGAACAGAGGTTACAATGAAATGTGGCTCAGACTCTGCTAACACGTTAATGTGGAGAATACTGTGGAACTCATCTGTGGGAACTAAAACCATTTACACTGGAAGCAAAATTGCGTCAGAATTTTCCTCGTTTTACCGCATTTCCACCATCAAAAGCGGCGAGATCAACCTCGTAGTTAGAGCAAATTCAGCAACTGCTAAGACCTACTTCTGCGAAGAACATGGTTCTGATGAAGCAAAAGCCAGCGCTGAACTAATCGTTTTAGGTGAAGAAGCATTTATATTGTGTAATTGTTCAGCTTTTACATTATAAGTAATTTTATTTATAGTTTAGTCTGGAATGACCTCCCGATTCAGCTCCGCTTTTTACTTGCGGTCCACCCGAAAGGGTTTTATAAGTCACTCAAGTCTTTTGCTTTATTCGTGGCTGGAATTGGAGCGCTTCTGAGTCGGTTCTTGAAGGGGCGCTATCTAAATGCTATGAATGAATGAATGAATGAATGAATGAATGAATGAATGAATGAATGAATAAATAAATTAATTAATTAATTAATTAATCTAAATTCGGTTGAAGGAAGGCTGGAAATGGTTACATCAATGTTGCTTATAACATCCGACGGTTGATAAGGCCTAATTCGAAAATTTCATCAGCATTTAAAACATGAATTAGCCCACGCTAATGTCTTCGAATCTGAAACTATGAGAATTTTATATTATTTTCCAAGATGATGAGAAATGAAACTTATTAAGAGAACTATGAAGAAATGTGACTTAATGAGAAACATCTAAAACAGTCGCCAAAACGAGAAAGCTTATTTATAGACATAATATTTGGTATATAGGCCTTTGAGATAAGTTGAACCGCTCATATGGAGCGTAAGAAGTCTCGTCTTTCTGTAAGCTGATGGGAATCTTTCCTCGACAAGTCCATAGCACGTATCAATAATTCTGTGAGGTGATTCCATCTGAAAATCACTCATAGACATAGTAACGGAATCCAACGTAACGTTGGTTTGTGTTATCATGTTACAGGTGCTTTTCAGACATAATTGACATAGTTACGTGCTATGTACTATATTCAGCTGCAGAGAGAACGAGCTGAACATAAGTTCTTGATGCTTAGACACATTCTGATTAGTCCAAAATATTTCAAAACATCGTCTAAACGTGACAGAGATTGTGAAACAAGGCAATAAAAGTTTATGTTCGTCATTTCACAACTAGGTCAGCAAATAGCAGATTACCAACACCAGAGTTGTCGTGTCGCAATGTCAGCACTCAGAGCACTGTTAGATGTTACATGTATTATCATTTAATTATAAATGAGTAACTTCTATCGTGCCAGTGTCTAATGCAGAAGGCACAAAAACCAAGTCGTAATCACCTTCTTGTCTAGCTTAATGTACGCATTGCTTGCACTGTTTTACACAATTTCTCCGGAAACTGTACAACTAATCTGATTTTGCATATTATGTTCATAAATGTCTAGCTTCAGATCCGACTTGTGGTGAAGAGAATCGTGTGAACGATATCGGTGCCACGGAACCACGTCTACAATTGAGTTGTCGCCTTCTATACTGGGGAAACTGGGCTCCCATTATGGAATGGAAACGGGTTCGCATTGGAGGGTCCAATTACCAAAACTCTTCAAGGATCGAAGGTGTTTTAAACAGATCCGATAACTACTCCGTCATGTCAACGCTTACAGTCAGAGGAAGCCAGCACAATGGCACACGATATGTTTGCAATACACATTTCACTGGATCTCAAAGATCATGGTCTATGGGCGCAAATAACATTCCCGTATATTGGTATACATACACCTGGGAATACCATGCTCAAAGTAAGAAGCAATTTCCTTAGGATATTCTACCATATAGTAAAATTATGTCATCACCGTGTTATTGTTGGTATTATGCAACGAAGTTTCAAGGTTGGGGGGCAAGGAATAGGAGGACAGAGAAATGAGCGTCCGAAGGACGATGGAAATGCCTCCCCACTAATTTACATACTGTAATGGTGGCATTTTAAGCTGTCATAGGAACAAAATTGTTTGATTATTTCAGCGCTGATAGGAGCCAACTGTGACTCGTAAAATGTTAAATGTTTCATTCGTCTCTTTCACCTTTTCATTTCTTTCTTTGTGTTTGGCAGTGTTATTAAATTTGTCTCAGGTACATTGACATTTCTTTTCTCAAATATACTCAAGTTGCTTTAAATTTTTCCACTTCCGATTGAGGAAGAAGAAGAAGATAATGATGATGATGATTGTCTTAGTTGACGATGAAGAAGAAGACGAAGATGATGAAGAAGAAAAGAAGATGATGAAGAAGAAAAAGAGGAAGAAGAGGAGGAGGAAGAGGAGGAAGAGGAGGACGAGGAGGAAGATGGAAATGGGAAGTAACAATGTGTATGAAATGTTAGTGACTTCACTATCTTAGCCTCGGCATTTGAGAGCGGGTAGCCAGTCCTCTCCCTTGTCTCTCATCCACCCACCGAGAGTGCACGGCCATTATAGCACACTTGGCCAGGGGCACAGATGGAGCTGGAATCTTGAAACATATTTATGTCTTGGCGTGGATTTTAGTCCTCGACCACTGCCCTTTATAATTATGACAGTAAATTAAACAAATTACTATCTGTTTAAGCGACCATTATTCAATTTTAACTGTGTTTCGTTTTAGCACCAGTTAAACAGCTATTCATTTTCGATAAACATAATAATCATTGGTGTCTTCAATGTTGACAATGCATTTAATATTAGATGAAAGTGGTGGAAATGCAACTGTAGCAGCGGTCGTAACGTGTCTTGTTACTCTGATGGTCATCGCATCCGCAATTGCCGCTTTCATTATCTTCATAAAGAGAAAGCAGCCAAACAGTAAACAATGCCTTTTCATTTATCTAACTATATGCATATATTTACCATTTATCTTTGGTGTTTAAGATAGCCACGATCCGTCGCGTTTGAGAAATATATGGTCATATACATACACACATACATAAATGTATGCACGCGTGTATGAATGCACATATCCCTGCATCATCCATCAATCCATTCATCAATCCATCCATCCATCCCACCAACCATCCATCCATTCATCTCCCGTCTCCGTCCGTCCATCCATCCATCCATCCATCCATCCATCCATCCGTTCGTCCATCTATCCATCCATCCATCCATCCATCCATCCATCCATCCATCCATCCATCCATCCATCCATCCATCCATCCATCCATCCATCCATCCATCCATCCATCCATCCATCCATCCATCCATCCATCCATCCATCCATCCATCCATCCATCCATCCATCCATCCATCCATGCATACATAAATACATACATAATATGCATGCATACGCATGTACATGTGTACATTATATGAATACATGCACCTTTTCATCCATCTATCCATCCATCTATTCATACGTACATGTATATTTGCATATATGTATCCATTCAGATATACATATGTGCATCACTATATGCATGCACACTTACATGCATACATAGATGCATATGAGTGCATACATGCAGTTCCTTCCATCCAGCCTTCAAACCATCCATCCATTCATAGATACATGTACAATCTGGCTGACCTGCCGAAATATTCACACATATCCGACTACATGCGGCGTGAGCTACACTGGCTTCCAGTTGCTGATCGTGTTAATTTCAAGATCGCTATGCTGGTTTGAAGGCTACGACTGGCACTGCCCCGGACTACATTGCTGAACTGTGCCTTCCAGTTGGCACTCAAACTGGTCGGCGGGCTCTCCGGTCTGCCTCGCGAAATGACTTGATTGTACCTTCGTTTCGAACCACCACACGTGCTCGTCGGGACTTCTCGATTGCGGCGCCACGGATCTGGAATACTCTTCCGCCATCTGTGCGTGCCACTAATGCTGCATGTGGTTACATGGTTTTCTCTCGACTCTTAAAGACGCACTTTTTCAGCTTTTTGATGGCCACGTGTTGAGCGCTCCTGTGAGACTCTTAAGTGGCGCTATATAAATGTCTTGTTACATTACAATTGTACATACATACATACATATACATATGGGTCCAGGAACATAGTAAGCATATGCATTTTCGCGTTTTCAAAATTTTTCGTCCCATCCAAGTTTGTGACCGAAGAAATCGATGTGAGCGCTTCCCTGTATCCCACTCAATGCACTCATGCATGTACGCAGTGTCTTACTGTAGTTGGTCTCACACAAGGAAATGTGACAGAGGCTATGGTTAGTTTGATGCTTCCTATAATTATGAACGATATTCGGCTTTTTCGATTACCTTTTCAAAGTGAAGTGAATTACGAAAAGGTCAACATTAAGTTTTGCAAAACCTCGATTTGAAATAGTGTAATAACAATTGATTGCACATTCACTTCCAAATTTCAATGCTTCCCTGCATACTTTCATAACAAAAAACCTGCATAATGAGGATGATGTTTTTTTATACTACATAAACAGTTTCTATTTATAAAACTAAGGACAACATTTATATCTGCAATTTAAATTTTTGGATAGGCTTGAATTTTTAAGACTAGTTTGTAGGTAAATTAGTTCGTCGTAATTTTTTGACTAGGCTACACCAGTAACACTTAAGTAAATAAATACCTAATTTTTCCTTATTGTAGTCAAAACATAAAACAAATTCTTGTCTTCAGCAGACTTATTCCACATTTGAACGCTTTTACTTAGCACAATTTCGCTGTGAAAATGTTTTCGACATCATATTACTAAAAAGCAGAGTAGACCTAAATAAAAAAACATAGGTTAACTTCTTTTAGAATGGTTTTCCGATTTTTTCAATGTATCTTGCAAAATTTATCTTTTAACGGGATTTCTCCCTTTATGTGCGCCTATTGCTCCCATTTGATAGCTTTGTTTCACTTTGATGATCTAATACTCCATGGAAATTGTAGTATCATGCATATTGCATAATTAATTTATCGATGTACATAATTACTGGGAACAATAAATGTCTAAATGTCCTTATGGAGGTCTCCACTTATCGCCAATTAAATCCGGGTTCAAATCATCTCAGCAAGTACTTCCAAGCTGGGAATCCTATGTGGAACCACTGTCCATGCATTCTCAATAGGACCATATAAATTATAAACAAGTTGCCATGTTCTCATATCTTATAATTAATTACTCTACCCTTTAGCTTAACTTAACTAAACTTGCCCTGATTTCCCTAATCTCACCTGGTCTTACTTTATTATACCTCTCTTAGCTTACACGATCGGATGATCTGACATGACCTACTCCTAATCTGAGTGTCCAAACTTACTGCTATGAATCAGAAACTTGCGTTAGCTAATTCTTGCTTACCAGTAGTTTCGGAACTCACTTGACTGTACATTACTGTAACTTACCTTACCTTATAGATACCATAGATCAACACAACAGTCTGGAGATAGACGAGATGGAAGAACTACGAAAAACGCATTCTGAAGAATCGGAGTACGTTGAAATAGGAAGATCTTCGATCATTGGCTGCCATCGCATCTGCGAAGCGCGCTATGTCGGACGCAACGAACTGGAGTTATCCAAGGCGAATTTCGACGCATCACTGGAAGAGAAGCTTGGAGTCGACTCAAGCAAGTCAGACATATCAGGACTCTACGCAAGCGCTACGGTCTACTCGTTTGCGACCGACCGTAAACCAGTGGTCAAAGACATAGGTGAAAGTGGGACGAACAACTATATGGAAGTGATACTCTAAAGAAACAGAACGGTTCACGTGCTGCTTTTCTTAACTTAGGAGAGGACCTTGAAGCGTCTTCTAATTTGGCTTTCTGTGTTCCATTCCCTATGCGTCACCCGAAATCAGCAGTTTCAATGTCAAATCAATGTCAAGTTTCAAAGTTGAAACACTCAAGAATTTAAATATATTTAACAGTTACCCCGAAACATGTCTGCATAGTTTTCAGGATCTTACGTAATTACAAAGCTATAAAAAATTTAAGTTTTCTCTGTTTTTCCTCATTAATGCTTTGACTGGGACACTGTCATGCTGAGTAGCCTATTGCACGCGCCACTGCAATTGTTGCTGCACAACGTGTGCGCAAGAAATCCCCACCAAATACAAAATAATAGGCCTAATTATAATCGATCTCATCATTCGTAGTTATCATGAAGGGGCGCTATATAAATTACATAGATAGATAGACTACTGTTGTGCTAAATCTTCTTTATCTACAGCACCAAAATCCTATCCTTTCTGTAATTGTAGCGTGAAAAATAGTACTAAAACAGTAGTTAAACCATTAAAACAGTTACTGTACTGTGACTATGAAAGGATTTTTAAAAATTAATATGCTTTGTCAGAATTGCTTTTTTAATCTATAGCTTGGGCATTGTAAAACCAGTTTTAGTATTCAAGAGCGAGTTGTAGGCTATACAAGGCATCTCCACCGAATTGTGCATTAGGCCTAAGCATATTCATCATTTGGAAAAGAAACGATTTATTTTAAATGGGCTTGCATAAATATTAAATAGGTCTATCAATTTGCAGATATATGATGAAACCGGCTAATTTTGACAGATGTTTCTAACCCTATTAGCATACTTACGATCTTGCAAAACTACTCTCGGCAGCAAGACTACTTGAATGTTTATGTCATAAATGGATATTCAAGATGTTGTTAGTTTGTCAGTCATTTTAACTCCATTCCTCATGAATTGATGTTCGGAGATGCCAGGTACATGTCAGTTTACGCATACTCAAATTTGACTTTAGTAATCCTAATTCAGAAAACCTGAATTAGGTTTGCAAACAAGGTGCTCCCAGAAAGAGAAACTTATTATTGCATGATAAACTTAATAAAAAAGTAACCTGTAAATATTTTAGCATGATAGAATTATTTCAAGGACTTGCTCAAGGCAATCATAGCTTGTCCGTAAAATCATCAAGTGAAACAGTAAGTAACTAAGCAGTAGAGACCCTAAACAGTAAACACGCATAAAAAGATGTAAACTGCAGCGTAATAGTAGAGTACCAGCATTAAGTACACTGAGCAGTCACTCAATAGAAATCAGTAAAACACTGTTGCTGCAGACTAGCAATGTAGCATCTAGGCTACTGAATGAAATGAACGGCGAACAACATACAAAAAATTATGTAATGTATTCTAACTTAAAAAGCATTTACATGTACCATCAGTCCATCAGTAATTCATGCTGCCAGTCTCTCTGGATTTTTAAAGAGCTCCCGCCTTCGCCCCAAGAAAACAATCAATAGCTCCAGCAGTTCACGGTAGTCATCTCGTGCTTGGAATGTATCCAGTTGAGCTGCTGCAGACTCTAAGAAACCGTCTTTCCGTTGAACGATATTAATGCCATATTTTCATCCTCAAGAGCTGTGAAAAAAGAAAGTGCCATGAATCTTTTAAATGGCCAAACATCTCTATTTCTGGAGACTATGAAACATGATAGCTGCTAAACACCTTCTCCAGCATGATCTCTGAGATGGCATGCTAAATGTAGGGCATTCCGAACATTAACACCAATGGGCCAATGACGGCTTCTTCAGGATTATCCATTCTGGAGCTGCCTTGAAGAAGCCTTGCAGAAAATATGTGAGCAGCTTTCCTGTAATTGTAGTTCTGTCCGTAACAAAATGCAAACCAGAGCTTGAAGCAGTGGTATCGAAGCACATACCCTTGATCCGGTCCCTTCCTTAATCCTCACATGTCCATGCTGTCACTGCGCCTGGCTTTTTATTTTTTAATTGCTGTTCCATCGCTGAAAGCTTCGCGATGTTTCATTCGTGCTCTTCTTATGGAAATTGGGCTAATGACTGCATCCTATTGATCAATGATGATCATGGTGGAGCTGCCATGATTAAGCCATTGGAGAAAATAATTTATGTGAGCAACTTCCCTGTCAATTGTATTGTTCCGATCTATTGCTGCATCTCACTTCAGAAGTAATAAAAATTCACCGTGTCTCTCACTCTTGGCTAAGAAAACTGACAGCATGATTGACAAGATGGATGACATTTCAAAAGAACTAGAAAATGTTTTTGGATAATAAAAATTACAATGCATATTTTTTTAATTGGTGAAAACCGGAAAATTCACTTTTAAAGAATATCAACTGGATTGAGCAAGTCCTATGTAATGTCTGCCTTCAATATATTTATAGAGTCTCAATCATGCAAGTCACCACTAAATGCTTGGTTTGAGGATGAGAAATACATTACATGAAACTTCTCTATTATTGATCGGAACACACTAATTAATTGAAACAATGAACAAGAATAGATATTATAAATTATTTGTTAACAGATTTGTCTGGAATTGGCCCTATTAGTTAAGATCCAAGTTGGTAAACGTACCCCTTAAGGCCACAGCATTGAAACGCTGAATCGCGTTACAATAAAAAGGTCGTTTCGCGGACGTCCCCCCCCAGAGCAGAAAGAAATAGGTCAAGCCCTCGTTGTTTTATTATTATTGTTGTTGCTGCTGCTGCTGTTGTTGCTGTTGTTGTTGCTATAGCAAACAGTCAAACATTCTAACGCGCGTAAAATCACAGAAACACGAATCAGAGGCGCGGTAAGTCAGTCTGAAGTAGATGTTAGTTTACGCATGCTGTTACCCAAATTTACTCCATTCCTAAGAAAATCTGAATAGGGGGTAACTAATCGACAGAAAATGACATTTGGGTACATGCAAGGAAAAGCATGTTTAATCCAATACATGAGCAGGTATGACAGGCTCGGGTTGAATTTCGGAAGCCCTCCACTTGCATTTCTCCACGGGTACTTGCAACGATCACAAAACCGGCGAACTTGAGAGTAGAACACAGAACTCCATGTTCTGTTGCCGGATAGTGCTGATAAGTGAGGCACGTGCCAGTGAGTTAGACATAAAGAAACCAGTGTAGCGTCTCTCACATATATGCGATAAATGTCAATATCTCAGCTTGTTGGTGTTCCAGTAACTATGAAGGCAGTTTAAGCATGCTGTTACGCAACATTAATCCCAACAAAATGCACAGTGAATTTGGCTGTGTGCTGCACACATTTTTAAGAAGAAGAAGCGAAAGAGATTACACAATGAACTAAAAAAATGAAAAGCAAGATCACAAAAACAACATAAGTGTTTTTATGCTCACAAGAGCAAATGACAATGACAGTGCTTCGACTATGTGTTATCGTTTTAAACAGATTTCAAGAAAAACTGCATATTTTGATAAGCTTTAGAGTCTATATGTTGAGTTGGGCCTAGTTATGTAATTTGTCTGCTGTTGTACCCCGTTCATATCCGCATAACATGCGTAATAATTATTTCTGGTACTTGTAGGGCCTACATGTTCACTGTGCAAAGGTAAATTATTGGTCGCTGACAATGACCAATACTGCTACTCTTCAGCGTCATTTAGTCTGATAAAGATTTAGCTGTGGCAAAACTCTTACCCACCATAGCACAATATTTGGTTCCCTTCACCTAATGGGTTTCAACTGGGCTTCTCCAACAGATTGTGAATATCTACAACGATGTTATCGAGAAACCGTCATCAACCGGTGTAGTGAGCATTATTATGGTGGCGCTACAGAAATAATCAGAACCAGACACATGATTAAGAGCCTAGATAGCCCGAAAGCAAAACTGTCAAGCGCTTAGCGTGAGCGAGCTCCCAGCCAAGATGCTAGTACGTTCAGTGGCTTTATCCACATGCAGAGACAAGCACCGTTTCACGTGCTCAGGATGTTAGGTACCGGATGCAATTATAGCGGTCGAAAAAATTACGGCATAATAGAGAAACCTTATTATCAGGGCCATTATAGACTTACGCATAATTCCTGCAGCCGACAGCCTTATGCGCAGAACCTTAATAGTAAGGATGCTATGTACTTAGCGTTTATTAGGTGTATGTACACCAAAGTGCGATTAGCAGTTGGTTAATAAAGAACATCAGTGCCTGCTTACTTCTTGCTTACTTGCGCTGAATTTTAAATCAGACTACTACTTACTATTCATACTATATAATAATTTATTCTATTATATAAAATTTAATTTTGAAATGGCGCTGTTGATTGCTGCCTTTGTTGCGACCTTACTGGGTAAGTTACATGAATTTACTATACTTTTAATACCTATTTGATATGATTGTAATATTATGAACAGCACATTGTGAAACTAATAGAATAATTAGCTTATGTATATATTGTTGGACGTTCTGTATTGGCTTCCTGTCCGACAGCGCATCGAGTAGGCCTATAGAGTTGTCTCTTTGATCTGGCGATGTCAACTTGGCCTTGCACCAGTCTACCTAATAGACCTCTGTCAGCCGGTATCGGGAGCTCGGGGAGTCGTGACCTTCGCTCTGCTGAGAGGGGGTTCTGGCGGTCATGTTTGCCCGCACAGCAGCTATGAAGAACCGCGCATTCTCTCTGGGAGACCCTAGGGGTTGGAATGGCATCCCTCAGGAGCTACGCCTTTTCCCTAGATCATGTACCGATACGTTTTATGGCCATTTGAAAACTCACCTTTTTGTCCGGGCTGGAGTTGGGAGCGCTTCTGGGTAGTTACATTGAAGGGGCGCTATATAAATTTTTCAATGAATGAACGAATATTTCTATGGCGCTAGCTGCCAAGTTAAGCTGTTCCAAGCACAGCAGCCGCCGGTTCTCCCGTTGGTCGAGTGTGTCTTTATGTACGCAGAAAACGCGAAACCCACGCGACGCTGTTAAATACAGTGATTTCGCAGCACCCCAACCTTTGCTGAATCAAATTGTGCCATAAAACTATTTTATAAAGGGCGGCAATGAAAACTCTCTTAAATATGATCTGCTGACTATAACTCATGTAACCATATTATGTATCTAAAACCTCGATAGTTTTAGCCAATGAATGCTTACTTTGTGAATGATTAAGCCCGTTATATTTCAACTGCTTCAGGCAGCCACTTTAATTTTTCAAAGGGGTTCAATCTCTTTTCAAAAGGAAGATCCAGAAAGAACTAGCTCGCTTAATTAGGGTTTCCTTGAGGAAACTAAAGCGAAATGGCAAGCAAATATGAATACAATACTATAAAATTTCATTTTATACATTCCGATCATTTATACAGTGTCTGACTACTACAATAAAATATTAATAAATAATTGCTGCTAAGAACGACGGTGTTACATAGATTACATTGTGTACCTGTGACAGGGTGCAGTGCTCGGCTGACACTTAGGCCGGACAACGTGGCAGCGCTACAGGGAACAGAGGCTGCAATGAAATGCAGCTCAGACTCTTCTGACCAGTGTTATTTTAGTTCCTGAGAATAGAATAGGAATAATAATTATTTTAAATTAGTTCCACGGAACGAAAACTGGAATAAAAATTAAGTCTGGAACGAGAATAGAATAGGAATAAAAATGTCAATAATTTTCTCGGACGAGAACGGAATAGAATAAAAATTATTTCTTTATTTTTAATAGCTATGCGAACTGGTAACTTTTTAGTGTGTCTGCCGAGAAACTGTTTTATTAACAGTCGTATTCACATTGTCCATACTATACTAATCTCATAAGTAGGTCAATATACTGTTTTGTGTGACAGTCTGATAGACATTAATCGTTCATGCTAGACATTTCTGGGAGAAGTGGAAGTGAAACTACAAATATAAATATTCTGGAACTGGAACTGGAATTAAAATTATTTCTAAATAGGAAGTGGAACTAGAACAAGAATAAAATTTATTTATAAAGAGGAACTAAAACTAGAACTAAAATGAAGACAGTGGAATAGAATAAGAATAGGAATAGAAATTAATCTTGGAACTAAAATAACACTGCTTCTGACACAGTAATGTGGAGAGTACAGTGGAACACTGCCATGGGAATGAGAACCATTTACACAGGAAACAAAATCAATCAAGATGTTCGTTCGTTATATCGCATCTCCATCATCAAAGGCGAGGTCAACCTGGTAGTAAGAGCAACTGAAGCAACCGCTAAAACCTACTTCTGCGAGGAACCTCATCCCAGTGGTGAAAGCGCCAGCGCTGATCTAATAGTTCTGGGTGAAGTATTACTTGAATGTCATAGCCTAAGTTGCTACAGTTGTGTATGCGACGCATCCAAAACTCCTTGGCTCGTGCAGCGCTATGTGTCGCACAACGAACAAGCTCCTCAGTCCTACTCCATCAGCTCCATTGGTTCAATGCTGAATTCAGAATAAAATTTAAACTAGCCTGTTTGACCTACAAAGCCCTCAGCAGTCTGCACCAGCACACCTGACTACCTCAAATCACTACTAACTCTTTACATCACTCGTCGTTGCCTGCGATAATCAAAATAATACGGGTCTTTCAGCTGAGCCACAATCCAGAACAGTTATGAGCTCTCGTACATTCCATGCCTCTGCTCCAAAAAGAATGGCATCGACTAAACTCTTTTCTTTACTTCAAAAACGGCTTAATACGAACTATTAATTTTCTCCTTGGCTTTCAATTACTTGAATATCTAGCTGCATATTCTCGTGGCGGCTGGCTATCTGTGCCTCAGATTCACATTAATAATAATGATAATGTGCAGTGCTAAGAATTGCAATAAACAAACTGATTCTATAGCTATAACCCGTTGCATAATTATGGCGTCAGACCTATGCGTTTCTGAAGCGTATTATAAATGTCGTTTGCACATGCTGTTTTGGGTCATATTTGAATGATATACACTATTGTTTTGCTAATTATATAAAACTATTCAATAAGATGATTTATAATGGCAATATGAAACAGCGTCAGGATCTAAATGCACACACTTTATAATTATGACAGAATAATAAAACTGATACATTTAAATATATAGACAAACATTCTACAACAACAATAACACATAGCATCCCAACTTAAACCATGTTGACGTATGAATGGTAATGGCAGGTCTAATTGGACATTTATATAGCCCCACTTCAAAGGAGACTCATCAGAGGCTCTCAAGACCTAACACAATGAAACCACAATTGAATATAGCCTAATGATCTTCAGGCGTTTTCGGATAAAAGACAAAAACATAATCACATTTGACCACAGTTTCAGATGAAAAGAACACATGGTTGATGTTTGCACCTTGTGATAACTGCGCTATAGAATAGAATGAACTAGAATAAAATATAAAATAATAGAATAGAAAACAATGTACTCAGATAGAACTTAAAAAAAATCGAAATATCTGACAGTAATTTAAACAATGAAACTAAAAGAGCCGCATGTTCAATATTTAGCTTCAGATCCTATGTGCAGGAAAGAGAACTGGAAGAACAAAGTTGGTGCAATGGAACAACGATTAATTTGCCGTCTTAGCTACGCGGGAAACTGGGCTCCTGTAATGGAATGGAAACAGATCTCTAATTCAGATCGAGCGTCCACAGGGCTAGCTGAAGATACTATCAATACATTGGGAAACGACTCCGTAGAATCAGCGCTTACAGTCAAAGACAGACAAAACCTTACTGTCGTAAAATACGTCTGCATGACAACATTCGCTGCGAGACCTAATAAGTCTACTACAGCGACCAATGTTCCCGACTATTCACATACTTGGGAATACCACATCGAAGGTAAGAGGCAACTAGGTCTATATATCATTCAGGTGTTAATTTAGGAGTTATTTGTTGGAACTTGTGTTTATGACTTAACCTGGTTTATATTTCTTTTGCCTAATCACATTATAACATGAAAAGAACACATGATTGATTTTTTACATTCCGAAGAATTAGCTATAGAATAAAATGGGCTGGACAAGAATAAAAAAATAATAGAATAGAACAGACTAGAATTATCATTTATTGTAAGTTAGAAAATAAACCACTGACGCCAGTAGTTTTAAGTTGTTGCCACCTCATAGAGTCATACTCAAAAGCTCTACTCGATCGTAAAATTTTGAATTGAATGAGACCCATTGGATTTCCTGTAAGACTGGTCCGAGGTTCACTGCCTTCTGCCGTCTACTACGCCAATAGTTTGTAGTCGAGCCTGAGTGGAAAGGGCGTTGAGCATCAGTATATCATTCCCTAAAAACGAAAAAGTTCAGCTCTATCAGTCTGTAGAATGAAGACATTATTTTGGCTGTTTTGAAGGAGAAATGATGACGTGCATTGTTTCTAGGTGCAATAATTATGACCTCAACTCTCGCAGTTCAAGCTGGAGAAAATGCAACTCTACCAGTATTCTTGACTTGCGCTGCTGTTCTAGTCGTCGGATTGGTGGGATTGGTTGCCTATATCGTACACATGAAGAGAAAGCGACCACATCGTAAGCACACACGGTCTATTTACATAAAACTTAAGAGAAAACGTTTTCATTATTATAGAGAGCCTATATTAGCTTCAAGGACCAAAGGTAATTAGAACGGAATAAGTGAAGGCAGACAAAAAACTGTTTCTTTTCTGCTTGCTATAACATTAGTCACCAATTCTTGCAACAGCTTTATTCCGACAAAAGTATGTATTATGTATGTATGTAGGTAGGTATCTGGGCTTTTATAAAGCGCATTTTAGGAACCCCTTGAAAGCTTTTTCTTGTGAACTAATGAAGTGGAAGAAGAACTGATTGTGGTGGCACAGCGCGATGTAGATATCCTCATTGCGTGAAAGCTGTGCTACCACAGCACACTATTGCATCGATGGCATTATTTACCGCAAAGAACAAATTTAGTCTGTTCAAATCCTAATTTCTGTATAAATAACGTGTCTCAATTACCCTCGCGCTGTGCCACCACAATCAGTTCTTCTTCCACTTCATCAGTTCATGAGAAATGTTGTCATGAGCAAAGACTTACATTATGACATTGGCACCTGGATGTCATCCAACCGTCTTCGGCTGAACCCTGGAAAAACGCATCTGGGTTGGAACTCGCGGGCAGCTATCCAAAGTCGATTTATCCTATCTACAGCATCTCTTTCATAGCGTCTCTTTCTCTACCACTGTGCGGGATTTGGGTGTGACCCTGGACCAGGAATTGATCTTTTCGGAACACATGAGGAATGTATGTTGCACGTGCTTTTACCACCTACGTCAGATTCGCCCGGTACGCCGCTCTCTAACATTCCAGAAAGATGGACCGACCACAGCAAAGCTCTTAATGCAACCCCCGTAATGAGCTAACTCTCTAAAGCCGCTACGACCCTGATGCATTCATATGCACCAGAGTCGACTATGTCAGTGCTATCTATGCGGGCTTAACCCTATATCACGCATTAGTCAGTTGCAATCTGTGCTAAATGTTGCGGCTCGGCTGATAGGAGGCATACCAAAGTTTGGGCATATATCTGGCTTAATACGGGAGGAACTGCACTGGTTGCCAATGCAAAAACGCATTGAGTTTAAGATCCCAATGCTTATGCGCAATCGTCTTGCAGGCCAAGCCCCAGTCTATCTTAGGGAGCTTTGTGTGCCGGTGTTATCCATACCAGGTCGCAGATTCTTTCGTTCTGCCACTCAAGGCGACCTGGTTGTCCCTGTGGCTCGAGGATTGTCCATGGTGCTTCAATAAGAGCTTTGCTGTGGTCGGTCCATCTTTCTGGAATAGGTTGCCTAGCAACTCCCGTAATGAGCTACTTGGTCTTTCCTTTCCCCTTTTTCGCAGGCGCTTGAAAACCATTCTTTTCGATCATGGTTTGGTGTTGTCAGATCGGGAGCGCCTCTGAGGAGTATTTCTTGAAGTGGCGCTAAATAAATTTACTATTACGATTATGTTATAGGGGTCCGCGATTCATGTTTTGCCAGAATCGTACAATCCTTTAGGATTAGATACTATCATAAAAAACAATATACTTGCATAAATATACCGAAATGTCTTGTTACTTTTGCACTCAAGTTTAAAGTTTGAGAATTTATCAGAAAAAAATCAGACATCTTTTATCTTCTAGTGTACTTTTGTTTGTGTCAAAAAGTAGCCATAAATTTAAAAAAAACTGTTTAAGAGTTAAAATTCATGCGACTTGTATAAAGGCCTACAAGACAAGTCGCATGAATTTTAACTCTAATAAATTTCCAACACACATACACAAGTTGATGTATAAATTCATAGATAACATATTTAATTTCACTTAGGCCTATTGAAAATTTATTATGCCGACAAAATGATAATTTTTAGGATGACAGTTTTATCATTGACAAATTACTAATTACTAGCAAAAAGCCTGTTGCAGAGCACACCCAAATCTCTTCTGTAGCTTACACTGTCAGTTAGGGCCAGGGTCTTGTCGTAATTTCTGACATCTGTATCCTGAATGCGAATAATAAAACAAAAATATCTACTTTGATCTGTGTTTCATATTACCTCAGATTAAATCGCCCTATTTTTCCGAATCTTACCTCATCTGATCTTACCTCAGATTATTTGACTTATCTGATCAGCCTGTACATCACTTTAGTTTGCCTTATTCCAACGTTATCCGCCTTTTTATTTGAAATAAGATGCCTGACAACGTACTACATAGAATTTGTTTTCTGAGCGCTTGAAAGCCAATTTTTTTAAAGTTTGGCAATTATATTACCAGGTTGGGAGAGCCTCTAATGAGTTTCACCTAAACTTGCTCCATTTAAATAGGCCTATGTGATTACAGCAGCAATTGCATAAACTGGTACTGTAGATGAAAAAGACAATACGACGATGGGTACAATGGCCAATTTGGAGCGACGGACATTTTGCGAGGAGTCAGACTACGTTGAAATAGGAGAACCTTTGGCTACTGGTATATGTCGTTCGAGTGGAGAGTATTACACCGGCTTCAACGGACAGGGTTTAAAAGAGCCGAACTTCTACGCAGCTCTTGCAACAAATGAAGAACCAGACATGAACACTCAGCCAAAACCGTAGAACCCGAGCCAAACATTAAGTCAAACACAACAGAATCCGGTTCAAAAGTCCATAAATTCCAGAACCTACTGCAAACCAGACGTAAAAGACTTGGACGAAAAAACAAGAGATATAGTGATATACTCTAAAAATGAACGCAGTTGTATGCTTTGGACTAAATAATTTAAAAAAATTATTTCAAGCGATTTTATTATTAGTATGCAAACTTGTAATTAAGTATTCATTTGCTGAAATCAACGGATCAGCCACAAACTCTAAACTGGTTGATAAGTTTAGGCGCAAAACTAGTTCTTCAAACCTATACTTTGATTTTGTATTGCAGATAACATTTCTTCTTACTTTTAAACTTCAATGTAACTGTGGTACAGCTTTGTTGTAAATTTAGTTCATATTATATTAACTTTATAAAAACTAGAAATTGCTTATTCAGTCACGTAAGAATATATATATTTAACACCGTGAACTACAGTGCATATTTCAGTTGCTTCAGGAGAAATATTATCAGTTAGGCTATCTAACTCTTGAAAGACTCGAACTGACATTATTGTCGTTGTGTAGTACCCTTGAAGTAGCACGCTACATGCGATAAGTATTATTCAAATTGTCGTTATTAAACTTAGATTTGGATTTCAGTCGTATTGTACAGTTACTGTATGACAGTTAAAATGCAACAAAATGTCATGCTATCCTATATCACCGTCCTACACTGATGATAATGTAGACCTATTCATGGTTTTCAAGGTAGGCCTATTCATAATGTATTCAGGGCTATTTTGCAATGCGATATGGAAACTCAACAAACGGTGTAACCTACAGGAAGGGGATCATTGGTTGGTGATGTTTGTTGTATCTCGACTGGTTTTCTCCAACAGATAAAGACTTTTGACAACGACTTCACTTGCAGCGAAAATAGTGACACCTTCTGATTTACGAAAAATTAATGTCGAGGGCATTATGGAAATCACTGATTTATTTTTAATTAATTGAACCAATATAACGGGTTGTTAACTTCCCTGACTCAATGATGCTGTCACTTCAGTCACGCTGACCTTCAATCACCGGTTCACACCGCTGAATGCCAAATTAAACTATACCGTACATTATTATATGTCACAAATTGCTACATATATAGTCTGTGTTAGTATTAGTCCGTATTTATATTCTTTAACCCTCAGAGGCTAATCTGGGGTGAATTTTTCACCCCACTGTCAGTATTTGCGCTGAATTTTTTTACAGCTTTGGAGTTATGCCTTGCGCCTTTGTGTATCTGTTCATAGATGACTTTTGCTTAATTCCATATATTTTGTCTTACTTATTTTGGATGAATGGTCACGTGACTGACGTCATACCGTGGCCATTTCTGCCATATGTGAAAAGAGCACTGGAATATGTAAAGGGAAAGCCGGTCAAGAAAGCAAAACGCGAAACACAGCAGATGAGCATTGAGCAGTTGAAAGGTCGTTGGGATAAATGCAGCCGCCAGAAGGACAATAAAACCAGTATTCGCTGTCATATGTGTAGCAACTTTGTCTGTGGAACGCATGCAACAAAGCGTTACTTGAGTTGTGTGTAGATGACTGTAGACTCGATGATTGTGCTGATAGTTGACTTTAGTTAGGTTTCCTAGTTTTGCAGTTTTATGTTGAACTTGGTACAATTACCATTGTTGATCGAACAGGGTTTAATTTTATATCACATGCCTCAAATAGTGAGGGGTGAAAAATTCACCCCAGGTTATCCAATGTGTGATTTTTTTTATAGGTTACCCTCTGAGGGTTAACACGCGCGTGGTGTAAGCGGTTGTGTAGTGGTTAGCATACTGTACGTACTGTCAGCTGAAAGGTCGAGGGTTAAAATCGTTGCCAGGGCAGAAAAATAGCGAAAGATCTTTATTCGGCTTGCTCTCATACAAACTATGAGCTATAATTGCCTACCGGTAGCCTACATTGACGGTGAGAAGCTCAGGCGGCGAGAGAGAAAGAAGTAGAGAAAAATAGAGAGAGACAGAGACAGCGAGAGAGATAGAGAGAGCAGGCGAGACAGAGATACAAACAAAGAAGGAGAGGGAGACAGAGACAGAGAGAGACAGAGAGAGGGGGGAAGAGGGAGAGAGAGAGAGAGGACAGGCCAACGATAATCATATGCCTAGGGTCGTTTTATGTTTATTTTTATATTCAGTAACTGAAACCGAATAGTTCTGTTATCAAACTGTTTCAGTTACTTGCAGTGACTCTATTCTTGAATTGATTCATATCCAGAAGAAGTGCCATTTACTGTATCATATCGCACTGTGTTTATTACTGATGATCTTGTTAAGCAGTTTCTTTTGCGTCTGTTCTCAATTTCTGTGTATGTTTACAACTGCCTAAAGTAGTTTTATTTTGGTACAAGCGTTATTTAGAAAGTAGAGATCAACTTATATGCTGGTCTCATCTAGTGTCCAACTTAGGATAGGAAGTGGAAGAGGAAACAGATAATCGTATATAGGCCTAATGTAATTATTTTTTATGCAGCCCCTTAGGGGGAGCAATGTGTAGGCCTATGAAGTTTTAGCGACTTTATTTTCACACCATATGAGTTCGGGTTTCTAGTCCTCTCCTTTGCCGACTCATCTCCAGCTAGCTATAGCAGTGTATTGTCATTGTACTTATTAAAGTTAACTAGGGGGCGCAATGTGGAGCAGAAATATCGAAACATATTTCTACCCTTGCGGGCATTTGAACCACCGACCTCTCGATTGGCAGTCCAGCACCTAGACACTAGAACATCGCACGCCCCCCCCACCCCCTAATATGGATGGCTGGAAATCTGATAACGTATAGCTGTAACAAAGCAAGTACTCTAGAACATGACTTTGTGTATATTCTGGATTGATTTTAAAACAGCATCATTGTTTGTCATCGCTCAATATAAAATGTCGACTCTGTGCACCAGTTACTGTTTTGCCCACATTATGGTTGATGAGTCTTTCCTAAAGAGGAGCTAAATAAATTGATGATTACAAATTTGTTATTACCATTAATAGCTATTACTTTAATTAAAATGCAATTCTGTTCCATTTCAAGTATTGCGTAAAAGGCATAAATTCAATGCTTTATCTACGTTAAATAAAGTGCCATAGACTCATACAAAAATTATGTATTTCTCTTATCCAGTTTCTCAATTATTGTCGATGCAAAAACAATATTAGTAAAATTTTCTAGACAGTCAACAAACGGGTAAAATGATGTTTTAACGTTTGCTGTTATTAATCGACGATATAATGAAGACCAGAGAAAATGTAGAACATCTTTCTTCATCAAGACATCAATAATATTTACGATGAATACTTTCAGATGAGACCTATGCGCTCTGGGGTTTTATCAACTACCCAAGCATAGCGACTAATACAATCAAGGATACAAACAAGGATCCTAAGAGACACTCATGAAACATACTTAAAGAGACGCATGAATGACATTATGAGACACACACAGGGATAGTCCACCATCGCGTTATCACGACCTAATGGTCCTTTTATTATTCCCCAGATGTCAGTAGTAACTTCTTGTAATACCTTGATCATTCCCCAGATGTTCATAGCCTACCTCCCTTAACAGGACATCATCAACTTTATCTAAGTGTACTACACTTCGATCATAACAGAAACGTGTAACAATATACATGTATATTGTCTATAATTATCGTATATATAATATATATACTTACGCGATAGAAGTTACTAATAGTAATAATATATTCAACTTTTCGTTACAGTAGGTACAATCACAATCAATTTCGATAAATTCATTACCAATGTGGATTAATTTATGAAGAGCATAGTTTAAACGAATTGAATCCGCTGCAGGAGACGTTGCATAATGTAATTAAGTAGGCTATGATGATATTTTCAACTAGCACAACCTTCATGGATTATATATATAGACTGTAGTTATAATCTGTCACCTGAAGGTATAATAAAGATAAAAAAAGGTAAATCTCCCATATCTCATGTTGATAATAATGGGAGCTTCACATCCTTCACTCGGCCTTTTGACCGACATTTGACGGAACCTGCGCATCACAGGATTTGCCTTTTACTTTTCTCCTTACACCGGGCACCAAATTACACTGCGTGCTGAAACAACTTGCCCAGTGTATAGTTACACGTTGTCAAAGCCGCAACCGCATTATCGGTGACTAATCGTCTTACGGATAGACCACCATGTCTTTGAAGTCATTGTAAAAGACTGGTTTTATTTAATTAGCGCCTTTACTGATGTTAATACGATGACACGACGGCATAAGGCGTAAATGTTGAGGCTAGAAGATAGCATAGTGTAGCCTACTACTGTAGGATGCAAAGCTATTATGATGGCATGTATGAAAGAACGCCTTCATGAGGAACAGAAAAGGCGCTATAAAATATCCATACAAATATATGTAAAGTAATACGCATTTAAAGAGATGCAGTCATTGCTGTAGCCTGTTGCATCTTGAGTAGCGATTATCAGTTGAAGTGTTGAACAGATTCAGCCTAAAAGCAAACGACTGGCAAACACAATTTAGGCTTATCATAAAATATACCTAGATCCGCTTTAACACAGATAGCCCACAAAAGGCCTATGATCCAGTACAGTTTCAACGTAACGTTGCTTATGTGCTTTTAAGTTTAATAAACAATGGTGTCACTCATATTTGTTGTATCGTTGTTATCTTTATCAGGTAAGTCGTGTGTGTTCATATAATTGACTTCAGACGTCAACGATAGTTTCACAAAGTATTGGACAAATTCTTTGAATAAATAGGATCAACTGAATAAATTTCATTTTCATTCAACTCTTTCCTAACGATCTAATTTATCAGAAATTGTGTGCAATACTTCAATTAAAAACAAATTAAATATTTGAATTCCAACATATTTAAGAAATTGTGCATAGATATTTATATATTCATAATACAACATACATACACAATCACATACATATTTTATACATACAAGTCATACATACATAAAACATGCATGCTTTCATACATACAGTTTTACATACATGGTCTACATACATGCAGAGTTGCAGACATAATATGCATAGGTCTGCATATGCAACATGCATGCTACATGCATACATGCATGCATGCATACTTACTTACTTACTTACTTACTTCAATCAATCAATCAATCAATCAATCATAAAATTTATATAGCGCCTCTTCAAGGGCTCTACTCAGAGGCGCTCCCAAGCCAGGCCCGATCATACAGAAAAGTCTTCAATTGGGCGTAGAAGGAAGCCGAGTGAATGCGAGGAGATAACCGAAGGAAAGATGGCAAGACATTCCACGCTGTTGGACCGACAACAGAGAATGCTCGGCGCTGCATACTTACTACTTACTTACTTAGTACTTAGTCTTTTGTGCAGGTTTACACATCGGATTCCGGCTACGCAGTTTTTAGATATATGTCTCTCTCCATCGCCACTCTTCTAGTGTCACAATATAAAGTCTACGGAAGACATAGTCAGTCTCTCACGGACTGAAATAATGTTTCCGCGTTTCTTTTCATTTCCGCTCATGACTTCCATGTCATTATTATAACATAGGGCCTATGGTTTAAAATACTAAATAGTTTACAATAAAGCAAGAAAATCCACCTGCTTAAAATTACCATTAGCTTTTAAACAAATTTAACTATATTTCACAAAGAATGATGCGTACCGGAAAGAGATCATTTTAGGCCTGAACGGAAGACGAAATATTTTCCCCCAAGGCCCCAAAGACCTTGTTTAGAATAGGCCTATATCTTCCAGAAGCGAATTTATTCGAAATCAGATCCTCCGGGGAAAGAATCTTTTCCCAAACAGATTCTGATGTGGATACTTATAAGGGAGACTCCATTTCGGGATACCGGCCTCGTCCTACGAAATCCCCAAGCAGCTCAAGTATGCATAGGCTACACGGAATTGTATACATACATACATGAGCACTAAAAACCCAAATGGATGTCCGACATTATTCAATGCATCGGTTTCACTAATGCTAGCCAAAGTGATGTGTAAATAATAATAATTATTTAATCATTGCAGTTACATTGTCTCCTCTCAGGACTGATTCCGCACAGTCCTCGCCCTTGAGTGCAAAATTAAACTTTTTATTTATATGAATTACTATGTTAATTGCTAATTGTGTTATACTTATAGGTAAAGGCCAAACGATGACTCATTTTCCTTTGAACGCAGCTGTTGCCGTTGGTCAGACTGTGACATTCAACTGTCGAACTGAGTCACATAATTCCGTTTGGTGGAAATACAAACCAGTCGGATTTAGAACTGATTGTCTTCTGTTCAATCTCAAAATATTGGAAGAATGTGGCTGCGACAATTGTAATGTCAACAATACGGAACCTGGACAATACGATTTACAGATTACCAACACGAAACAATCAGACGCCGGAACTTAGACCTACATTTGCGTAGACAACAAAGAAACGGATGTCAATGTATCTAAAGCTGACTACCATTCTGCCGAGCTAATTGTTCTCGGTAAGCCACAGAAGAAGTGTTCCATATGTTGCAAGTGTGATAGATGCATAGAAGCAGTTAAATTGTTTATCTTTATCTAACATATTTTGCCCGATTCAAATAATTTGACAATTTTCTATCAAATGCGTTTACTTACAAATTGTGAAACAAGCACTAGAATTTGTCCAATAGTTGAAACTGTAAAATGAACAATTAGTCGATTTAAATCTTTTCATGACAGTAGGCCTAATCAAGGCTGTCAACTAGAATTTTAGGTAAAGTATGGAATTTGACGGGGTAACTCAGACATCTATTGGATAAATGCTGGGCACGGTGGGCAGTTCATGAAACAGAGCCGAGAGGCAAGCCAGGTGATTTCTGTTTGTAATGGATCCTCACAGAGTCTGTTGCTGGCCACCTATTTCTGTACTCCGTCACAGACAGTACCAATGCAGAACTCGGTCTGATTGTCAACAGATATGTAAATAATTTGCATATGCACAATCCAAAAGTCAATATTCGTGACGATTATGAAATCTTCTGCAGTGCACAGGACGATAAATACAGACCCCTAGTGACTAGTCAAACAGCCATACCGTACCCACTGCGACCTATCATTTAGGTACGATGGACAATGTCCGTCAGACTAGGCCTATATCCGTTTGTTTTAGTGAATGCAGCGTTACCTTCTTTTAGTCTCCAGCAGAGCATGTATCTAAAACTCGATGAGGGCGACAGTACGGGAGGAACTTGACAATGTCGCGGCGTGGGCCGCCTTAAACAATCTACGGCTAAACTCCAGCAAGTCGCGAGAGATGTTGATCACCCGTCGGGGCGCCAAGGAGGTGCTTCCACCACCTCTGATCGGCATGGAGCGAGTAACCTCAATGGTAATTCTCGGAGTCACCATCCGTAGCGATCTGAAAGCAACCAACCACGTTTGTGACATTCTCAGTGCGTGCTCAGGCTCGCTTCACGCGTTGAGGGTCTTGAGGACGCATGGCCTGTCCCAAACTGGTCTACACGAGGTGGCCAGGGCCACCACCGTGGCCCGTCTCCTCTATGCCGCCCCTGCCTGGTGGGGCTACGCCAGCGCTGAGGACCGTTCCAGACTTGAGCGTCTGGTGCAGAGGATGCAGAGGATGGGTTTCCTCCCACCGCGATCGCCGAGCGTGGAGGAGATGGTGTGTGCAGCTGAAGAGCGACTGCTCCAAGCAGTTATAAGGAATGACTGCCATGTCTTGCGAGGGTTATTTCCATCAATCGTACAACGACGATACAACCTCCGCCCAAGACGTCATAACTTTGAACTGCCTGCTAAGGATGTTAAGAACTTTATCCCTCGTGTTCTTTACAAACGCTAGCCCTAGGTCTCACCAGACTGCACACCTGTCCATTTTTGTTTGTTTTTGTTTTTCTTTATTTAACATATTTCTATTGTAACTGGTTGCGGTCTGTCAACCTGTCAGAAAATAAAAACGAATATCATCATCATTAAAACTTTCCAGACGGCAGTCTCAATTAAATAAAAACACCAATAGGCTAAGCAGACTACACAGTAAGATTAACTATTATTAAGAAGTAAGCATTTTGCTTATTATTGACACAACGCTCATGTGGCTTTGATAAAACATTATAATTACGTGAGTTGTTTGTAAGGTTATGAGGAGCAAGCTTGTTCGTTTTCAGACCAGATTTTTTCTTGTTGGAAACGTGTCTTGTTGAAGTTATGCACTGCAGAGAGAAGTACCAAATGTGCAACTTTTAAAGCCCACTTTTGTGCAGGATACCAATAGCAGTTCTTATTTGGTGTGTCCAATATGAACCGACGAATGGTTGCAACCTCGATTGCACTGAACCAGTT
This sequence comes from Aporrectodea caliginosa, assembly GCA_020284085.1. NCBI lineage: Eukaryota > Metazoa > Annelida > Clitellata > Crassiclitellata > Lumbricidae > Aporrectodea > Aporrectodea caliginosa. Next base: position 416,811 of record JACEVL010000375.1, on the reverse strand, counting down.
TTAAAGCGAAGGGCAGCAACGGTTGACTCAGGTTCCGACGATGCTGAAGACCGCACCTGTTAAAAGTTGTCACCGAGTGCTGAGAAATATTACTAGATGGCGCTGATGATACTATATCACATCCACGATAACAGTAGTGTCCCCAGAGCTTCTCGAGCCTTTCTAAGCTACCCATCACTTTGGCCTTCCATAACATTATTTCTTCTGCTCGTAAAGTCGGTAGACTACATAATTTGAACTTGCCTCACCAGTTAAGTCGATCATTTTTGCATTTTCGATCTGTGATAACGAAGTAGGCTATATTCGTTGTCAAACCATGGCACAAGCAGTTAGTGCATTTTGTACTCTGAGCGATGCGATCAGCAGTTTCTCATGAGCATAGATAACCTGGTATCATGGATGCGCTGCAACTGCTCCACTGAAAACTCGACCTCGACACACCCCCACACAATTTAGTTTATTGAAATAGATGATATCAGCATCGAATTCTTGTCACACAGGTATTGATTGTGTGACAGCATTACACTTAATGGATGACAAACTAGCAGCAATGATCTCAAATGTGGTTCGGAAGTCACAGATATTTTCCCAGCTTTAAACGTAGCTCGCTGTGTTATTGCCACTCGTCCTCACAGAGGACGTTTCGTATCTCTTCAGTTGCGACGGTACTGGACCTCTAAGGAGTTAAATTGGAGTAACTCTATGCGACTGTGTCTATGATCATAATTTTGTTCATGGGATAGACAGCAAAACACACTTTATGGTCTATCTTATTTTTATGTCGGCAGCATCTGCTCTTGAACATGGCTGCAGACCTTATTGCTGCAAACATTGCTTGTAATCAAATTGGAATGCAACAATTTCATTCTCACCCGTAGTAGAAAACGCAACTTATCAAATTTTATTTCTATTATTTTATGCCTCTTCACAACAGCATCGGTTCCTGAATGTGGTAGCAACCTAACTGGATCAAACGCATCGTTGTTAAAGAATGATGATTCTGGGTGGATGTGGTGCGTGGTTTACTTCCGAGGTAACATAGCTCCAGTGATGGAATGGCGAAATAAAGCAAGTGATGAAATCATTCCTTCTCTGACCACTAGCTACCAAAATAGTAAAGTAGAATCTGAAATCATCATACAACTGCAACAAGATGCCAATCATGGAATCGCTTATTCCTGTACATCGTATTTCAATCAGTCTGTTTCTGACGCCCATGCTAGCATTTATAGTGTCGCAAAGAATACGCCGGATTACACTTATACATGGACATTGCAGACTGAATCATGTAAGTAGTTACACGTGAAATTTCATTTCATAATAAAATTATGCCTTTAAATTTTTGTCTTCGTTTAGTTACAGACCAAACGACTATCATCAAACTGGGTTTGCTAGCCCACAATGCTGTGCTACAACTTACTTGATTGGCATCTTGTTGCAGTTGTATGATGATTTCAGTTGTTATATTACCCCTTCTTGCTGACTATACAGGAAGCTGTCATCTGTCACTTATCATATTCACTAAACACCACTACACTGGAACTCGGCTTTTCTCTCTAGATTAGTATTATAAGTAGTGCTAGTGGCTCTCGATCCCTCCGCTCATCTGAACAGGGTCTCCTACTTGACCCTTTTGCCCGAACCTCCACTATGCAGAACCGCTCTTTCTCGGTGGTGGGTCCCTCGACCTGGAATGGCCTCCCTCTGGAGCTTCGCCTCTTTCCTAGGACCTTCTCTCCTATGTTCTTTTCTCACTTTGAAACTGTTCTTTTTGGCCGTGCTGGAGTCGGGAGCGCCTTTGAGTAGTTTTCTTGAAGGAGCGCTATACAAATGTTCGATATGAATGAATGAATGAATAATGCATTAGACTTTGGCAAGTTTCTAGCCTTGTATTCTCAAAAGTTCTGCTGCGTTTGACACTATCGATTATGATCTACTTCTTCAACGACTGTCTTCCTGGCTAGGCATCTCTGACACAACTCTTCTTTGGTTCATGTTTTGCTTGTCTACCCGCTATTTTCTGTAAACGTGCAATTCATTTTCGAAACGTACCTGCCTGACTTGTGGTGTCCCTCCAGCTTCCGTTCTAGGGCTACTTCTCTTCATGTTGTGAACTACGCCATCTTATAATAGATTCCGTGTAAGTCGATCACCATATTTCTGCAGACGCATTCATGTCCCTCTATTCTTGTTACTTTACCTCGTACATCACCCAGTTGCACAATGTTGTCAGCCAAATCTCGAAATATAATAATCTTTAACCGCCATGCGTCAATCTTTTATCTTTTTTGTCCAGAGTATGATATGCACACAACACTACATTACCAAAGTAGGCCTATTTACCATTAACAATGAATAGTTTAAAGGTTAAGATTAATCAAAATTTAGGATGCTGCATTGGACATAATTTAAATTATTATATGTACACGCTAACGAATGAAATTTAATGTAAATCGTTTGTCAAAAAGAGACTTGATATGCACCTCAATAGATTAGTTAAGGAAGTCAATATTACTGAATAGGATGTTTGTCGAATAGCAATTAATTACGCTTAATAAACATTATACGGAAACTTTCGAAAATAAATTCTTTACACAATGATTTCTGTTTAGATTGGACGAAACATCATACCCCCACAAGATCGGAATTTACTTCAGCAAGGCCACATGCAGAAGGCAAACCGCATTTATTAACCACGAGTTGGCGATTATGCCTACACACTGTCCATTGCTTTGGACTCAAGCACTTGATAGAAAATAGAGATAATATCTCTATTTTTTATACATATTATGTATTACATATGCTTTTATACATATTATGTATTACATATGCTTCATACACTTCTTCTTTCCAGATTTTACTTCGTATAAATGTGACGTCTTAAAGTAACAATTTTGATAATTTCACAAAACAGATCTGTGTTTTGCAATTAAAAGATCGAACGTCTAACGAATAACATCGTATATAAAAAGTGATGTACTTTATTGATTTTTCAGAAACTGCCAGAAATTGCCGCGAAACTGTTATTGAACTTGGCACTGCTGTTATCATATTGGCGACTTCAACAATTACGTTCTTCGTTGGTTTTCTCATTGCAATGAAAAGAATTAGAAAAGGTTATTTTCCTAAACTTCAGTGAAAAGCTTAATAACATTCAGTCAAACTGGTGGCTCTTTGAAACATAATCTTTGGTTTAGAGTAGCGATACAATTGGTTTCTTTCACTTTCACATTTACATGTAAGGTCAACGTTATCCTGTTCTTTCAATGTATTGGTTACTGTCTTTCTAAAAGCACTCTTTATGGTTTAAAATGACTCTTCTGAAATTTCCAGGCAAATTTCAAATGTTAGACCTATATTATTATTTCATTTCAGCCAAGAAAGATAGAAATTTATCATCAAATATTGATGGTTCCCAGAATGTAAGGACAGCGATTGACTACGAAGATGTACACGAAGCAGAACAACAAACTCTAGGCTTATCTGTCTACCAAAATGTACCAGCATTACAAACAGGATATATGGAGCTGGAAATAATCGATCACCAACTGCAACAGCCAAGAAATTATACCACACTTCAATCACTTCACTAGACATCTAAAAAAACTAAACATCCAGAGAAAGTTAAAGATGCATATTCGGATAACACATTTTTCTTAGACAAGGCTTCCATACTAACTATATAGATGGTATGTCGATCGCACGTCATATGCATCAGGAAATGCTGAAAGCTCTTCTTTGTTCGTGTTAGCAATCTCCCTGATCATTCATAGAATAAAACAATTTATTCTTTATTTATTAAGAGTGATTAGGGCATTGGTGCATATTCGAGTGATACGAACATTTAGTGCATACTCGATTGATGTATATGAACAAAGTGTTTGATCATTGAAATAAAGAACTTGGCTGTGAAACACTTTTCACTTGTAATTAATTCCTGCAATTAATAATATCGTTATCTGCGAAACTTCAACACGCAAGTTCTAATTGGGCAGTTAAGTTGTTACAGACCCGTCTCAAACCTAACGTTCATGTCAAAGCTGGTTGAGAGAGATAGTTGCTTTCCAGCTGGTCCGCTATCTCGAGGAAAAATGGTCTGATACCCAAAGAATCAGTCTGGCTTTCGCAGAGGACATTCCACCGAGACACTTCTGATCCGTCTTCTATCAGACAGCCATCAGGCTATGGATCCGAGCAAGGTTACACTATTGGCTCTACTTGACGTGTGCGCTGTCTTTGAGTCGGGGTAGATCATCAGATACTGCTTATAAGGCTTGAGGCGTCGTATACCGGATCTCATGGCGTGCGTTGACCTGGTTCTGCTCCTATCTTGAGGGGAGGACCATGAGGGTAAAAATTGGAGACAACTGTACAGGTCGGTCTGAAAGCTTGTCGTTTGTCGTGTTCCTGAGGGCTCGGTCTTGGGCCACTATTTTTCATTCTCTACACAGCCGACCTATATGATGTCGTGGCGTCGCTGAGTTCTACCTCTCATCAGTTCGCTGCCGATGGCCTCCAACTGCATCTATCCTGTTGACCTGAGGACTCAGTGGTGCGCGCGCAACAAATGCATTGTGCTCTAGCGAGGTTACATTGACTGGATATCTGCCAATCGTCCTAAACTCAACCCGACCACGACACAATTTATATGGTTCGGTACGACATGTGCACGTTGTAGGATCGATCAAAATGCCCTTACATCGGCATTCCTTAGTGGTCAGCCCTGTGGGGTGGTGAGGTACCTTTGGGTGCATCTTGATGGTGGGCTTACAATGGCCGATCACATTTCTAGGATGGTTACTATGAAGTCACCCACAGAGTCCTACGCATCATTCCGATCTGCCTGATCGGAGTGATACGCAGGACGTTCTCGCTGAGCGCTGCGACTGTTCTTTTCGATCAATGTAACGGGGTCCTCCTAGACCTTCCTGAATTCCCATCTTCATCAACTTCAGCTCATATAGAAATCAGCAGCCAGACTTCTGGCTGAACTACCGAAATATTCACACTGATCCGACTACATGCAACATGAGCTCCACTGACTTCCAGTTGCTGATTGGGTGCAATTCAAAATCGATACGTTCGTTTGGAATTAAGGCTATGACTGGCACTGCTTCGGACTACATTGCCGAGCTGTGCCTTCCAGTTGGCACTCAAACTGGTCGTCGGGTCTGCCTCATAAAATGACTTGATTGTACCCTGCTTTCCAACCACCCTCCCCCGTGCTCTTCGGGACTTCTCGGTACGGCACCACGGATCTTTCACTTTCTGTTCGTGACACTATGCTGCATGTGACTATAATATAGTCACATGCAGCATAGGGAAATTAGAAAGGAAACAAAAACAGTCGAGAGAAAACTATAGGGTGACACGAAAGTTTGTTCACCGTTTTAAAAAATGCGTTGTCTCAGTAACGGATGCATATTTCTTTATAATATTTGGTCAGTACATGCATAAGACAAATGAAAGATAGTGGTAAGAATTTGATTATGATCCGGTCCGTGGTTGCCATTATTTATAAGAAAATGTAAAGACCACCAGTTTTTGCGGAAAAACGGCATTCATCATATTAACACAGTAAGGGAAATGTGTAGTGTCGTAAACAATAAGACACTGTTGTTACCTAGGACATAAAGACGTAGGCTATTAGCGTACAGTATCTCCTTTCTGTTTAATGACAGCACTGACTCTATCCGGCATAGACTGGATCAGCGTATGAAGTGTCCCAACTGCTATCGATCTCTATGCTCGTTGGAGGCAACGTTTGAGCTGATAGACGTTTTTGGGCTCAGGATCTTTATAAACGCTGAGAGATAAAATACTCCAAAAGTTCTCAATAGGATAGAGGTCCGAAGTGGTTAGACGACAACCTCCCGTCACACATAATGCCGAAAGATTGGCCACCCAACTCTCCGCACCTCGTTTATCAGCTCAAACGTCGCCTCCAACGAGCGTGGAGATCGATAGCAGTTGGGACACTTCATACGCTGATCCAGTCTATGCCGGATAGAGTCAGTGCTGTCATTAAACAGAAAGGAGATACTGTACGCTAATAGCCTACGTCTTTATGTCCTAGGTAACAACGTGTCTTATTGTGTACGACGCTACACATTTCCTTTACTGTGCTAATTTGATGAACGCCATTTTTTCCGCAAAAACTGGTGGTCTTTACATTTTCTTATAAATAATGGCAACCACGGACCGGATCATAATAAAATTCTTACCAGTATCTTTCGTTTGACCTATGTATTTACTTACCAAATATTATAAAGAAATATGCATCCGTTACTTAGACAACGCATTTTGAAAACGGTGAACGAACTTTCGTGTCACCCTATATATTATGTTCTCTAGACTGTTAAAGACGCTCTTTTTTCAACTGTTTGATGGCCACCTGTTGAGCTCTTCTGAGAGACTCTTAAGTGGCTCTTTATAATGTGTTGCTATATTATACTCCATATATTGAACTTTAACACTATGAAATTTTGCACTGTCAGTGTGTTTTTATTTCTACCAAACAAGATAAAAAATAATGCGGCAATTAGGACGAGTCATGGCCGTTTTAAGGTCGTCGTAGGCCCTAGGCACTCTTGCATTCGTAGGCCTCAATTGCCAGCTCTGCATTAAAGATAAACGCGTAATTACTGATAGCCCGCCTTCCCCGGTACTCTCGCATCTCTACCTTTATGTTTGATGAACTTAATTGGCTCCCTCTCGCTACTTGCATACTATTTAAAATCCTGACTCTGATCTTCAAGGCTCAGAGGGATCTTGAACCGAAATATTTAGTTAACGTAATACATCGGCCTCATTCAGCTTCCTCCCACCGCCCACTTCGTTCCTCCAATAGACTTGACCTCTTGGTTCCCCGTACTAGAACTGCAATGGCTCAGTCTCGTTCCTTTGCTTCAATTGGTCCCTCTCTTTGGAATGCTCTCTCTCCTTCTGTTCGCACTACTATAATCTATCTAGCAGTATATCTTCTTCCCTCGCTTTTCTCAAAACCTGCTTCTTTTCGCGGGCCTTGAGCATGCACTGGGAGCGCTTCGAAACGGTTCACCCTTTACAAATATTGTAAGGCGCTTTACAAATGCTTAAATACAATACAATACTTTCATTTGAGCGCCTCTGAATGGGAAATCTGGTAGGGGCGCTATAACAAGTGTTCAAATACAATACAATACAATACAATACAATACAATATTGAAAACGAGTGAATGCTGAAAAGGACATTTTGAAGACGTTATACGTTATTTTGCTAATGCAAAGAGCCGTAAAGTTCACATAACTTAGGCTGCTGCACAGCTTAACTCAACTTTAAGTTCATATCATAAAAGTTAAACTGTTTAAGTACAATTAAAAAAATTATTTGAAATATGCTTTTTTATTTTCGTGTCAAATTCAATCATTAAACTTATTTCTTCAATATCTCATTTTCAGACTTTCGTAGGCCCCTGAAATGTTCGCAGGCCCTAGGCACAGTTCCTACTGCCCTGGGACGAGGCCCTGGGACGAGGCACCTTCCGGCTGCACTTTTACAGGGAAATTAGGAAGGAAAAAAAAGAAATAAAAACACAGGAAAGGAAACAAAAACAGAAATAAAATCGGGAACGGCGAAAGAGAAAGAACAACGGATAAGGAAATATTAAAACCATTATGCCGCAGCCCAATTATGTTTAGCTTATTTTACTAGAAATGTTTTAGTTTAGAATTCAAATATAATTTTTTTATCAACCACAATTAACGCTGTTTGACTTGCGTCGACTAATCCAAATATTAATTATTAATTATGTAAACTGCTAATAAAATATTTGCAGTGACCGTGTTTTAGACAGGATTTCAGGCTTTTTACCGCAGTTTAGGGTGCGCGATAGTCTATCAGCATGCTATACGGTTAACAGAGTGATCGGGGTTCAAATCTCTGCCAACACAAACTTTTGTTTCTTGATTTCTACTCCGCCTGCGCCCTCTGATCGACTCAGAAATGATGAGATACACTGACCGTACACTGTCGGTGGAAAGTTACGGCGAGGGAGAGGACTGGCTATTCGCGTTCAAATTCCGAGCCTAAGAAAATGAAATTGCTAACACTTCATACACATGGCTGCCTCTCAGGCTTATGTGGCTGCTCCTCTTCTTTCTTTGCTGATGATTAGCGAACAGGGAAAGAGCTGAACAAACTAAATGACAATGGTTGGATCCCCGTCTGTGTGTGCAAATAAACTAAAATATTGCTACTGTCAAAAGCCTTTCTTCAAGGATCTGATATCGTCGTTTGGTAGTGGTAGGTTGAATTCGACGAATTCCCTTAAGAGCAAATGTTTCGGCACTTTATGCCTTGCTTCGTACCTTCGTATTTCCTGCTGTACTGTCCAGCAAACTAGAACGAAGGAAAAAGAAAGATAATAATTTTTAAATCTGGTTTGACGCTGACCTATTCTGTTTAGTTTCTGTTCATTTTGAAAATGCCAATTTCGCGAAACTTTTGCGTGGCAGTTCTGACAATTTTACAGTTGTCACTCAAACAATTAAACGTGGAATTTTGTTGCTAACCACAGAACTATTTTGCCAATACCGATTACCACCGCTTCGCTAACCAAAAGAATGTGTTGTTCTAATTATGAATGTGTAGGCCTATGTACAGACTCCTATGGCAACTGCCTGGGTTTTTATTTTTCCACTTGGAAAAACTTTCTTCATACCAAATTATGCAGCTAAGCCAACAGGATAGGTCTACTTTAAAATTTGGACTCACAATGTTGTTTCAAAACTGAGCGGAGCCAGGACTGCCGCACAGAAACCTACGGTTGCAGTTATGCGTTTCCTGAGCCGATGAAAAGTTTACCGGGTACAACCATTGTAAGTATTAGGGTGGTCCTTAGAAATAAAAGTGTGAATCTATTGTTCGCCAAGGTGCCATTCGTTCCATTCCATCCAGAAACATCACACAAAAAGTTGTATGAAAAAATTTTAATATTTAGGATTGCCACAACACCATCAAAGTTTCACCCCTCAAATATAGGAGCACTCGAACAGTAAGCATAATAGTTGTAATCAAAAATGAAAAGTGAACACCAAACCAGGAATAAATTCAACTGCCTGTAAAGGTCCAATTGCAGCACAATTACATTTATTGCATGCCTGATTACTAGTTATTACACTGATTAGTGATTATTATTTATTAGAGTTATTATTATGCGTGGGCATATTTTGAAAATTAACACATCATTTTATTCAGTTTTAAGAGCTCTTTCTAGCGGTATATTGAATGGCAATTAATTAGTTTTCAATTAGAATATTTTACAAGAAAACCTTTTTCTCGAAAAACTTTGTCTCGTAACTTTGGCCCTCTGGTGGGGGCGGAAGACATTAATATTTTTTTTAAATTTTGAACAGTGTTTGATCCATGCCATTAGGAAACTTTTGATTGCTATTACTTTTCGAATTTCTAATTTGATTTTCCATCCACCCTTTGCTTATCTATCCGAATGATGTGGTTATCGGTCTCAGGAACTCGGATCAAATACCACTAAAATGCCAATAAAAATAAATAATAAACAATCAACGAGAACATAAACATTGTAGCTATTATTTTTAGAGTTGTGCATAAGTAAAATCATCCAGCTTTTCTGTTGAAAACTAGAAAAAATCCGAATCAAATACATTGACTCGAAATGACGAAAATTAGCTGTAAAAGTCAAAATTTCAAAGCCGTTGTGGCAGTCCTAGTATTGTTCAATTCTGCTAATTTTTGGGCTACATTACTTCTAAATCAATTGGCACGGAATGCCGGGTTGGCGATCCAAGTGACGTTGATAATTTTCCATTAGACATGCAACCACCCTAGTATATGTCATAGTTTAGCCATTATTCGGGCCTTGACAATTTATCAAAAGGTAATTGCAGCGTACACGATTTGGGGCCCATGCAAACTTGAGTAATGTCGAAATATTGACATTTGATATTAAAGCTCTAACAAGTTGCTTTCTATTTCTTGATTTATAGCGCAATTCTTAATTGCATGATTAATATTTACGAAGAATTAATACTTAGCGGTACATAGCAGTCGTTTACTGTGACATCCATTTGCTAGGTTATATCTGATTGCTACCGCGAACATACTCCTGTCATCGTTCAAAAGCAAAACAAGTTACACTGGGAATTATTAAACACAAGTTTGGCTAGTTTAGCCATCCTCATCTAGTAATGCATAAGCTGTCATATTGAGCAGCTTTGTTGAGCAATTAGACATCCTTCACGTAAGAGAGTTCAATATTTCATTTGTTGTCTGCTGACTAAATGATGGCGAAAAGACACAGTAATGTATGCCAGTTAAACCTGCTAATTTTGATCCAGGTTGTCGAGATTTTAATATCTCAAGGTAAAATTTAACGTGGTTTATTTTGTAGTTTGTATATTGCGGGTCATACCGTGCAATCTGTTCTTCAGTTCTGTGATTACCCTCGTTCACTTGTTCTTCATGACGCGTTTGGTTTATTGCAATTCTAGCGTGGTCTCCCTGTCAAAATTTCGGTTGCGCCCGATCCAGTCCGTCTTTAACTATGCTGTTCGAGTTCTAGTCAGCAAGGAAAATATTTCCATTAATAACAGAATGTGTGCGAGAAAGGCTACATTGGCTACCTGCTTCGGAGAGTGTTGCTTTCAAGATCATGCCTACAGCCCTACACGTGTTTCAGTGGGCCCAGGCATACACCGCTGGGTTCGGAATCGTTATGCTCTTCAGCCCATAGATAGGGTCTATATGTAAGCTCAACACTTTCCACATCAACTTCAGCTAATCATGCCCTCTCGTGTATTGGAAATGGAACGTAACTCCTTGAACGGTTTCCCATAACATTGCACTTGCTTAGATCTGTTAGTCATAGGTTTGACCCTTGTGATGTACTGAAAGGGTACTATATTAAGTGTGTTAGTACATATATGCATTACAAATCATTCAACTACAGAGCATACACAATGTCATGATAATTTAGGAATATTCATTAGAGCTAGACCTCTACAAACAACCCAGTAAAACTGGCTACCTAACTAATCTGAGCAGCTACAACTTAAATTAGATTAAACTTCACACCAGGCAGAGTTAAAGTAAACAAGCTCGTGCTTTGGAAGTTTATTCCAAATAAGGGTCTGATACAAAAGAAAGCACAATGTGCGGATTTTTTTTAAGAAGTTAGGCTCCTGCATATCTCAGCTGGTATAAAAAAGGCCTAAAACATATAGACTGTCATTTGTTGTATGCGCTTCGCAGACAAGAAATGAGACATTAATCTTGAAGTTCTCTAGTCTTATGGCTTTATCATAATAGAAGAGAGAACTAAAAACTAAATCGAAGCAGGATGCAGTTCTCATTCAGTGAAGGCCGTTTTTTGCTGTGCAAATGATATGAAATCCAATTACTGTGTGTTGCATAACGTATTTCGTATATCGTAAACTTTAGAGCTTCCTAGCAACGAATTTCGTCAATTTAGAGATAACATTCAGATGAATTGCGTTACCAATGAATTACCTGAATTTGCTGTTAACAGTATTAGTATCCGAAAGCGTCGACGGATATATACTTACGGCGCCTCGTGATACAGTCGCTTTATTGGGAGACAGAGTTGAGTTGGATTGCATCACCAATTCATTCCGACAAGTGGATTGGCGTGTAAAACGTCATAGCATTGGTGTAGATGAATGGATATCTCGCGGTAACCAAACGCGTCCAAATATTTCAGACGCCTTCAAAATACTTAATAAGGAGTTTGGTCTGTTTTCTCTCATTATTGATCCTGTGCTTACGTCACTCGCCGGGAGATATGAATGCGATGACAGAGATGAAGTAAACCCATTTTCTGCGGAGGTCACTATTCTAAGTAAGGAAATGTTTGCAACATTTTTAGAACAATTTGATGTTGATGATGACGATTAAGATGATGAAGATAAAGATAAAGAAGACAAAGATGACGATGACGATGAAGATGACGAAGACAGCGAGAAAGATGATGATAATGAATAGAATTTGAGATCATCATCATTAACATAGCATACCCATTGTAGGTATTTGCCTTCCGAATATATACTATGTGAAAGTGTAAATATATATATAAATATATATATATTTATATAATATATATAGGCCTACCAATGCGGTACCTACTATATATTATAGGCCTATAGTAGGTATGGCATTGGTAGGCCTATCCAACAGAAAGACTGCTGATTTGAGCCTGCTAAGGCTATGTGTACAATATAGCCTACATGTCATAAAGAAGGTTAATTTGGTACTGAAATAAGCTGCAGCACAAAGGGTAAGTTCTGCAATGCACTGGACTCTGATGAATAGATGTTTCATATTATACATGTGCTATAAACATTATGTGTTGAGATCGAACTCCGTCTTGTGATGAAAGTACGGTTTCTCCGTCAAGGAAGATAGTCTGCAGTTTTGGGTACGCTGGAAATCTGAAGCCGGAACTTGAGTGGATGACACTGGGAAATTCTTCTTGGAATGCGTCATGCAACGCTTCGAATGACACTGTAGAATGTGTATTTGAAATCTCTTGCACAGCAAACAAGTTGTCATTGAAAGCAAATACCTTCCGGACAATCTGTATTGAAGAAAACAATATCTGCGAATGGGGTAACGATTACTGTAAAGTATTTACATTCCACTAGACTTGAAAGATGCCATGAAGGGACACCCTTCGTCGTGATTAAATAGATCTCGCTTTTCGAATGAAAATCTACAAACTCAGTTTAGCTCCTGATCTAGCTATTGAATACCACTTTACATATCGTGCATGGGGATTAAGTTCTTAAAACCTTATAGAAAAGTTAAGGTAAGCAAGGTAATAGATGATTCACTGTGAACGTTTATTATCGTCAGAAGCAAGTTTCTGCGTGAACATCACGGGACTCTTAAACTGACTATTCTGAATCTGGAACACTTTTCCGGCAAGCGTTTGCTCTGAAAATCTGATCTCGTCAAAAACAGACTTTTCATTGACTCGCTTCCTCCGTATGCTAGTTACAATGTCATGTACTTCTCAGATTCCCTTCTTGGATTTCCACCGGACTCACCCTGGAATTTGGCTTGCACAGCGATAATGCTTTGGGCAACTCATCAATTTGTCAATGTACCTTTATGTTACATGTATTATTTGTAAATAATAATATTATGTGTAACATAAGGTGCTGTGAAAGTCTCTTAGAAACCGATAAACATTCGCAGTAGGTTCACAAAGTGTTTTAGCACCAATTAAACGGTAATGAAAGTAAGCTTTTGTTTAAACACAAGAGACACACAGATATAGACCACTGTTTGCATCTTACACAGGAATTTCTGTAGCGCTGATCTATCATGCTGACCATTAATTTTGTCAATGGTTACTTCGTCGTACATGCATTGAAAAGATTAATATGCGCCGTCTATCTAGTGCCAGTCTAGCTGTTGGTTCAAGCTCTCGCTCTGAATTGGCTGCAAATTGACCAGCATAGGAAACAGGTGAAGAACTCGCAAGTTGAAAAATATATATTTATTAATTATAATGACAGACAATGATTCTTCGAGTGTCGGGTTACTACGAATCAAGGGACACAACAAAACTGTTGGAAGTTGGCACTGTACGTCTACTGGAGTTATAACTACGAATCAGCCAAGCTCAGTAGAACCTAGTGAAATCCACAGTGAGTAATTTCACTTTAACATATTCAGACCGGTCACCTTTTATCTGCATGTCTGCCTGTCTGTCTCTGTCTCTGTCTTCATGGATGGAGAGAGATCGATATCGTGAGGTTGAGAGCTTGTGAGATTGTCTGTAAGTGAAGTGAGTGACTGAATTTGAGTATATAATATGTGACCCAAGGGATCGAAATGAGTCGCATGTCGGAAATTTTAGAATATGAGTATTTACATGTTCTTAAAGACCACATTTTGTGCTTTAAAATGACACCAAAAGTTTGGTTCTACCTTAATTTTTGACAAAGTTACGAATGATTATGTGTTTTTTGGGTGAAAATATTTTTTACATTTATTTTAATATATAATCAAAAAAATAAAAGTATTCTCTGTACAAAATTCGAAAAATACACATTAAAACAATGAATTTCATCACAAAAGTGACATTTCCGAGATGTAAAAAAATTTTTTTTCACCAATTTTTATTAAAATCTGAAAATAAGAAAAAGTGACATCTGATCATATTTTGCTGTTTTCCCTGGAATGTAAATTGCCGACATCCGACTCATTTTGATCCCTTGGGTCACATATATTCTTTTAATATTGAATCTCTAGGTTCTCTAAAATACCGCAACCTATTACAGAAAGTAGGCTTGCCAGTTAAAAAGAAAAATGGAAATAATTATGAATGAGTGAAGTTAATGAAATTGTAGGATTACGAGTGAGACTATGTGCTAGATTGTGAGTGAAATTGTGAGGTATACTCTAAGTAGAACTGTAAGATTGTGTGACTGCAAGTGAGAGCACAATATTCTAAAATTGAATGATATTACAAAATATCAAATTGGACTATTCATGTACTGTTATCATTATCGGCTTCTTCCATCACTGTTTGATAAATATTTCCTTAAGGGTGTAGCTATCCATGGACATGATACTAGAGCATCCTGTAAATATCGAACCCCAGGGGCACGAACCAGGACTAAGCAGTTCTCAATTAAATGCTCAGGTCCACCACTTTGGGATTCTCTTCCTCCAAATTTAATAAATATATTACACATGACTCAATTTAAAGCTCAATTGAAACACTATCTCTTGAACACATAAAAAGAATAGAATGACTCGATAGATTGTACCTTAGTTAAGATTGTTTATAATGTAGCCTACTACTGTGAACATTATAATCTGTTTTGTTTTGATTTTGTTTGTTTGTTTGTTTTAAATCTTGTACTGCAATGTTTTGTTATTAGTTGTTTGGCTATGATTTAGCCCTAAAATTGGACTGCAAGTGAGAGCACAATATTCTAAAATTGAATGATATTACAAAAATTATATCAAATTGGACTATTCATGTACTGTTATCATTATCGGCTTGTTGAATTTTCTATAACTATATGATCATAAAAATCGTCTTGCCATCAGTAAATGTAATATGGAAAAGGGGCAGCCCTGCAATAGCGGATTATTTTATCCTTTAGGGCTGTCCTGTTGACGGCATCAGCAGATTAACATTTTTTAAAATGACTGATTGTTAATTAATTGTGCTGTTGTTGATTCAATAAACGGCTCATTGATTGATTGAGATTGTGAGTTGCATTTTGCTCGATTGGTTGTTTCCTATTAATAGTAGTTCAGCATTTACAGTTCACCTCGACTCCATTATAGTTAGTAAAGGACACATTGACATTTACTGAGTGTACAATATTTTCTGTTGAGAAGAGGGAACTAAGCAAGCAAGCTATATAATAATGATTTTGCAAATCGCCGTATACATGTACCTTCACTGTACAAGTGTGAGTCTATATTATGAAATTTTAGAGACGCTCTGCACCACAGAGTATGTCGTGGTTTCGGATAGCATATCACGCACAGGTAATAATGGTTCGTGGATTGCTAAGAAATTCATAAAAGTATTATCCTAGCCCTCAATTACTATTTATATATTACTTAGAAAAAGTGCATCGTCATCAGCCATTGTCAACTTTGTATACATAGTATTCATCCTCATCACTATCCGTAACCTGTAAGCACGTAGGTATCCAATGTCCATTTCAACACTTTCTTCCACATATCTTGCGTCTTTCCGCACTGTCAGAATGAAACTGTGGATATGTTTCAACCAGTCATGCATGTAGTCAAGCCATTCTTTGCACCATCCATTATTGGAGATGCTACACTCCATGATATACATGTGTAATCATTGTGTGTATATATGTATACACACAGAAGGACAAACTTTCAGAACTATGGTTTAGATGGTTTACGTTCAAAACCGCGATCACAAAACAGCGATGCACAAAACAGCGACTGCCTAAAATAGCGATCATCAAAACAGCGATTTCACCGATTTATTATAGAAAGCATTAAATGTATCACGAAGTATACATAATTATAGCAAAATGTGTAATGTTAAATTTGAAGACTTAAATTATGTCCAATTCCATGTCCAATATCGGTCGATTAGTGTAATCGACGACCATGCTTTTTATTTTGTCTGCAGTTTGTCTATAGGCCTAGATTCTTCAAGATGGATTTGGTATTTGTCCTGCGATGTAGGCCTACTTAACTACAGCATTTTTAGTTCAATTAAGGGTAATCTTCCAGTTTAGGTCCCCAAATTATTTTGCATTGGCATATTTTGATATTGTCAATTTAAAATGGAACATGAATTGACTAAAAGAATTCTTTACCTAAAGTGAAGCTGGATTGACATGAATAATAATTGTGCAAATGGAAGCTGGATTGACGAAAATAATTGTTTACCTAAATGAAAGCCGTATTGATGAAAATATTTCTTTCATGAAATGGAAGCGGGATTGATGAAAATAATTGTTTACGCAAATGGAAGCTGGATTGACATGAATTATTCCCAACAGTGGATGCTGGATTGGGTAAAATAATTGCGCAAATGGAAGCTGGATTGACAAAATAGTTTACCGTGAAACTAGAAGTTGGATTGATCAGAATAATTTTTTGCTTAAATGGAAGTGAGATTGATTAAAAGAATTCATGTTAAATAGAAGTGGGATTGATGAAAAGAATTCGTGCTAAATAGAAGTCGGATTGATGAAAAGATAAACTGCAGTTGAAATGGATACCAATGCAAAATAATTAGGGGACCTAAACTGGAGAATTATCCAATTAGGTTCGCAATCAGACCAATCAACGTACATTAAATAAATCAATCTTAGAATTTAATCGCTGTTTTGATTATCGCTATTTTATGCAGTCGCTGTTTTGTGCATCGCTATTTTGTGATCGCGGTTTTGACGATCGCTGTTTTGTGATCGCGGTTTTGAACGTAGACCGTTTAGATTAATTCGAATGCATGATAGTGCACCAGACGATATCATACCATCTCCACGGACGTTCGATTGGCGGCCACTAGACGCATCCAGCAAGCTCTGAAAATTATAGAAGCGTGTCAGCCACGCGCCCCGGGAAACCGTCAGGGCGTGATCAACATGGGCAAAGAAAAGTAAACAAACCCATGACTCATCGATGTGACGTAAAAAAAATTTCAATACAAGCACGCACGCAGAACTAACTGACTAAGCGTGACATTGTGTTTATATAAAATATAGTTATTTATTTACGTACCCTGTGAAATATATCTGTAACGTGATTTGCTCTTTCAGAAACGGTGTTGATTGTGCTCGTCGTTATATTGGGGAGTACGACTCTCGCAACAACTACTACATGCATAATTTTAGCAAAAAGACTGAAGAAGGGTTTGTAAATTACTCAGAATTATCAGCAGCCACTGCATTTTAAAATTCAAATTGTCATCCTGATATTTTCACATAATTATTCTTGCATCTTTTCGTTTTGTGAAATAGAAATAATATATAATACCAACATATGCAAGACTATTAATTTTATGTGTGATTTCAAGCTATCCAAATGAAATGCATGTTAAAACTTGCCATATTTTGACATTCGCTGTTCACAATCAGTTAACCTAAGTTTCGAATGGAGACTGTATTATGACCCTATGCACTTTATCAAACTGTGTTCAAACTGGCGAGAAACTTCTGGTCAAGTCTGAAAACACATATAAAGTGATTTTTTTATCACGCCCATTTTTCTGTTAGGCCTACATATGTTTACTTGTATCGCATTTTTATCGGGTTTCTCACACTGCTTAGGATTTTGAAGCGACCAGCAACAGACGACTCATGCATTTTTATAAAGGCGCCATAAACGTTATATTGGATTATTGTTTTATATATTAGATTGGGTTGTATTTAGATAAGATTTTTTCGTATTAAGCTTTACGTGCTATTTCTTGCAGTTTTGCTCCATTTTTACTGACAGTAAAGGACAAAATGTTTATTTAAGTTCTAATAATTATAGATGAAATAGATAATCATCTCCATTTTATAATACAATACTTTTATAATAAGTATATAGCTTATTTATTTTGCATATTATTTGTAATATTAAGGATCGATTGCAACAGACATTGCCCCAGCAACGCAGGCAGCGAAGTCAGAATACGAGAACGTTGAAATGGAAGCAGATCGAATGTCTGGCTCTCTGGTCAGTTATGAAAATGTGGATCAGCCGGAGAGTGCGTACATTGGTTTGAATGTGGCAGGCGGCCAAAATCAGCAATTGGTGACCTACACCCGTATACAGTTGATGTCTTGATCAAAAACACGAATCACTATAACGCAGACCAGAAATAATCTGGTGTCTAACAGATCTTGCAACTGTTTTGATAAGCATGTTTTCTAAATTCAGTCTATTGAGTCTGATTTTGGGAAGAACAATCTTTTGAAAAAAATTGGCAAAGCCTGCGAAGTCATTTTGTCACGGTTTGATTTTTATAATTCAAGCCAACATTATATATTTATATAATTATTAAGAAATAATGAGGCTATTAGACGACGAAAAATGACAATATTGAAGTATATTTTATTATTTATTTATTATTTATTTATTATTGCGATGATACGTATATTACGAAGTAGCTTAAGAACAAATTATAATTAAGAATTTTACTTATTCCGAATTAATATCCTACTGTATTCCATCGTATCGTATCTAACAATTTCTAAAGCGCCTTTCGCAGTATGGACTATTCAGAGACGCTTTCATCACGGAAGTCCCGTGGAAAAAGAAACGCCTTGAAAGAACGAAAGCCCGTAGAAGAGAGGGAAGCCATTCCAAGTGGAAGGAATTGTCATAACAAACGCCCGGCACTGAGCCAAGGCAGACATAACCCGAGGGACAAAGAGATCCAAACGATCGGTACAGCGCAAAAGGGCGTTCAGAGGTTGGGGAGAGAGGTTTACGCATGAAGTCAGTGAGATATTTGTGGGCAAGGCCTAGCTGAGATTTGGATACCAGGAGGAGGATCTCATATTGGATACGTTAGGTGATCGGGAGCCAGTTTAAGACTTCAGCCATATAAATGTAGAATAAAGCGTAACTATCACATAAGGATAATGAATGATTCAATTGCAGTTTTGTTCATTAACTATGATGTATGAAGTTTATTGTACTTTAACTGGATTTATACTAAGGTTTCAATGATTAAACAGTTTTATTACCGAACTGCAACATTGTAAATATTTCATATTATATGCTCTAAATTGGCATGCTGTCTAAGTCGAGACTCGCCCAAGCACACTGTTTAACTTATTGAGAACCAATTTCACACCTGTCTCTCCTTGCATAGGACGGCTGCAGAATTATTGTTAGGCATAGGCCTACTTCGGTACTCAGGCGATATTATAATACTGTTTTAATCTTGAAATAAGGACCGAGATTAAATACCGTGGTTGTCCCGAGTCTATTATACACACACGCATACACATACACACGCACACTCACACATATATATGTATATCAATTCAATTCAATTCAGTTCAATTCAGTTTATTGTTCCCAACAATAAGAGACAACATGACAAACATAAACGATTAAACACAATTCTATCATAGTTAAAAGGTACAACATGTTTGAGTAATGAAGAAGATAAATGATCAAAGAAGAATACACGTATAACCAATTAACCAGTAGGTCAACATGAGTTACAAAAAAGCTAACAAAGTAAGGTGATGTGGGAGCAATAGACACCCCAAAGGGACAAGTCCCGCTAAGAGGGGACCTAAGGTGATACAGCAGAATAATTAAAAGATGATGGAGGTTATTGATAATCAGAATAAGGGGAACACTGACTTGTGTAATTTGTTAGCTTTTTTGTGTAATTAGAGGCGGTAAATAAAAAGAAAAAAGGTATACAATAATGAATATAATCTTAACTAAAAACTAAAGATTATAATACATGCTCCAGTGTGTGTGTGCTCGTAGCAAACGCTTAAACCAGGGAAGGGTGAGGCAGGAACGGATACTTCGAGGTAGGTTATTCCAGAATAAAGGGCCTTGATACTTGATGGATAGTTTACAGGTGTTTGTTCTTATGAGTATTAGTTTGTAGTCCTGTTTACTTCTTATATGGGTGGTAAGTTGGATGGGGAGAAAGTAGTCAATGAATGCAGGTGGTTAAAGTTTATTATCGCATTTATACATAAATTCACAAGTCTGAGTGAACCTTATTTGTGTAATAGTTAGGAGTTTAAGCTCTTGAAATACAGGTTGTGTGTGTGAGTTTACAGGAGATTTGGTTATAATTCGTAGTGCTTTTTGTGCTATTTTTAATTTGTTTAGGTGGGTGGAATAAGTGGAGGTCCAGATAAGATTACAATAGGTGAAATATGGATAAATGAGAGTATAGTATAGGTTGTTCAGTATCTGAGACGGTAGCAAATAAGATGTATACGGTTAAGGATGCCAATACTTTTTGTTATTTTTTTAGTTAATTTTATCAATATGCATGTTCCATTTTAGATGTTGATCCATATAGACACCAAGGAATTTAGATGTGTTTACTTGAGGGATGTTTACTCCATCTACAGAAATGTTTATCGTGCTGGGTGGTATTTGCTTTTATTAGATCTGAATAATATAAAGTTGGTCTTGGTGAGATTAAGCGATAATTTGTTAGCCTTAAACCAGTCAGTTGTTGCCTTTAATTCTTGGTTAGCAAGTATATCATATAACATAAGCCACAATTTGGAGATCTTCTGCTCAACAGGAAGCTAATGCAGCAATGTGGATAAATGGTTTATAAGCTCGTGGATTGATTTATAACTTACGATCTATGCCAAAAAGTTCTGAACCACCTGGAGCTTTTGCAAATTTGACTTAGTGATACCAATAAGAAGCGAGTTACAGTTATTTAGGCGACTGTAGACCAACGAAATCGTCAAAGATATCCTAACAGCAATAGGGACATGACGACCAATTCTTGAAAAGACACTCGAAGAGACAAGTTGACCTATGCACATGTGACAATAATTTAAAGAGCGCGTATAGCGCATCCGCAGGTTTCCGATGAACAACAGTAAGCAACAAATTATTGCTATCGCATCTGACTCCCTCAGTCTGCGAAATTTCTTTAATTCAAATAATATATTATTTACGATGAAATGTTTACATGGTTGATAAACTATGTGAAAGTAAAATTATTTAGGTCGGTGGGTAAATAGCCTGGCCAAAGCTCGAGGCCTACAGTTTATACATGCGCCAGAAATTGTGTGCTATAGCCTATTATGATGAAGCAATAAATCTCCCATACTCTGCGTTGCTTTGACATGAGTCTCTCAAATCACTCTTTTTAGCTGTGGCCTGGCTGGGAGCGCCTCTGAGTAGGTCTCTTGACGAGGGGCTATATAAATTTTCGGAATGAATGAATGAAGTCACACGATAGAGCAAGCCATACGGAAGGCAAGCAGACGCGGCCTGTGGCTGAGTTTAGCAAGACTGCAGCTCGTTAATACTGGATGCGACTACTGTTTCCGAAAATATCGCTTGCAATAGAAAACGGATATACCCTATTCGTATGCAACTATGGCGCGCGAAAAGAAAGGGAAACAATCTACCTATCTAATCGACAATGCATAGAATGAGTGAATGAGTGAGCCAGTGAACAATTTTGCGAGTGTTTGAGTCAGCGAATAAGGAAGTACGTGAGTAAGTAGGCAAGCGAGTCAGAGAATGACAGCGAGACAGACTGAGAAAGCAGGTGAGCTGCTGGTGGAATGAGTGACTGAGTGATTGATTGAACCGCTGATTGAGCCACTGATGCTCAATTATTCAGTCAGCGAGCGGCTTGGTGTGTGAGGTGAGGAAGAAGATTGGCTTTTGGTTAGGTTATGTTAAGAATGGAAATTGGAAATCTTCTTTTTGATTTTAAAGGATAGTGATAAACTGCAATAACTTGAAGATCATCATAGCGTTATGTTGTATCAGACTTTCACTGCTTTCTTTAAAAGTTAAAACTGTTTGTGTTAGTGAGGCCAATTTCTCGATAACTGTCTTCGTATGCAATCAATATGTTAGCCAATTGATCAGTGCTTCTTTTCTGAAAGTTTTAATTGATAGAACTTTGTGCCCCATGTGCGGCTTGGCTAAAAATATTGCGGATTCGAGCTCGGAGGAGATTGAGAAAATTACCAGGGCGCTCTTGAAATTTTCACCAGAGGTCGAGATAGTATTTCGATTTTGGCCATAGGCAGCGGCCTTTCATGGATCAGAGAGGCATGAGCAATTTTTAGACCGATATATTGATCGTAGGCGTCCCGTGTATTTATGCGCCCAATTCTGGATGTCCTGATTGGCCCGAAAAGCGTGGCAATCATACGCGGGCTTTGGCGGGATACGGAAGCCTATAGAAGGAGGCGACTGAACGCATAGCGGCAGATGACACTTCGACTGGCTGTGTGTTTACTGTGTTAGAACCGTGTCCGACCGTTTGATAAAATTTGCACATTTTGGCGCGAAGTTCGCCACTAGCGACGACGATCAGAAAGGCTATTTTCGACAGAGAACAAAGGGAGAAGGGGGAGCGTCCAGTCGTCGCGAGGTCGAGTACGGGTTCGACGGCGAGTTCACCTGCTTTGTTCGCAACTCTCTAGGTCAAGCTGGTTGCATATTCAAGTGCTTGTTCCGTGTTGAGGTTAGCTATTAACTTGGTTAAACGCGTGATTATTCAATTTTTGATTAAAATGTGTGGGAATGGCTCATTATATTCTGTTTTCATCGAACACTAAATAAGTTGACTGCTGATTTTGTAAACGACTCCGGATGATGACACTGTGTAATTGTTTTAAATGTATCAATTAAAATTTCTAAATGGCTCAAGGTAGTTCTTCAGTGCATAGTGACATGGAGATGAGTGAAATTTTCCAAACCCTGGTTAGAAGCCACGAAAAACAGGCGGTCATTTTCTGAAATTTTAGTAAGTAAGCAACATAAAGCAGATAGCGCTGAAAGGTATAAAATGGCTGTTGCGGGGAAAAGAACCCGGATTCACAGACGAGCATTGATCTGCCAACTATACCCCGCAGCCGATCGAGTCGATCGATCAAGTCGATCGTAAACTCCGCCAAGTCGAGTCGATCGAAAAATCGTCGACTCGATCGACTCGCCGATCGAGTCGATCGTAAACTCGGCCAAGTCGAGTCGATCGTTGTTTCCTCGACTCGACTCGACTCTGAATATTTTACTTGCATTTTTTAGTAATTCTGTCTAAACACACAACTAGGCCTACGTATGAACCTATACGAAGTTCAGTGCAAATAATGAACCTCTTGTCGCTTTCTTATTAGTGGAAGTTATAGAGATAGCCTACTTGTTTTCACAGTTTTACGGTGAAAATTGGAGCGATTAAGATGCATTAAGAATGCCGTAGTTTCAGGAAACTTTAGCTCTATAGTCGGTAAAAATGATCTCAAAACGTTCATACGTCTCTACATTAGAACAGGACTGACTGCGTCGACTTCTCACTCGGATGTGTGACAACATTTTGGTCCACTCTACAGTGAGTATTAATAGGAGCGCAGCTGCCGCCCACGATTCATATATTTAACGTAGTCGCCCTAGCCTATCTCTTTCAAAACCAAAAATGCCTACATTGTTGCCTTCGGATTGGAAATGTCATAAAATGAAATACGATTAGTGTTATGTGGATTCGTGGAAAAATACTTGCAATTGCAACAGACAATTTGAAGCATTTGTATGTCTATGATCTGGAGCATAGGCCTATATGCTGAACTGCGACAGAACCCTCCAAGAGGTTCCAAGCCTGAACCTTAATCTATGCGATATGCGCTACAGACTACAGTAACTAGTAGTAACTAACTTCAGTATACTCTTGAGCAGTTTAAAGTCTCTTGAACTAACCGTAATTCATTACAAAGATTTATATAGCGCCTCAAGTGCAGATGTAATATAGACATTACACGTCCTCTGTACCTCTACTGCCTTCTTAGTTGTCGAGCAAGTGCTAATTTCTGTACCGTACTGTAGGAGATTCCATTGTAGCCTAGATGCTTAGCTGATAATTCGACGGGTTAGACGAGGCTTAATTCTTACAAGTCAACCACAGGCACCCACGATATATCATTATAATACCTTAAATGTTACTTACCAGCTCAATTACAGTTTTGAGGAAGTGTGTGCATTGGAAATTCATGAGTAATTTAGTTACTGGAATGTAAGAATGCAACAGTTGTCAGCAATTTTGGCCAAGAGACTGCAGTCCAAGTCGACGAAGTCGATCGAGTCGATCGTCGTCCGAGCCAAGTCGATCGAGTCGTCGAAAGGTCGGCGAGTCGACGAAGTCGATCGAGTCGATCGTCGGCCAAGCCAAGTCGATCGTATACACTCGACTCGATCGACTGCGGGGTATACTGCCAACAGCGACAAGTAAGCTCGGTCGTAGTAGCCTAATAAGGTTCTAGGGCAATTCGGAGCCGGACAATTGGGAGCGTACAGTTCGGAGCGGATATGCTTTGTAGGCTGCTATTAGCGCCGTTGTATTGCAGGCTGTCTGTTCTGTTAGTAGTTAAGATTTGAATTGCATAACATGTAAATGTACAGCGCAGTGCGTTTTGTCAGGCGCTTCAATAAAGAAAAAGATTATTATTATTATTATTATACTGATCGAAGACGTGTTTATGTTATGCTAACAGAGAGTAATGTGACACATGGCCATACTGTTTAATACTAAATAAAGGCCTTTGATGTCATTATTTCAAATAAATACGCGAGAGCCCGAAGCCATTCTATCCGCTCCGAATTGCCCGGCTCCGAATTACCCGGCTCCCAATTGTCCGCTCAGATTTATCCGCTCCGAATTGCCCGTCTCCGAATTGCCCGTCCCCGAATTGTCCGCTCCGAACTGTCCGCTCCCAATTGTCCGGCTCCGAATTGTCCGGACACCCCTAATAAACCTGGAAACTGTTGTTACGCGCTCCTCGGTAGCACCGATAGAGGGAGGCCTTCGGCGTAGCTCTCGTCAACTTGGTGTAAGCTCACTGGTTCCGATCGAGGCCTGCCATCCTGTTCGAATCCCTTCCCAGAGTCTGAACCCGATACCCGTTAACCCCGCTTGATGACGGGGCGGTCGCCACCAGTGTGACCACTCCTTGGGATTTTCCCCAAGATCTTGGGATCTTGAGGTGTCGACTTAGGAACTGGGGATTTTGCATAGCAATCTTGGGATTTTTAAGGTCTACAGACTAGTTTTTACGTATTTTTCAACAGTGGCAGCGAATCAGACTAGAACAGGCTTGTCCAACCTACGGCCCGCGGTCCACAATCCGGCCCGCCGAGTGGGTTCATCCGGCCCGCCGAGCCTTTAAAAATATTGATTTTGTTTTTCTGTCTAAAATTTGGAATTGCATACTACGTTGCTAATTGGCCCGGTATTGAAAATTTCCTATAATTCTTTGCTTCAAAAGTCACACGAAGTTTTGATGCGAGTTCTGTGTAACTGTGTTGCAATACTTAATGTTGTTTTCTGCCTCATATAACCGTGGCGGTCAATAAGTGCAAGCAAAAAGCAAAAATTGACTCCGACTGTAGAGTTTAAAAAATGTTAAGACCGAGGAATTTTTCGTCATTGAACATTCTGAGGGTGTTGTTTGCTTAATCTGTCAAGAAAGGATAGCAGTGAACACGGAATATAGGCCTACTACAGTACTAAGAGGCTTTTCCAAATCTGTCCTATCCTGCACTTAGGTATTTTGCACTCTTTGGCACTGCATATTGTTGTGAACATTTTTTGTCTACAATGGCAAATATTTAAAAAAAACTCAAGATCACTACTTACAGATGGATATTTAACTAGAATACATAGAATGGCTACATCAACTGTTGAAGCAGATACAGAGTACTTGTGCAGGCAAAAGCATTGCCAAGTATCCCAATAGTACAAGCAAATCAGCAAAAAATGTGACTGTGTGGTACCTGATCGTCATGTAGGGAAGTAAAATTATTGTTCTTTAGAAGGCCTATGCGTCGAATGTTTATAAATCATTGATGACATTTTTTCTTCGGCCCCCGAGGTCTTAGAAAAATGGCAATGTGGCCCCTTGCCCGAAAAGGTTGGACAACCCTGGACTAGAAAAAGTCGTTCAGTCTGAAAGACGTTTATTATTACTGTTACTTGTAAACATTGTGATTTGTTAATTCAATGTTATTCTCCGGTTTTTTCTTTGTCAGTTCTTAGCTATGAATTTTTTAATAATTTTGATTGCTAAAAGGCATTTCATAGTTCATCGTAACTTTTTCCTTTTCAGTAACTTGGGATTTTATGGTACACTTTTGGCCAATCTTGGGATTTTTCTGGCAAGAGCTTGGGATTTCAGAAAATAGAGAGTTATCGCACTGGTCGCCACACTGATACACTTTAGACAGCAAGAACTGCAAGATATTCCACAAATTGCGCTGAACAGGCCTTCATTAGCTCTTATCGCCTTTTAATGATGAGAATTACTCCTTCCGCAAGAGAGGACACCCTTTCATGTGACCTACTGCTAAACCTAAACTGTTTAGAAATAATTTTGAACCGATGTATCTTTAATTATATTTATTTGCGCATTATTATGTTGTGCTCTATTATTTTTATCGCGTTCCAGTTTATTTCATACTTTATTGTGAGTTTATGCGAGCGTCCTCTACAATATAAAGCATGTGCGCTTATCAGATGCAAACAAAAGCTACATACTTAATTATTTACTTATTTGAAAGCCAGCTCTGTGGATATCCATATTTATTTTACACAGAACCTTCCAGGCAAGTTTTATTTAATTATTATGTCGTTTGTAAACACGTGAGCAATTAAAACCGATGAAAATGAAAGGCCAAAAATAGACTCCACCCTTCACAGTGGTATACGCATGCGATTAGATCCGGCAGTTGTCCTGGCCTGTAGCAGGAGTTGTAAGAACCGGATTGGAACTACAGTCATAACTTACCGATAGGCTTCATCAACATCATCACGCACGATATGTTCAACACTAGTTCGTTAAAATGTGTCATAACATGTTACAGTTTCAAGTTTTAAACATACAAAAGGACTGGCAAATTGTCATTATTTGTTTAGGTAAGTGAAATAAAAAAACCAAATCGTTCATTGATGGTAACTTGTTTTGGTAGATGGCATTTTAAACGCATTCTGCGCATCGTCTTGATAAACGTACAATATGTGAGGCTGTAAGTGTGAGCGAAACAATTTCAGTTGAACCGATGGTAGATTTAACTTTTGAAATATTTTAACGGCTCTATAATAGACGTCATTAGGTCATAATATTATTAAATCACCCTACATTACAATGCGTTACATCGTACAATACAACTTTCGAATAAGTTCATTGAAGGGAACGAGAATGGTAAGAATAAATCCTTATAACGTTATTTTATTAAGTTCGAAAGCGCGCTGTTCGAATTTACAATACACGCTTTTGGTTGCGTGCATGCAAGTATTTTTAAAGAACGATGACCACAATAATTATTATGGACTAGTATTCAATGAAAACTAACTTAAGTCACTGCTTTGGTTAAAGAGAATTTCTTTCATAACATAATTTACTGTCATTCACATCAGAGATGGGTAGGCCTACGATAAGCTAGAATTGCTAATCGATTAGAATTAAAATTAGCTACTGAAATTTGCTAATCGATAAGAATTAGAATTAGCAAAATCTTCTAGCTAATCGATTAGAATTAGCAGCAGCTAATCGATTAGAAATTAGAATTAGATTTCGATAATCAATTGTTCAATACATAGTTATATAATTTTTATATGCTTCATGAATTCGTCAAATTGTAATCAAAGTACAGCAAGTTAATACAGTAAGTTGCTGTAGCAGTAGGCTATTACAATACTAAAAGCATATTACAATGCCTAAAGCTGCACAACTGTTATATGTGAGAACAGTCCACAAACCAGCAATCATCGGTCAATCCATACTGCGTTATTGACCTTGCTACTGCATAAGCATTGGCTATTATTGACTTTGCTACTGCATAAGCTGCAGTTATTGACACTGCTACTGCATAGGCTCAATATTGCATTTGCATTCAGCATGTCTTGAATCATAGCTTAGCCTACTGCGCCTAGCGTTTACGATGTAGCCAGCAGAACTAATTATGCGTTCCATGGCAGCTGAGGTTGCAGGAACACAGTGATGCTTGAGTTGAAGAACATGAAGACGAGCATATCTTTCAGTGTTACATGAGCAGAATGGACATATAACCATGAACACATAATTGAAAGTTTGAAACAACCTTCAGATAAATAAGTAAATAAGTATATTCTTCAAACTCAATATTAATAAAC
The DNA here is from genome assembly GCA_020284085.1 of Aporrectodea caliginosa. Classification (NCBI taxonomy): domain Eukaryota; kingdom Metazoa; phylum Annelida; class Clitellata; order Crassiclitellata; family Lumbricidae; genus Aporrectodea; species Aporrectodea caliginosa. The sequence continues at coordinate 388,432 of JACEVL010000375.1, read as the reverse complement.
TCATTCTTAATCAACGCGTTCTCAGCTTAATTTTCAAAAATCTAATCGATCAGCTAATCGATTTTCAATTAGAATTAGCTGAAAATTGCTAATCAATTAGAATTAGAATTAGCATCAGACGACAGCTAATCGATTAGAATTAGAATTAGCTGTTTGTCTAATCGATTAGCTAATCGATTAGCATCTAATCGATTAGTTACCCGTCTCTGATTCACATAGAAACGTGAACACAGTATATGAAATGTGTTATAATTTATAATATTACGTATAATAATATATTTGTTAAAAAATTATAAAAATGTAATTTCCTTTATGCTAAATGCAGACTTTTAGGCATAGCTTATTATCTGTTCCTTTGCTGTTTTCTGCTTTTGCTAAAGCTGCGTTTTCTGAAGTCATTGATGGGTATTTACTTACAACGCCTCGTGATACGGTCGCTTTATTGGGAGACAGAGTTGAGTTGGACTGCATCACCAATACATCACGTTCCTTAGATTGGCATTTGGTGCGTCTTGGCAGCAGTAAAGCTGAATGGATATCTCGCGGCAAACATACACGTCAAAATGTTTCATCCGCCTTCGGAATATTGAGTAAGGAAGTTGGTCAGTTTGCTCTCGTTGTTGATTCTGTGTTTATGTCACTCACCGGAAGATATGAATGCACTGATAATGATGAAGGAAAATCATTTCCTGCGGAAGTCACTGTTTTAAGTAAGAACATTTTCGAAACATTTTAATAGCAATTTGTTACTGTTGATGATGATGACCAGGATAAAGTTAATGACGATGATGATGATGATGTTGTTGTTGATGATGATGTTATTGCTGCTGCTGTTGTTGTTGATGATGATGATGATGATGATGATGATGATGATGATGATGATGATGATGATGAATGATGATGATGATGATGATGATGATGATGATGATGATGATGATGATGATGATGATGATGACGATGGTGACGATGGTGACGATGATGATGATGATGATGATGATGATGATGATGATGATGATGATGATGATGATGATGATGATGATGATGATGATGACGATGGTGACGATGGTGACGATGATAATGATGATGATGATGATGATGATGATGACGATGATGATAAAAAAGACGGAGATGAAGATAACGATGACTATGACAAAGACAACGAGGAAGATGATGATTAATGAATTGAATTCGAGATCATCATCTTCATCGTGGGTATTTGCCTTCAAATATATACATAAGAAGACATTGGTGCAAGAACCAGGTAAGTCGACTTACCTGGTTATCGTGAAAGTTAGCTTAAAATGCTCCTGACGTAGAGGCGCATCTATGGTGTAAATTTCAAGCTGGTAGCTGCAAAATTAATGGAGTAGGTAGGACAATAACCAGGCAACTCAACTTACCTGCTTTGAGAATTTTCGCATTCCGGTGCCATATTGCGTGCATAAATGAGATAAGTCAACAAATCTGGTTATTGCATAAAAGATCATAGCCTCTCGGTTGCGAGCAATAGACATGTATGTGAACAAACCTGATTATATTGTGAGCCAGTTATATACGTTGTCGGATGCATTAGCGAAGTAAGTAAGGATATAATAACAATATTCTGCCACTAGATGAAGACCATTGAGCCATTTTCACGAACTTAAAGAAAACTATTTGGGTCTATATCAACATATATACTTACTTTGATTTATGGCTCTGGTTTAACAGTCCATTATAATAGAATCGAATAGTTCCGGTTTTTGTGTGTCAGTTTATAAATATCCGATTGATGATTTCTTGAAAAATCGGTGTCATTCAGTTACCTTCTTCTGGCTCATGTCTCTAATGTTTATCATTTCCATGCAATAACAATTAGGTTTGTTCACATATTAGATTCTTACATGTAAATAAGTTTCCAGCACCACACGAAAGTTGCTTATAATTTACATGCAACAACAAATTTTGTTCACATACATGATTCTTGCATGGAAAGAAGTTCCAAAACTACAGGGAAGTTTCAATGCCATAACCAGGTTAGTTAACATATGTGATTGTTGCATCCAAAAAGTTCCAGAACTACAGGGAAGTTTCAGTGCAATAACCAGGTTAGTTGACATATGTGATTCTTGCATCCAAAAAAGTTCCAGAACTACAGGGAAGTTTCAGTGCAATAACCAGGTTAGTTGACATATGTGATTCTTGCATCCAAAAAAGTTCCAGAACTACAGCGAAGTTTCAGTGCAATAACCAGGTTTCTTGATCATTTGCCCATAAAATACTAATTAGCAACAGCCAGCCTTTAATAATTTTATTTTATGATCAGTTACGATTAGATGCACCTTATACTTTTTAAATTTTGTCGTTATCTATTTCCTGGACGAAACGGCAAGCTTTTGAAGAGCAAAAAACATTAAAACTCGATTTGCCGAAAACTATGATTTTTCACTTACCTGGTTATTGCACCAATTAAGTTTTTTTAACTTATATATTATACGAAGTTAAACATATGTATTAAATGAATAGTGGGTAACGCAATTGTAGGGTATGCCTATTTAACAGAAGGAATGCAGGTTTCAGCCTGCTAGGGCTACGTGTAGCCATGGGCGTATTTATGGGGTGGCGGGTTCAATCCCCCAAATAAGTTTCCGAAAATAATTTCATGTGCTTTTACATGCAAAAGACAAAAAAACTGAACTTTTGCGACCATTTCCAATGGAAACCCCCGAAATCTTTAAACCCCCTCCGAATTTTATTTCTGTCTACGCCCATGCGTGTAGCAACCCAAGAGCCTTCTATATATCACAAGGCAGGTTAATTTGATACTGAATAAGCTGCAAAGCAAAGGGCAGTCCTTCAATATACTGGACTCTGATGTTTCATATACACAATTACACATGCTACAAATATGTTTAGATCGAACTCCGTCTTGTGACGAAAGTACGGTTTCTCCGTCAATGAAGATAGTCTGCAGTTTTGGTTACGCTGGAAATCGGAAGCCGGAACTTGAGTGGATGACACTGGGAAATTCTTCTTGGAATGCATCCTGCAACACTTCGAATGCCACTGTAAAATGTATATTTGAAAGTTCTTGCACTGCAAACAAGTTGTCGTTGAACGCAACTATCTTTCAGACAATCTGTATTGGAGAAAACAATACATGCGAATGGGGTAACATTTAATGTAAAGTATTTGCATTTATATACTACACTAGAAAGATGCCACGAAGAGATATCTTTCGTCGTATCTATTTAATAAAACAGATATCGCTTTTCGAATGAACAACTCATTTCAGCTCCTAATCTAGCTATTGAATTCTGCAGTTTACATATTGTACATGTAGACTGTCTTGAAACATTTTAGAAAAGTTAAGGTAAAGTAATAAATGAATCACTGTGCGTGTCTATTTTGTCGTCAGAAGTAAGATTCAGCGTTGAGCGTTACATGACTTTTAATCTGCCAATTCTGAATCTGGAATTCTCTTTCGCCAAACGCTTACTCTGAAAATCTGTAGCAGCTTTCAGACTTTGACATTTTCAGGGACTCATTTCCTCTGTAGACTGTTTACTTGTCTTTTCGGATACCCTTCTTGGATTTTAACGGACTCTCCCTGGAATTTGGGTTCTAGGCCTATATCGACATTTCTTAGACCAACGACCATCGGCTGAAGCCTTGAGCTATATAAGGTTTCTTGGTGTTTTCTTCTTTTGGGCAGAGATCCTGAGTGGCCGAGTGGGTTGGTGCCTGCTCGTCACGCCGGCGCCCCGGGTTCGCTTCCCGGTCGGGTCGGTTTAAGAGATTAATTTCTCGGATCTTTACTGCGGGTTTTTTAAACGTTACGAGGTTTTGCCTCCGACACTAATCATCTTCGATATGAAAAAGTGTCAAGCTGAAACAATTTTTTTTCTTCTTTTGGTAATTATCATTAATCAAGTTGTTTCAATAAATCTATGACTGTTTGAATTCAAAGTCCAAACGCAAAGTATGGGGCAACTAATCAATTTGCGACATTACGATTAAGTTACATATAAAATTTGTATGTCTTCAGTGAAAGTCTTTTAGAAACTGATAAACATTGTCAGTAAGCTGTAAAGATTTTTAACACCAATTAAACGGCAATTAAGGTAGGCTTTTGCAAGAGAGAGAGAGACAGAGACAAAGAGCATTTCTCTGCATCTGATACAGTGATTTCTTTAGCGCCTATTCCACTGAGCACACCTCGATGATTGCTTTTTCGTACATTCACTAAAAGATTAATTTGCATTCAAGAAGTCTATCTATAGGCCTATTATCGATTGGTACGAGCTCACACTCTGAACTGGCTCTAAATTAACGGATAGGAAACGGATGAAGAACTCGCAAGTTGACAAAGTTGTATGTAATTCTATTGACAGGCAATGATTTTTCAAGTGTCGGGTTACTACAAATCAAGGGCTACAACAAGATTGTTGGGAGTTGGCATTGTACGCCTACTGGAGTTACAACTACAACTCAGGGTGAGAATTGCCGGGGGATTGGGGGTTCAACTCCTTAATCTTTTTTAGTGCCCCATTGTTAAGTCTTCATTGCACACCTCAATTCCACATGAAACAAGGTCTGAACCCACCCCCAGTCTTTTTTTCTACAATTCTCATACCATACTGTTACAACTTACAACTCAACCAAACTAAGAAGAACCCAGTGAAATTCTCAGTGAGTAAATTTACTTTAAAAATTTCAGACCGACCATACATTTTGAAGTTTCTTCTTGCGCATATCGTAAATAGTGAGTGATTTTATGCTGGATTGGCCTTGCAATTTAATGAATCTCTTATTATGTCGCCTTTCTACTTATTCTTTTACCTGCTATCTGCATGTCTGTCTGACTCTCTGTCAGTCTTCGTAGGTGAGTGAGAGAGATTGTGAAGTTGGGAGATTGTGAAACTGTGAGTAAGCAGAGTAAGTGAGTAAGATATGAGTGCGTGAAGTGAATGAAATTGTGAGCTTACGAGTGAAACGATGTGCGAGACTGTGAGTGAAATTGTGAGATAGAATGTGAGTGAGACTGTGAGTAAGATTGTGAGACTTCAATGAGATTATAAGTGAGATTGTGAGTCAGCTCTATTTTGCTTGATTGGGTGATTCCTATTAGTAGTAGATCAGCGTTAATGGTCAACCAACTGCATTGGCTTCCTCTCTCTGATCGCATTCAGCACCACAGGCCTTACCTCCATTCTGTCCGAAGGGTCGGGAGTTCCGTGTTGCTGTAGGACTGGGAGAAGGAGTAACAGGAAAGGATCGAGCACTATAGAAACTGGGAGGGAGATTACGTGTTCTCAGCTCTTAATAACCAAGCCTCTGTTTGTTACTTAATCTCTCACTACGGCGGAGGTTGCTAGGTGGCGCCGGGACTTCTTGATGAGTACGTAACTTAACCTGAAGTTCGACTTCTCTGAGCGCAACTGGTGCCTTCGCCAAAATCAGGGTCGTTCTGTCCCACCAGAAACTTACTTGCTTCTTGGGTCCCATGGTGCAAGTTTCCAGTTGACTCTTGCAATGTAATGTAATGTAATTAGTAATTTATATAGCGCCGCTCAAAGCCGTGGCCATTCAGTAGCGCTCCCAGTACGGAAACCCCCAGAGAAGAAATAGGTTTTAAGGTTTTAAGGTTTTAAGAAGAGAGAGAGAGATGAAGACAATGATCCAGAGAGGAAAGTATCACGCAAAGTGAAGGGAAGGGCATTCCATAAAGAGGGCCCAATGATGGCAAAGGATCGAGTTTGAGCAATGGTGGTCCTGGCTCGAGGGACAAAGGAGTCAGACCGGTCCAGAGATAGGAGAGGCCGATGAAAAGATGCAGAACGAGGAGGACGAATTAGATCCCTGAGGTATTTTGGAGTAAGACCCAGTTTGGACCAAAGCGATTACTTTAAAATGATTCCGGTCAGAGAGAGGAAGCCAATGCAGTTGGTTGACCATGAACGATGTTTGGTGACATGTTTCCTAAGGCCGCTTCTTGGTGCTCCTTGAATTTATTCTGTCGTTCAGTCACTGTCTCAATACTCGCTCTCAAGTCTGGATGACATTTCTAATCTGTCTCTAATTCCAGACTGGCTTTCTGACGCCGTCTCAATTCTTTCTCCAATCATTCCGAGACGATCAAGAATCATCTCAAGGGCTGAATTAGGTCGGCTAAAATGGGAGGCCTGCCTAGAAATTGCTCAACCATACATACTCTGGGTGTCTTCTATTCCTTCTATAGTCTATTCAACGGTTCAGACATTATTCTAATCAAGATTAGAGAGACTGACTTCTTTCATTTAAACAGAAAGCACTTTGAATACAAGTTATGCAGTCAGAAATATCTACATTCTACAACTAGATCAAATATATACAAAGTAATGCAAGCACGTTAACCTATGAAAATTATAGATTTTTGGCCAGAATACATAATAGGTATCTTGCACTTTTCCCGGCAGTTTTCTATAAGAAGACACTACGTGATTCTGCGACAGTAATGCTTGCGTTAACTTCCAAGGTATGGGCTTTTCTCGGAACAGGTGATGTAAGTCTACTTGACGTTGCACACTTAAATCTCTACTTTTAAACAAAAATCAACGATACTTCGCAACATGAAGATTCTCACGATTTGCGTAGTGGCTGAGAACTTTGGGCGAAATCCGTATCCACGAACGCATCAGAGGACGCAGAAACACAGGGCTGAAATAGGCGCCCAGGGCGGTGAAGAGCCGATGTACACGTCTGTGCACAAGAGCGGTGCTGTACGCGTTCTTTGGAAATTCGGAGGAGGGTGTCGATGTACGTCTGGTGGAAAGAGAGCCTCGATTGCTCGCCATCAGCTGCTTATATAGCCCACTTCGCGGGCAACTTCCTCACTTTCTCCTCTCTGTTCCATATCGTTCCGTCTCATTGGGCTTCTACGTAAACTCTTCCGGTCGGCGAATTTCAAGTCTGGAAGTCGTTGTCGGTGTCTGCGTGCGTACGTCTTCTGTCCAGTGATGTGTAGCTAATTAATTAGAAACTAGCTACCGGTACTTAGCTAATTAATTATTTTGGTAACTAATTCTAATTTTAATTAATTAGTAGCCAAAATTTTCTAATTCTAATTTAACGTTATCTAATTCTAATTAAAATCTCATAATCTACCTTCATAATTAAAAATTGCCTACATATTTCCTTACTTACCTTGCCTACATATTTCCTTACTTACTTTTGCTGTATGCTTTCATAATTATTGTAACTAATAAACATCATACAATATTCTGTGTTTTTAGTTTTTTTTACTATATTGAAAGAAGAATTGCCATTCGTTATCATAATCGTACTCATAAACGTAAACTCGAAATTTCTACATCGCCCAAAAAGACAAAGTAGCGGGAATCAGCTTATTCACAGGCGCAAATCATATCATACCATCCCTACAGATATTTGATTGGCGGCCGTTAGACGCATCCAGCAAGCTGCGGAAAGTTATACCACGCGCACCGGACAGCCAACCTCCAGCGCATGATCAACAGGTGCAAAAGAAGTAAACAGCCCGATGCCCGGTGTGACGTAATAGAAATTTCCAATACAATAACGCGCTCAGAACTACCTGACTAAGCGTAATATTGTATTCATATTATTACATTTATTTTTATTAATTTATTCACGTAGCCTACTTATCTCTTTAATTTAATGTGATTTCGCTCTTTTAGAAACGGCTTCATGCAACGAGGCTACAACTTTGATTTCGGTGTTGATTGTGCTCGTCGTTATATTTGGAATTACGACTCTTGCAGCAACTACTGCATGCATAATTGTAACAAAAAGACTGAAGAAGGGTGTGTTACTTACTAACTATTATTATCAGCAGCTTCTACTACTACTTCTTCAAATTTCAAATCGTCATCTTGATATTTTCATAGATTATTGCAGTTTGGGTTTTGTGAAATAGATATGATACATGTATGTGACGGAGACATATCTAAAGACTAAATTGTGCGTGATTTAGAGCCAGGCCTATTCAAATTAAAAGCCTGTTCGAACTCGCTATACTTGGCTCTCAGTGCACATAATCAGTAGACTTCAGGAAACTGTGCTGAAACTTGTGTGGAGGTTCTTGTCGAGTCTGAAAATATAGCCTATGCTGATTTTTTGATTTTTTTATCACACCCAGTTTTCTTTTACATTAAATTTGATCGGATATCGATCGGATTGCTCACACTGCTTCGGATTTTTTAAGCGACTATCATCAGACGACTTCCGCATTTTATAATGGCGCTTTATAGGTTATTATATTGCATTATTGAATTATGTATTATATTGGATTATATAAGATTAGATTTTTTGTGTTAGACTTTACATCCTATTTTTTCCAGTTATGTTCTATTTATGCTGACTGTAAAGGACAACAATTTTATTAAAGTTCTAATATACGTGAAGTAGTTAGTCATTTGCATAGGCCCCTATTGTTCTAACATTTTAAGAATACGTGATTATTTATGCTGCAAATTGTGTGTAATTATCAAGGATCAATTTCAACAGCCATTGCCCCAGCAATGCAGGCAGCGAAGTTAGAATACGAGAACGTTGAAATGGAAGCAGATCGAATGCCTGGTCCTCTGGTCAGTTATGCAAACGTGGATCAGCCAGAGACTGAGTACATTGATTTGGATATGGCAAGCCACCAAAATCAGCAAAGGGTGACCTACACCCGTCTACAGCTGATGTCTTGATAAATAAAACACGATTCAGTATAGGCCTAATGCAGGTCACAGAGCATACATAATTTTGCAATTGTTTTGATTAGACTTTATCATAGCCTAAGCATATTGCCTAAATTCAATCTACTGAGTCTATTTTGGGAAGAACAATCTTTTGATAATTTGTTGTAAATTCTATGATGTAATTTCGTTCTCATATTGCATGATTTTGGCGCTGTTTGATTATGATCATGCAGGCTTACATCATAGATTTGTATGATTACTTGAGAATAATAATGCAGTGATAACCAACAAAAATGACATGGGTTAAGTTCAGATATGTATTCTTCATTCAGATTATACGCAATAACTTCAGAATAAATCAATCATAATTAAGTATTTTACTTTTTCCGAGTTGATATTGTACTCCAGAATACAGCGTAACTATTACATTTGCATAAATGAATGCTTCCGTTGCATTTTTTTCTATTTACGTTAGCGTAGGCCTATCAGTTTAGGGTTTGTTGCACTTTCACAGGATTTGCACTAAGACTTCAGTGATTAAAAATCTGGTTTGTCGAACTGTAACATTGTAAACAATATTAGATGCTTTAAAATGATATGCTGTTGAGACTGGCCCGACGTACCCAAGCGTACTGTCTCTCCTTGCATAGGACGGCTGCAGAATCAATGTGAGGTATACTTCGAAACTTTGATGATATCATAATAATGTTTGAATCTTGACGACTTAAAGTTTGTTGCTAGCAGTTTAAGTGAATATTCTTTGTTCCAACTATAATGTGACCTTCTGTTGTAATATAATGCAATTTGTATATCATATCGCGCCTTCTTATTAGATGTGAAGGCAGATGTTCACCAGCCTTAATTATGCTACACTTGGGTAAGAGCGACATGTTCATCCGCCGGCTAATGATCATTGAACAGCATCGGCGTGATTTAACTACAGTGTGAATTTTTGTTCAGCGTGTTATTGAAGAATCAAACAAGAAGAGCCGTAGTTGAACCGTAAAGAGAGTCAGTCAGTGAATGGCTAGCGACTTTATTTTCTTAGCTTTGGCATATCAATCAATCAATCAATCAATCAATACTTTATTGTTCACCAAACAATTCACAATCAGCAATTAGACAGGCAAGACAATCCAGTGACAATGGGAAGACCCAAAGGAACAACAGGTTCCGCTAACAGGATCGCCCTATTACTAGCAGGCATTACTCAAACATGCTTCACAATTGGTCGTAGTACACAGGTTAATGTCTTTTTTATTTCCTTTGAATTTCATAAGTATGAACACAACAAAATGGGGGGGGGGAACATACTAAACATAAAGACGCAGTCTGTTTCTGCCGACGAGATCAGTGCACCAAGCACACAATTCCTTACAATGAAACACAATTTGACATGAATAAGACCACAGGTTATCTAGTTCAATTCAGCCATATAATACGCCTTTAGATTATGTTTAAACAGATACAGCGTTGGGATGCGAGTGAGTTCATTTGTCAAGGAATTCCAAAGTACTGGCCCATAGATTCTAATGCTATGCTGCCTAATTTTAGTACGCATACTGCACTGATGATACTTTTTAGAAGAACGTGTTTGATGCTCATGAATTTCAGAAATTTTACAGAACCATCGGTTAAAGCTTTCAGGTATTAAATTCATGTGGCATTTGTACATAAATAGCCCCACTTGCAATTTGTTAATGCTTTCAAATGGCAATATTCCCAGATTCAGAAATAGGCCTTTGGTATGTGCTCTAAAATGTGCATTACACAAGATTCTTATATGAGGACGGGTTATCAGCCATATGCCTCACCGTCTAATCTTCTCACTAGTCGCTTGCCAGTATACTCAAGTCGTAGAAAGCTAATGAATCTCTCATGGGGTAGAAATAGTTTAATTTTAAGCCCGTTGTTAAAGCGATATGCAAGCTTATGGCACTTCCCTTACAAGTGCAAGAGATCGACAATTTTGTGGGACGAGGCGTAGGCGTACTGTAGAGGTGGTAGGCAGTGGTAGCAGAGGGAATATGATACTTATACTGAACTGTGTAGTCGTATTTAAATTAAATCAGGTATCATAATGATGTATTGTATATGTAGGGAGGGTGAGAACAGATGGTTATATATTTTAATTACTTGAGGAGAAGAGAAGGTATATCAGGGTACGAATCAAATATATTTTGTCGCTGTCTTATAACTCTTATATGAAGGTGAATTTTGAAAAGGATGAGGCTTATCGAAATCCCGGTCACTTTGTAACCAAAAACTTGGATGATTGTTGGGCCGTGTTGGCGCTAGCAGGATCGTCCAAAAACGATTAAATTCCACGTGATTGATTCGATAACCATCACAGAAGCCAACTCGGACTCACTGGGCCTATATTCCAGAACACACAAAACCTTTGCGAGCAAACGGCTCAAAACGCAGCAAAAGTACACATTTTCATCGGAGCAAGAACTGGTGGCGACTAGATGTGTCATTGTGTCAACAGCCAGATCCCGAAATGAAAGAGATAAAGAGTCTATGGTGGACAAGCAATCCGGAAAAATGCTTTAAGTTGATGATAACGAAATGACACAAGCGAATGAACAAAACGAGCAGCTACCGCGAGTGACTTTCAAAATCTAGTTCCAGAAACCAAAAAATCCCGTTCACCAAGCAAATTTCCAGTTTTAGCTATGACCAAGGAAAGGGCAATCAGATGCTCTTATTTTGTAAGACTGAGGAATAAGGACTGAGATTAAATACCGTCGAATATATCTTATAAAGCACAAGTCACAATTGAAGGAGATCTTCTGCTGAGCAGGAAGCCAATGCAATGATGTAAGAAAGGCTTGTAGATAAATTTATTACTTTCGATCTTTACCAAAGAGTTCTGAAACCTTCGTGCAGCTTCAGCAAATTGGACATAGTGAGACCAATATGAAGTGTTGCAGTTATGCAGGCGACTGTAAACCTACAAAATCATAAAAGCCATAGGGATATGACACCCAATTCTTGGAAAGACACTTAAACAGACAAGTATGCATACATGTATGTGACAATTTAAAGAACGTGTAGCACGTCTGCTGCATCCCGATGACGAACAAGTAGCTCTAAGCAACAATTGAAACAACATCTGAATCCCTCAGTCTCTGAAATTTCTGCAATTAAAATAATTATAGTAATTAGAATGAAATGTTTACATGGTTAATGAACTATGTGAAAGTAAAATTTATGTCGGTGGATAAATAGCCTGGTCAAAGCTTTATGTACATCTATAATGAATGTGCGATGTAAATTGTAAGTTGTGTGCTAATAAAATAATAATGCATCTCACAAACCCTGTTATTTTTAACGTGAGGTCACGCGATACAGCAAGTGATACGGAAGTCTAGCAGACGCGGCCTGCGAATCAGTTTAGCAAGAGTGCAGCTTGTTAATACCGGATGCGGCTACTGTTTCCGAAAACATCGCTAGCAACAGAAAACGTATACAGGGTGGCGCAAAGAAAGTGAGACCGCCTCGTGAAATCTTGTGCAAAATTATGTTTTGGGCGGTTTTTAAACTGTAAAATTATGGGAAGGTAGGCGAATGATTACTTAGTTTCGAAATAAATCCTGGAGTAAAACAAGTCTAAATCGACTTTGTAAAAAAATTATGCCGATGGTAGGACTACGACAGCGCGTAAATCATGAAGCGGCCGCCCGAAATTAGTTAGAACAGCACGGACACGGAATATTCGGCGTGTGAGTGAGCTGATTTGCAGCCAGGATGATGATCCTCACAGCCACAAGAATCCAAGGGAATTGAAAGAGAAACTGGCATATCACGAAGAAGAGTGCAACGCATTATAAAGCAAGATTTGCAACTTCAACCGTACAAACGCGTAATAGGGCAGGTTATAAACGAAAACTGCAAATTAAAACAGTTACTTGGCAGATGTCAAAACGAGAGAAGTGTAGGGGCTTACGAAGCATTTGGTTTACAGATGAAAAGACATTGACTCTCGCCACACCGGCTAATTCTCAAAATGATCGTGTTTATTCTGATGCAAGGAAAAAACACAAGTTCCCAGCAAAGAGACTCGTACGCGATCGTGAACATTTCAGTGGTGGCATCGTGGTTTCGGTCGGTGTATCTCGGATGGGAAAAACCAGTGTGATGTTTGTTGAATCTGGAGCTAAAGTGAACAGTGATTATTAATGTGATCACGTCTCAATACAAGGATTGCTTCCGCATAATCGAGCGATATGTAATCGTCAAAGCTGGACACTGCAACAGGACATTGAAGAGTGGCAAAAATTCTCTCAACGGTTTATGAACAGAAGCATTGACCAGTGGCGCAGACGTTTACAAAAACCTGTTGAGAACCGAGGAAGACAAATTGAATTTGATTTCTGATTTGGTATAAATTAGTATTTGGCAACAATTTACTTGTTTTTCTTAGAAGAAAAAGTTACAAAAAATTTATTATTTGAAATTATCCTAGGCGGTCTCACTTTCTCTGCGCCACCCTGTATATTCGTATTCTGTTCTATTCTATTTACGGACTTACAAAGCGCCTCTCACAGTACAACCTAATCAGAGGCGCTTCCAGTGCGAAGGGCCCCTCCTCTGAAAAGTCTTAAGAGAACTAGTAGAAATAGTAGTGTCCCCAGATAACATCAAAGCACGAGTTATAGCAGGAAGGTCATTCCACACTCCACAGCAAAGGGCCAACAGAGGCATAGGCACGATGTTGTGCTGTGGCAGTCCGAGACCGAGGCACTAGAAGGTCATGATGGTCTAAAGAGCGGAGAGGACGTACAGAGGTAGCTGATCACAGAGGTAGCGTGGAGCTTGACCTAAAAACGTTTTACACGTAAGAAAGAGAATTTTAAACTGAATCCGAGCAGCTAAAGGATGCCAATGAAGGTCTTCAGTCATGAAAGTCGAAATATGCAAGTATACTAAGGCGAACGAAAAGAAAGAGAAAGAATCTGCCGATATAATCAACAATACATAGAATGAGCGTTTGTACGAGTGAGCAAGTTTCCAAGTTAGCGAGTGTTTGATTGCGCGAGTGACGAAGTGCGTTAGTTAGTAAGCGAGCGAGACAGCGAGTGGATGAACGAGTGAGCGAGTGAGAGAGTGAGTGAGTGATTGACTGAGTTATTTTTTGAACCGTTGATTGAGCCACTGATTGAGCCATTCAGTCAGCGAATGGCTTGGCGCGTGTGGCGAGAAAGAAAGCTGGTCATTCTATGTATTGTTGATTATATATATTGTTGAGGGGCCGAGACAATGAAAAGTTGAAAACGAAGTTGCCAATTCTTCATCCTGTTGGGCTGCTCTTTTTTTGTTCCTATTCCTTATTCTTCCTTCTATCATCCTCTTATCTCTTCTTCAATTTGCAATATTCATTTTGCGAGCCACACAATATAAATTCCTTGAAAACCGGATACCGAAATGAACGGATCCGTTGGTTGAAACTCAACCATAACCACAGAAATCCTGCGATAGAAAATACTGTTTAGCCTTCCCTGTAGTGCTGTTTCTCATTTACAAATCCCGAAAACTGGACTGAGTCTGTACCACAAATTTAGTAACACAACATATATTGACAATGACTGATTCTACCTAACTCCAATGTGAACCAATAACGTATCAAATAGTGCCGAACGAGCTCCTCCCCACTCCCGATAACAAAGGCTGAGATGAGGCCTTTCACTAACAACGGACGGAAGAGTATTCAAGCATGTATTCACTATTTCGTTATGGCTTCGCTAAACAAAATGTGCACTGCATTGAAATCCGTTCGTGAGTTCTCCTCTTCTCCATACGCTACTCGTCGCTCAATTAAAAACATCATCAATCGTGACAGTCTGTCTGTCTATTTGCCTAATCTGACGATCTGGACTCGGAATGAAACCTAATCATTCTTATTCATCGACCTTTAGATTAGGCCAAGCGCCTGTAAAAGCTGGTTCCCACGACTAAGCTTTTTTTGACGCTGAAGATTGAAGAAACTCGAGTTTACAATTATTTTCAAAAAATTAGGTATGCTGTCAAAACACGATTATGTTTCCGATAGATTTTACAAAAGAATTATGTAGCCCTATAACATAATGAATACGATGTTTGGGTGATGCTTTGGACGAGCTGTTATGGTTTAAGAAGAGAAACATCATTGTAGGGCACAGTGCAGATCATCAGCATCACACAATGATCGTATTGTCACCATAGTAATCATAGTCACAACTAAACGAACGTATATATGTGTGTATGTATGTTTGCTGCTTGTATCTGAAGCAGGCTTGTGTTTGTATGCATGTAACTTGACAATTAATCGTAATTATAATAGATACTATTAGATAGCCTATATAATAGACGTAATATGGCATTTTTACGCCTCTCTTAATTCACCCATTTATTCATTCATTCTCAGAATTTATATAGCGCCACTTCGAGAGATCTGCTGAGAGGCGCTCTCTGCGCTAGTCTATTATGATGATAAGTGTCTTTACAAACGAGAATATTACATTAGTTAGCAAAACAATGCACACTATGCTAGAAGAGTCACCACTGGTGGGCTCACGCAAACACGTGGAACCAACCAACAGATTCACATCGAAAGCTACAGATGGCATGGATGTTAAGAGTCTCTGAGCCAAGTTGCATCGATAGAGTAGAGCAACGACAGGACGGTGGCAGCTTTCCATACACGATGACGCTACCGACGAGCAGGCCCTCACTGATAGAAGATGGCTCACGCCCGGATATTCGTCGAGGGACAAGGAGTTCACATAAATGGCATTCGTTGTGTGTCGGTCGCTAGATCGAAGCGCCTCTATTGACTGAAGGTCGATGTCACTCCAATGGCCCGCGTCGGTCGTCCTCCACCGAAACGAAAACACTCAGCTACAGGCGGTGCACACGGTCCGTATGGCTGAGGCTAGAGTACATCAGACGGATGGTCCTGTTGTACTCAAATGGGTCAAGGCGACTTGAACTTGAACCGCATGACTATCCCACTGATCTAAGCACGTGCGTTTCCAAGTACTCTAAATATATGTAGATAGTTTATTATCTGATTATATATATATACCAACGTATATAAAACACGCAAAAGCAAATTATACATATTTAATAGTTTAATTATTATATTCAACAGCTTACAATTACATACAATATGCGGGAGCAGTTAGCAATCAATTAGGCGACCCGGCCTGTAGACAGTGTTAGGCAAAGGGTTAGTTACTGATGACGTTATAATTATAGATAAATAAAAATCCCGAAATAATTATCATATGTTGTGATGCGGCTACTGCATGCTTCATGCTACATGTCGCTCTTATATTTTAGGAAGCTCCATAAAAATATATAATTAGCCATCAGTCTGTTTGTTTTTGCGTAAACTTATAGGTCGATCTCCGCAGCTAAAGTTAGTCAGACGTCAGACCTACGCGTTAAGTGTTCATATTCATATGAACGCATTTTAAGATTGCTTTTAAGTGAATAATATGAAGTTCAGTTATGGTCGCATTTTAAATGAAAACGTGAGCAGTTCAGAGTCTACTTGAGGGGGGAAAGTATAATAAAATCCATTAAATTAATCGAAGAGTGGAATTGATATGGATTATAAGCATTTTAGGAACATCCTACTATGTGAGTATTAGCTTTGCAATTATTCGATTTATACATAATGTTGTCAAATACTGTAGTAGGCCTATAATTAAGCTTAGCCTATATAGAATGTTTTACTGCATCATTCATTGCTCAAACTTTTATTTGGCTTTTATTAGCAGCTGATGAAAATGAGTTCACATTTTGTCGCCACAGCTTGCAGTCGAGTTCGTCAAGAACAACAAGAAATAATATTCTAATTGTTGTGAAATTGTACAACGTTAATGTAATTATCTGGAAATGTCTCTCAGTTCATTGCGGTATATCAAATTGACAGTAAAACGTACGGATAATATTATACTGGACCCATACAGAACCGAACTATTATCGTTTTGTTGTTTTTGTTACTATTATTACTGTTATAGCTAATAATATCATCATCATCATCGTCATTATCATCATCATCGTCACCAAAATAGTTATTAATAATAAGCAAATTGTATAGCGCAGGTGTTTAATGTACAAGGCACCATCCGATGGCACATCAAAGTGATAGCTAAAATTACACATAGCAATATATTGCATTGAAACTCCTCAGGCGCTTAGATTAGTTAGTTCTTTTGAAGCTATGGTTAAAAGCAATATTGATTAGGGTGGAGTGAAAAAAATTTTTTAAGAAATGAATTCTAATAGTGGTCAAAAGTTGCGACTTGGCTAGAGGAAGAAACACACAAAATATTTTAAATTTCAAATGATATCTTCTGCCCTCTACCACCAATGCAATATTTCAAATTTTAAGCTTTTTTCGGTAAAAATCGCATAGAAGCCATTATGTTTCGTCACAACAGAGTACTGCTATTATACAATATTCTATATAATATTATGAAACCTTAGCTCAATTATGCACCATGCAGCAAAGAACAGATTATAAAATATAATTTATGCTGTAGGATAGAGTCCAAGGATTTGTACCCAAAAATATCTCGGTTCGCACATCATTCTGAATGACTGGTTTTTACATTAGTGAATGTCAATAACTTATGGAATTGTATTGTATCTATATATTTATAAAGCGCTTCTCACAGTGCTCACCAATCAGAGGCGCACCCAGTGTGAATGACCCAGACAAAAAAAGTGGTCTTAAGACAACGAAAGGAGGCACTTGGACCACCAGTTCATGAGGAGGAACGTGTTAATGAAGGGAGCTGATTCCATAGGGCAGGGTCAATGAAGGCAAAATCTTGGAAGTAGGGCTATTAAGCTGGCCGCAGCATTTAGAACTGACTGAAGAGAGGAGAGACAGACTTTTGGGAGGCCAACAAGAGAGAGTGACAGTAATCAACTAGGAATCAATGAAGGCATCAACAACAGAGGTAAAAACGGAGGAGGAGAGGTGCGTCGGCTTGATCTGAGCCGTCAGAGTTGCAAGTAGGAAGATGGCTTAAGATTAGCGATGCGTTTCATAAAGTTAAGCGTGGTGTCGAGGACTACACTAAGACCTCGATCGCTTTCCAAGCAGAGGACAGGAATCTCTCAGCAAGAAGAAGGTAGTCAAGCTCAAGAAGCTGCTGGTGAGTGCCAAGCCAGAGGTGAAGGTCGAGAGAGAGACAGACAGACAGACAGACAGACAGACAGACAGAGACAAGTAAGAGGAAGTGCAACTAGTAAGAGGAAGCTGAACAGAAAGGGGGCCGTGAACCGATTCCTGTATGTCATCTGCATGGAGGTGACCCGTTGGCGAGTGTGTTTAGAAATATGGCAGGAATGTCGGCCGTGTATAGGAAGTAAAGGCGAATGCTGAGCCCTGAAACCTTGTTGTCATCAAATTTGACCATAAAAGTCCAGTTCACAAGACTTTAAGTTTGGGTTTTCTCAATTCGTAGGACCAAGTTTTTCTACTATATGCCGCCTTCTTCCAGAGGTGGAGAGCACGAAATTGAGTGATCCAAGCAAGTCGGTTAGCAGGATCCCTAGTCCAATGGATCGAGCCAGACGGCGTGAGGTCGGCAGCGAGTCCTGACTCCCCGAAGCGGTAGCATGGTGTCGATGGGCTGGTTCATGGTGGAGGAATGGAGGTCGTATAGAGCTGGTCAGCGTTTAAGGCATCAAGCGTCGATGGCGGGAGAGAGATCTCACATCTACGAAGTGCGTCGCCGGGCATCCGACAGTCAAGGGACAAGCGAATGGCATGGAGAGGCTGAGAATGGAGATGGGGCGGCAAGAACTAGATGCCCGCGTGATCTGAAAGAGTAAGTGAATTAAAGCACAGTCCCTGGAAATATTTAAAATTGCAGCACTTAATTGGATTCTGATTTGAACGTGTATTTCATGACTTTGCCACCGCTCGACATAACTCAGAATCATCCAGATCAAGCAAAATTTGGCCTAGCTATTGCCAATTTTCTCTTAATTTTGACATTTTGACCTTGAAATGACCTTGGATTATGTTAGCCCTCTAGTTCTATGTCTCTTCTGATGCAGCCCTTATTGGTCCGATCAAATAGGTAAAAGAATCACCCAAATAGAATAATATTTAGCTGAGTTGTGGCCTTTTCCCTTGAGTTTGACCTTTTGAGGTTGATTTTTGGTGTTTTACACAAGAATGCTTATTAATTTCAGAGGGCTCCTACTTTGACATTAATTAGTAGACCCTAACAGATCTTCATGCCAAATTTGGTGCTTTTATCCGCCAGGTAACGATAATTTCACTAAGCCACCTCACTAACAATATTTAGTTCAAGAAAAATTAATGCACTACATGGACGTTTCCCACAGAATTTATATTGTAAACTTGCCTCGCCGGTAGAGGGCAGAAGACAAAAGGCAAAATCAAAAATATTTTGAACACTACTTACTCTAACATACTGACAACTTTCCATCACTATTAGAAAACGTTTACTGAAAAAACTTTTTTCAAGACTTTCACTCCACCCTAATATTGATGCCATTAAACACACGCACATAATTTATCTTCCAACAGAGTCTGGGTAACGTATATCTCTTAGTGGTCTGCAATTACGATTAGTCCAAGGCGGCACGCCGACAAAAGAGCGCCCGACAAAAGAGCCCCGACAAAAGAGCGCCGACAAAAGAGCGACCGACATAAGAGCGAAGGGATCTATCAACGGGGCTTATCAAGGGACGACAAGCAAAAGGACGAATTTAAACAATTAACATGTTACGGCCTATAGTTCTAGGAGGTCAAGTGCAGAAAATGAACTAGAAATTGAGCGGCACGTCGCCGGAGTGAATCAACCAGAGTCGTCCAAGAATAAGTCAAGTCAAGTCAAGTAAAGTATTTTTTTATTGCAACCAATTTTCGCACATTAATAAACCAACGAGGAAAACACACTGGCTACAAAGGGGAGGCCAAAAAAGGGATCGCAATCCCGCAAGGAGGGACACCCTAAGTAAAGAATTACCAAAACAATCGAAGGATGGAATTGAATGAAGATACAGAATGGAAAAGATTATGTATGTGCAATTAACCAGAAGACTGCAGGTTATCATTCCAACGTACGCGAACACTACTTTGATGGAATATACCTCCGCGGCGTTGAACATAATCTTGAACTGTAACTTTTCTAGTGGACTCAATAACCAACACGAACGTTTTAGAACGTTTTTAGACTTTTCGTTGAACAGTATTAGTATTACATTCAGACATTCATTTGGTATTAAATTCTCTTTTCTTCAGAGTCTGAGACTATTTAGACTTAAACTTCGCGTATTTTATACTTTTCGTTGAACAGTATTGGTATTAAATTCAGACATTTAGACCTATTTAGCATTAAATTCTCTTTTCTTCGTAGCACTTTTTTGAATGCATATATAGCACTAGGATTAATCTTTCTGGTTGCTTTGATTTATAATCTTAAAAGTAGCCTACATGTGTGGTCGTCTCAACATCGCTCTTATGTCGGTCGCTCTTTTGTCGGCGCTCTTTTGTCGGCGCTCTTTTGTCGGTCGCTCTTTTGTCGTGCTACCATCCAAGGCAAACAGAGGAGCAAACTATATAAATGGTTCAGACGCTGCTATGAGTTCAAGCAGTTAGGAAATTAACTATGTCGATCATAAGCAAACATAGACAATAAAGAAAAATTTGTCTTTTCGAGACATATGTTTTCATATTTTTAAGTAAAATTAACTTGGAAACGAACTTTCTATTTTAGATGTCCTTTTGCAAGCTGTATGCCGGCACCATACAGTGGACACATCATTAGAGGAAGTTGTTGAAGGTGATCGCATTGAAATAGAATGCATCACGAACTCGTCCCTCGGAGTTGATTGGAAGTTCAAGAATGCTACAAACGAATTCAGCCTTTATTGCGAAGGCATAGTTCCAGATCCATTCAAAATGGAATATTCAGTGACAAACGTCGATAACAGTTCAAAGAAACTATCCTATCTTTCAATAGCAGGAGTAAAAAAGTCAAATGTAGGAACGTATTTCTGTTTGAATGGCGAGAATCAACAAATCCTGGCATCAGTGGACCTTGGACTTTTAAGTAAGCATCAGCTGTGACATAATGTGATCGTGAGTTGTATCAAAACACTGTAATAATATATAAATTTTTACCAGTGACTTGATTAAAACATTGACGTAGCGCCCATGACAATACTGAGTTACATATTATGCGAATCTTTAGTCTGTTGCTCAATGATGCATCATAAGAGGATTAATAAGATGCACATAAATACATAATTATTTAATTATGTTTAATTATTATTATTAAATCGCCATTATATTGAATTAGACTCTTCGAGTTTGACATATGATGCCGCAAATTAATAATGGAAGATTGTCCACACTCCTGAATGCAGACTTCGATTGTCTCGAGACACTATCTCGGTCTCGAGACACTGTCTCGGTCTCGAGACGTCTCGAGATAGGTTTTTTGATGTCTCGGTCTCGGTCTCGACCCCACTGTCTCGGTAGCGGTCTCGAGGTCATTTCTTGACTTTTTGGAAATTGTCTCGAAGCGAAAGTCTTGTTCTCTTGTAGAAGCGGTCTCCATAGTTCTCGCGCAAACTGTCTTTAGTTCTGAACTTCTGACAGTATCGCACAACAAAATTGACCTGTGCCGAACGGATAAATAAACAAACCGGAAGTTTAGAAAAGCTGTGTTTCTGGTATTAATTAAATATTTAAAAGATCAGTTTTCAATTTGTACTTTATTGCTTTATTTCAATTTGCTAATTTTCTATCAGAGCAAATATCTTAAAATGTCTCATAAAGAACCTGAAATAGTTAAATTTGCATTCACGCAATTTGAAATCAATTATAAACAAAGTAAATGGCCGCTGGTGTAAAGCCAACAGGAGCGAAACGCTTGGAACATCATCTAGTTTCGCAAGGTGAATGATGTGACTTTTGTCGCTAATATATGGGATTTTGTTGGTTTCAATTTTAGAAGATTTTATAATGGCTGAAATATTTAATTTCTTCATAGTTTATGCAATTCAGGTGATCGACGGATTTCAGCGACTTGTCCCTGGTATTAGACTTCAAGAGTTGAGAGAAAATTGTTTTGGGATTTGGGTCAAATGTGTATTTCACTCGTTTTGAACTGTCTTGAACTGTCTCGGACCTCGTGTCTCGTCTCGGTCTCGGTCTCGGACCCCACTGTCTTGGTCTTGGTCTCGGTCTCGGACCTCACTGTCTCGAAGTTTGATGTCTCGTATACAAATCTGCCTGAATGTCAGCACTATTTAGATCTCTAACCTCCAATACATTACAATCATTTAAAATGACATAGCCGGTAGACAGTTTCAACCTTTTGTCATCACTGAGATGATTAGAATTCAAATACGGTTGGAAGGGTCCCTGCTACTTACAGGAACCCTTTAGTAAGTTTTTTCAATATGTGTGCGTTAATGCACCGTTTAAAATATCACTATTGTAATTTAATGAGGCAGACGTGAACTTACCCTGCCATAGCTGTTTACCACAGTCGCTGCGACATTGCGAATGACCGTTATTGAAGCATTTGGGGGGTCCGGTGGCGCGTTGGATAACATCTGGCGAAGAGTGCGAGAGGTACCGAGTTCGAGCCCCGTTAGGGCGGATTTGCTTTGTAGGCTGCTATTAGCGCCGTTGTATTACAAGCTGTCTGTTCTGTTAGTAGTTAACTAGTTAAGATTTGTTTCAATTGCATAACATGTAAATGTACAGCGCAGTGCGTTTGTCAGGCGCTAAATTAAAGAAAAGATTATTTATTATATTATTATTATTACATTACAATTAGGCCTAATGCGATAAATATAATCTCAAATGATCTAATGGTTTCCGGCTTGTGGACTTGGGTTTGCCTCTGAGGTTAAGATGGATTAAGCTGTCCTGGTGCCTTATTATACCACAACCGCTCTGCCCAGTTTGGTTGTCGTTAAGGGCTTTGTGTTGTGCATTTAGAAAACAGTAAGCCCATACAGTTTTAAACTCAAATTGAGGAAGTGGTTATCATCTAATAGTTAAAACTCAGCATGTAGAGATATAGCATAAATATCGTTGCCATTTTTTTTAAGCAATTCCAATTTGTGAGCCAAAAACAAATTCTACGGAGACTATATATGAGACGTTTTGTTTGCAACTTCACCTCTGTTGGCAACATATCGTCAAGATCAAAATGGATCTTGCACGAATTCCACACCAACAATATGCAGCAATGCGAACGTAGGGAACATATTATACTGTGCAATTCCCATAAACAGAAAAAATCGAACTTTCTTGCCATTTGCGACGAATCTTGCGTCCCACGTTATAGAAGTATGTGAAATCAGCTGCAGAAATTGGGGTGAGTTCCACCATTTGCCTCAAAATGTGATCACTTGTTTTGCCTAAGCTATGACAATTAACCTAAATGATTGTATCGTATCTGGGCATTTATAAAGCGCCTTCAGCAGTAATGACTATTTAGAGCGTGAGCACTCCGAAGAAACAGAAAAGTTTTCAAGCAACGGACCGAAGTGCCAAAATCAGCCTGAATTTGTTCGGGAAGGTTATTCCCCAAAGAAGGACCCATACTTGCAAAGGCGCGGCGTTGAGCAATGGCTCTCACTGCCGGAGCACGCACGCTTGTGTGTACACGACAAGCGCTACACTAAATGATGGACGTTTAATAAGCAGTAAATTGTTATTCCAAAAATTAATGTAAATAAAACACTTGAGAACTAAGCAAAATACGAATCTGCACTTAGAACGTTATGTTCAGCGTTTACAGTCGGAAGCGTCACCTAATCTAAGATCTAATCAATAATCGTATACATCGCTTTCGTAGAAATATATCTCTCGGTTTGAACTAAGGAATATTAAATAAACTGTTTTAAACAGGTGTGCTTTCAGAGGAAATATCAACTGACGGTTTTCGGACCATAAGTTTGAATACGTCAATTCAAATTAGCGTTCTTCTTCAGTGCTCGGTGAAATCAACGACCACACAAACACTTACAAGATCTCATGAACCAACAGGTATGACCATTTCAACACAAGGTAGTTATTAATACCAAATAAACGCTGAAAGTAGGTGCTATTTTGAATTTGTTATGCTATTCGAATTATTATTTATACCAATTTCCAATAGTGCGTTCCAAAATCCTTTCAAAGCGCTAAATAGACGAATAATCACAAAAGATTTAAAGTGACTAATTGTTCCTTGTGCATTAATCAAAATATGCTATAAAGCGGGTCATTGCCTTTAGTCCTTACTTGCAAATGAAGATTTTTAAGAATTAGGCTTTTGAACTAGAATTTGGAACAATTTCATAATGTCAGTAGGTAGGTGTTATGTGGCATAAAATTCACCATGTTGTTTAAATAAGGATAGCCTTATTAATAGTGACCCAAAGATAGAGGGATTTAGATATAAGAGAACAAGCAAGCAATAGTGTTTCAAATGAAGTCTAAATCCGGTCAGTTGCTTTACCTGGTATAGACTTGGGTTTGGTGCGTTATTGGTTGATGACTTGCAGGCCTGCATTATACAGACGCTGTTAACACCCCTACAGAATTGGGCCAAGTTGTAGACAAATGTGGAGTGTTTCGATAAGTTTGAAGTCTCCTGCAACATAACTGAAGTTATGTATGATCATCAGTGTGTTGGTGTTAGGCATAGTTTGGCGCTAGTCAGTGTAGGCCTGCACAGCATAGCTGAGTTGGCTGGGCCCAGCAACAGGTTGAGCTAAGTCTCAAAACAAATGTTATTTGTAGATGTTATTTGTAAATGTTGCTGGTAAATTTTCGACGACATTTCACGTGTTCTGCCTTATTGCACTCCCTATAATTACCATGTTGAAATGATGCAGCGTGCGGAAACATTAACTGCAGACTGTCTGTCCTCTACGTTTTGGATGGTTTACATAGTTTCAGATGGAATCGCTCACAGCAGCGTACTGACTATAGTCATCGTCATTTTGGGAATTACAAATGTCGCCTCAATCACAATTTGCTTAGTTGTGATATTAAAGCGGAAGAAAGGTATGCAAAGCTTTACCTAGCGAAAGCCAATGGCATCTCTCTTTGTGAGCAAAATCGGCTTTAAAACATTAATACCTTTCGCATTGTTCTTAACGCATCATAATGTAATAATATATTTATGAAAAGATGAGAAGGGTATACAAAATAACAAAACACACAATTAAAATGAACGAAAAGCAATCGCGATAAGTGATGGTGATTACACACACTGATTACACACACTTTACAAATTCCTTTCATATTTGTTTTTAAGATAATTCAAAATTTTAGAGCTTCTCGCATAATGGTATGTGAGAATACTTTGGGAGACCACAAATAAAGCGGGCGGAGGCTTTAAGAATGGACTGAAGCTTGGAGAGGTTTAGTGAAGAGAGACCAGCGAGGATGGAGTTGCCGAAGTCGACCCTAGTACAGATCAGATCAAGCTGACCAGTTATACATAAGAATGTGGAAAAGTTGGTCTCGAGCTCCTTATTCACCCTAATAAAATCCTCAGTTATTCAATTTAAAAATCTGGGCATGGAATGTACTTGATATCCTAGGCAAGTCTGCTAAATAGAGAACCACATAGACACAGGAAATAATTTAAAATGACGAATACCGCAATTACCCATGCACGTGATGACTCATTAGATAATTAATTTTTACCCAACAACCGCCCATCTACAGCAGCACGTATCGGACAATATCTGCGTAGCAGGTAATGGACTAAAATTAATTATCGTGACATCGCAATTTACATAAATTGACATAGCTCTTTTGCATCGGTTTTCCATGTTGTCCTTAAGTTTGTACTTGAAATATTCTGAAATTTCGTGCTTACATATTCTGAATTTGTTTTTATAAACATCAATAGAATCTACGTCTACTTAAATTATGCATGCATTCATACTGTACACACGTGTCCTTTATTTTAATCTTTAGTCATTATCGACATGAGCGAAGGAACCTCCTCAGCATATAGGGGTTTATCAAGAGAAGCCCCATTACCAGTATCCGAATATACGGAATTACAAGAAGATCGAATGCACGATCAGCATCCAGTTCATGCAAGCCAAGATACAGCAATGACGATGTACATGGAACTAATAGAGTAGACTTCGTCGCGTCTTTCAGCGGAAACGCTTGAAATTTTATATTCATGAACATTATACATTGCACAAATTATAGACACCGCTTTTATTATTACAACACTAAATAAATGTAGACGCAGTTTATCTAAAAGAGTGAACAGTAGGTCCAAATGTTTAGCAGTTTAACTTACACTCGTAAGAATTGGGTGTCACGCCACTTCGTCTACCAACATTTCGTCTACGACACTTCATCTACCGACATTTCGTCTACAAAGTTATTTTATATTGTCACTTTAAAATGGAAGCTGGATTGATGAAATAAACTTTTTCCCTAAATGGAAGTGGGATTGATAAAAACATCCCTGTGTTGAAATAGAAGCTGGATTGATTGAAATAATTTTTCCAGTAAATTGAAGCTGGAAATCAACCTGGATGCATGGCTGAAAATAAGTTCCCATTCAATAGAAGCTGGATTGATGAAAATAATCTTGCCAGTAATTAGAAGCTGGATTCCTGAGAATATATAGCACGTTTTAGCGAAACTATAAAAAGCGGCCTCTGTTGATTAGCCGTAATGGATAAAGATACACTTGTAGACGAAATGTCGTTAGACGAAGTGTCTGTAGACGAAATGTCGGTAGACGAAGTGTCTGTAGACGAAATGTCGGTAGACGAAGTGTCTGTAGACGAAATGTCGGTAGACGAAGTGTCGCGGAACCAATCTAAGAATTGTTATTGGGTTGCCGCTAGCAATCGTTCTTACAGTGCGACGTTATTTCAATGAAAGTTTGCTGAATCTTTTTTTCTAGTATAATAGACTACATGTAGAAAGTTTAAGTAATGATATATTGTAGCCTCGATGTTCAGCAGTTATTACACAGTAGCCATACTTTTATACAAAATATATAAATACATATATTTTAATATCTTTTTGAAAGGCTGTTTCTTAAACTGATGAAACAACAGTGTATAGTTTTCAACATGTATGATTTTTACACATAGCCAGAGCTTATGTGTTTTAAGGTAGGGCAGACTAGCTTTGAAGAAATTCCTGGTAATGGAGGCTGCGACTGGGACTATGATGGCTTTATGTTGCTAATGCACAGCTTTATAACGTTACTTTTACATAACGTTTAGCCATTTGGCTACTTGCAAAAGTTGCTTAATTAAAATCAGAGCCGAATGTAGGCCTAATAGTGGCGGCGCTAAGATTTTAAGTTAGGATCAATTTTTAAACCTTTTCCTATGAACGATGCAGAAACCAGTGGTTGATTAGAAAACGTCGGGGATTTGGAACAAAGCTTAAATTTCCTGAACAAAATTTGGCCATAAGTAAAAATAAACAATGGAAATCTTACGGTTATGCTACTTTATACACAACTCATTGTCATCTATTATAATAGGCCTACGTCATTTTGCTCGATTGATTTCTCACCTTCCTAATAGACGTACTCTCAGATATCATCGTTCAGGGTCAACCAATTGCAATGGCTTCACCTCTCTGACCGCATTCAATTTAATGTCCTCAAGTCCCAGCTGGGTCTTGCTCCAAAATATCTCAGGGATCTCATTCGTCCTCCTCTTTCTGCATCTTCTCATCAGCCTCTCCTATATCTGGAACGGTCTGACTTCTTTGTCCCACGAGTTAGGACCACAATTCCTCAAACTCGATCCTTTGCCATCATTGGAATGCCCTTCCCTTGGCTCTGCGTGAGACTTTCCTTTCTGGATCATTGACTTCATCTCTCTCTACTTAAAACCTATTTCTTCTCTCGGGGTTCTAGCACTGGGAGGCCTACTGAATGGCCACGGCTGTGAGCGGCGCTATAAAATTGCCAATTACATTACACTACATACAATACTGCATAACATCAACTGCTGTGAAGCCAAGTCAGACATTTGTTAAAACAGTCCTGAAACATTTTGCAGGTGTCATTCAGTCATTCAACCAGGACGTAGAATTTTGCTACAAAACACAGAACTCTTTCGTGAATACCGATTGCTGCCGCTTCGCTTGCCAAAATGACGTGCTGTTCTAATTACGACGGTGTAGGTAGGCCTCTACACTGCTTTGGCAACTGCCTGGTTTTTATTTTCCAGTTAGCAAAAAATTGCTTCGTACCATATCATGCAGCAAGAGCAACAGGATGCTTTAAAAATAGGCCTCACTGTTTTCTTTCACAACTGAGCAGAGACTGTATTGTCTTCGCTCAGAAACTCGCCTCTGAGTAGGTTCCTTGAAGGGGCGCTATATAAATGCTCGGAATGAATGAATAAACTGATCGGGCATCCGACCGGCAGTTATACCCTTCCGGATCGTTACTTTCATGATCCTAGTAATTTACTGCATCAGGATTTATCTTTGTGACGAGTTTAAAATGGAATGTGCACAGCTGGAAAGTTAATAAGCTACAATCAATTTAGATGAACATCAACCATTACTTGGCAGTTTATCTAAAGGTCATTAAAGTCTACAATAAGCTACCCATGTGAAAATTGCTGATAATTATAATGTCTCTGGATATTGACATTTTGACGTGACAGCTCTAAAAACGTTATTTTCGATTTTGGCTTCATAGTGTATTAGGTCTTCGCATGATTAATTTTAACGAAATATTAATATAGGCTGTACAAAAGGGTACATGCATGTAGTCATTTTATGGTAACATCAATGTGGTCTCTATCTATTTTCTGTTTTTAAAAGCAAACATCCCCATGTCCAGTTTGTTGAAAAGCAGAACAATTTGCCCTGGGCATTAGTAAAATAGTTTCGGCTTATTTAGCAATCCTAGCTAATAATTTATATGCTGTCCTATTGAGAGTTGTGTTCGTCTCTAACAACTAGAGCTCCACTGACATATATATATACAATATTTCATTTCTTACCTGGTGGAGCTAAATGATGGAGAAAAGATGCATTGAAGTACGCCAGTTACTTTTGATCCAGGTTGTTGAGGTCTTATTATCTCAAGGTAAATTTTAACGTGGTTTATTCTGTAGTTTGTATATGTCTGGTGATTCTATACCGTGTTGTTCGGTTCTGCAGTTAACCTCGTTCACTGGGTCGGCAATCATTGTGTTCTTCAGCCCATATACAGGGTCTATAATTATGTAAGCTCAACACTTCCCATATCAACTTCAGCTATCGTGCTCTCTCATGTAACCCCGTAGACTACTCCTCGAACAGTTTCTGATAACATTCGGGCATTGTTGCACTTGCTCAGATCTGTTAGCTGGTTCCTCAAAAACGGCGCAGTCGCAGACCTTTCTGACTTAAAACACGTAGACTGTCGAGGCGCAGACAAGAAATGAGACATTAATCTTGAAGTTCTCTAATCTTATTGACTTCATCATAATAGAAGAGAAAACTTAAAGCGAAATCAAAGCAGGAATCAGTTCTCATTCAGTGAAGCCCGATTTTGTTCGCTGTGCAAATGATATGATGTCCAATTACTGTGTGTTGCGTAACGTATATCGTAAAGCTCCCTAGCAACTTATTTCCAGAGATTCTCATTTGAAAATAGAAGGCGATTGGAAAATCGATCGCGCTGGATTGCGTAGGCTATCGGTGCGCGATCGACTTCGGGAGCTTTGTTGCTTTCAATGATTTCCGAAATTAGTGACACTACGAACTTACAAAATAATGACGTTACGAGAGAGGCGTCCACAGTGTTGTTATGACCAATCACATTGCACGAAATAGGACCGGATCCGTCAGCAGTCATTAGGTCACGTTAACGGTGAGTTCCGAACGCATTCACCGCCACCGCAAGTAAGTAAAAATAAAGTAATGCAAATTTATTTTAGGTAAATAAAATAATGGCTCCAGTTTCCACTTGGAGAAAATCGATCGCGCTCGATTTGCGCGATCGATTTACCGATCCAACAGACCCTCGCTAGGCGATCGACCAAGGAGATCGATCGATCGATCGCCTTAAATGAGACGCTCTGCTTATTTCGTCAAGTTGGAGATAACATTCAGATGAATTGCGTTACCAATGAATTCCCGTAAAAGTTCGTCTTGTTATTATTACCTGAATTTGTTGTTAACAGTATTACTATCCGAAAGCGTCGACGGATATCTACTTGAGGCGCCTCGTGATACGATCGCTTTATTGGGAGACAGAGTTGAGTTGGACTGCATCACCAATTCATCCCGTACATTGGATTGGCATTTCACACGTCATGGCAGCGCTCATGATGAATGGATATCTAGCGGCAACGAAAAACGCCCAAACACTTCAGACTCCTTCAGAATACTTGAGTAAGGAAGTTGGTCGGTTTGCTCTCGTTATCGATCCTGTGTTTATGTCACTCGCCGGAAGATATGAATGCGATGACGGAGATGAAGTTAAACCATTTTCCGCGGAGGTCTCTGTTTTAAGTAAGAAAATTTCATCAAGCATATCTTATAGCACTCATTATCGTTGTCGTCGTCGCATCATCATTATCATTGTAGTCATCTTTCTCATCGTCACCTTCATGCATGCATGAATCTATGCATAAACTATGTAGATTTTTTATCTGATGAATGTAAATTGGCAATCAATCAAAAATATAAACTGAATAAAACAGCAGCATACACTTGGATGAAGTAGGCCTACTCCATTGTAACTTATCACACTACGCTTACTTCTTATCCATTGATGGTACGGACTTAGCAGTGTAATCATAAACTGCGAATTTTTCCAGTGTCAACAAAGATTAGTCGTAATTAGTAATCTTACAAGCCCATAATCTAGACGAGGTCGATGAGGCAATGGTTTGGGAGATTCCGTCATAGATTATGATTTCAGGCAGACAGATAGATTACGGTAAATCGTATTTGGAATGTAAAGGACATAGAAAGAATTGCGCAGCAGATCATCGCAATGGTGCTAATATTATATCCAATCTAATCTCACAGCGTCTGTGACGGTATCATTACCATGTACTAGGGCATCAAACAATGGCACTTAGAAGGAAAGTCCCAATCCGGTGAATTCAAATGGTCAGTCCGCGGAAAGACAGACTAAAGAGGACAAGTACGCTGCAAAAAGATGTCAAGGGAGGAGACCGGAAAGACACAATGGACCTACCAGCGCAGAAAGATTGCCTAATTATTGTGCTGCAAGGACACCAGGGTATGTGTAAATTCTCTGTTGCGCTACATTAAAATGCTAAACTGTTTACGACAATATGGCCAAATTTTACTGTAATGCACTACTGATGCAGGTCTGATTGCTTTCAGATTCAAACCCGGTCTGTACGGAATTGCGCCATGACATTATGTCTTCGAAGAGCGTATTATTCTGCACGTTTCGCTACGCTGGATTTACGAAACCCGAACTACAATGGTTGAATGACGACAAGTCGTCCTGGCAAGGTTATTGCGATACCGCAGCAAACGACAACGTTCGATGTATATTTGAAAGTTCTTGCAAGCTAAGTGTCGAATCACAGAGTGGGTTGATTATTTTCAAAGTTTGCGAAGGAAATTCATACATTTGCGTATGGGGTAAGTCTACGAACTATTAATGAGTTTATAGTAATTTCTCGCATTTTGAAAGGTCTAAGCATCTGCAGCGGCTTGCGTTGATGAAAGGTGTATCCGGCGTGATTATAATTGAAAAGAACTCTGACATTGGACTTCAAATATCGGTGGAATTTAGCAACATTTTTATATTGCACGTTTTAAAAGTAAATTTAAGGCATATTGTTTGCGAACGTAAAAACACACATTGAATGGCTGTTTCTAACACGGCCTCATCTCTGGACAACCCCTCTGACACGACGCAGCAATCATGGATGAGCTGGTACCCTGCGCCTAGCTTTACAATGGCGATTTGGAAGTGTGGAGTTTACAATTACGATTACTAAACAGAATTTATTCGTCCTTGGTTCCGTTTCCTATAGTATTCCCTAAACTTTGGCCGAATATGACTGCGTCTTATTTCCTTTAATTAAAAAAAGTTCAAATGTTATGGGAAGAATCATGTTTGATACTTATAAGTGTATGAAGCAAGACAAATCGGCCAAATCGAAAGACTAAATGGAACCTGAAGTAGGCCTACAATGACGGTCATTCTTGATCTAATTAGCATTCTAATATTAATACAATTATACAATTATAGACCCCTATGGAATAAAGACGTATCAATGGATGTTGTTAAGTGGGCTAAGTAATGATTACCGTCTTAAGCGCCAGTACAGGAAATGCTAGAATCCTTAATCTGAAAAAAGTGTGCATAATATTTTGTTGAACAGACAGCAGTAGAAAGACTTCATCATTGAACGCACTTCGTGTGAAAGGTATGAATAAGACGATTGGTAGTTGGCAGTGTTCAGAGTCTACACCGACAGTTGAATTAAATTCAGGTAATTGTCGCATATTTTTTATAATTATATATATCTAATATATAATAGATATATTGTTGCATAACTTAAAAGTTGCGAAAATTACGTAAGCTTTGAACAGACCGATTGCATCACTAACTCAATGGATATTTCTATGATATATTAATTCGAACACATGATAGTGCGCCAGCCGATATCATACCATCTCCACAGACATTCAATTGGCGGCCTAGACGCATCGAGCAAGCTGCCGAAATTTTAGAAGAGACTGTGTTACACGTAGGTGTGTCGTAATAGAAATTTCTAATGTAAATAATCGCTCAGAACTAACTGACTAAGCGTATCATTGCGTTTATATAGGCCGATATGTATTTATATGTTTACGTACCTGTGAATTTTATATATGTGAAATATATATGTGATGTGATTTCGCTCTTTTAGAAACGTGTTCATGCAACGGGACAACAATTTCGATCTCGGTGTTGATTGGATTCGTCGTTATATTGGGAATTACAACTCTCACAACAATTATTATATGCATAATCGTAATAAAAAGACTGAAGAAGGGTTTGTATATTACTAACAAAATATCAGCAGCTTCTATTTCTTTAACTTCCAAGTTGCCATATTTTCTTAGATTATTGCATTTTTTGTGAAATAGAAACGATACATGATACTGACATAATTATGTAAAGACTAATGTGTGTGAATTAGAGCGATCAAAATCAAAAACACGTCCGAACTCGCTATTCGTTTTGCTCTCAGCGTTCACAATCAGCAGACCTAAGTTCCGAATGCAGCTTTATAATACTGTGTTCAAACTGTCGAGAGGGTTACGGTCAAGTCTGAAAAACATATATACACTGAAATTCTTCGTATTTTACTCTTTTTTCTATTAGGCTACATAGGCCTATAGACTATCGGATTTAGATCAGGTTTTTCACACTGCTTAGGGTTTTTGAAGCTACCATCAACAGAAGACTTCTGCATTTTGGGGGATATTGGCGCAATTGAAGTTATTACATTGGATTACTGGATTATATGCTAGATTGGATTTTGTGCTTGATTAGATTTGGTCGTGTTAGTCTTTACATGCAATTTCTTGCAGTTATTCTCTATGTTTTTACTGTAACGGACAAATTTTTTTATTAAAGTTTCAATATAGGCCTTCGTGAAGTAGTTAGTTATCTGCATAAAATTGTTGTAATAGGCCTATCATATTTTTTTTAATATGCATACAGGATTGTTTATCTTTGCGTATTATGTGTAATATTAAGGATCGATTTCAACAGACATCGCCCCAGCAACGCAGGCAGCGAAGTCAGACTACGAGAACGTTGAAATGGAAGCAGATCGAATGCCTGGTCCTCTGAGCAGTTATGAAAACGTGGATCAGCCAGAGAGTGCGTACATTGGTTTGAATATGGCAAGCCACCAAAATCAGCAATTGGTTACCTACACCAGTATACAGTTGATGTCTTGATCCAAAACACGATTCAGTATACGTTGTGGATCCATTCAAGCCCGGGGCGTTAGCGGAACCCCAGTAGGCTACTACATTCACACCCGTCGCGTTATTGGCTAAAACCTGTCACGTGAACTTGTTGTCTTCCCTTGGAATTTCGAAATGGCGGACATTTTGAGGGTCGGTTGACTCGGTTAGGATCAGATTCAGATTCGTGGGGTCTTTTAGGGTCAGATTAGGCGTCGTGAGGGTCGGTTAGGGTCAGGGTTAGGGTTAGTGTCGTCATTAGAAAACACGGTGAACAACCTTCCACCGCAATCGGGAATGTTTGTCGGCAGGTTCGTTTCAGGTACTCAAAATTATGTGACATGCATTGACCAATTGCGAGGCGGGCGTGCTTCTAGTCCCAGCCCAGGTATAGGCTCACGTCGGGCGTGACTGTATCCACGACCTTCAGTATAACGAAGGTCACAGAGCAGAAATACTTTTGGGTTTAACAGATCTTTAAAATTGTTTTGATAAGACTATTATGATAAGCATATTTCCAAAGTTCAATCTGATTTTGTGTAGAACAATCTATAGAAAGATATGCACATCCTATCAAGTCATTTCTGTTCCATATTGAGTGATTTTAGCGCTGTTTGATGCTGATCATATGGTTGCAGAATTATTCAGACTCCAAGAATACCAAAACTGACAGAAGTTAATTCTAGAAAAGTGCTCATCAGTTTAGATTATGCATAATAGCTTCATAATGTATTATAATTAAGTATTTTACTTATTCCGAATTACTAACCCACTCCAGGGTAGAGCGTAACTATAACATATGGATAATAAATGCTTCCGTTACTTTTTTGTTGATTTATTTAAGTGTACGATTTATTTCAATTATTAAAAAGTTGTATTACCGAACTGCTACATTGTAGATATATTATGTGCTCTAAATTGGCATGCTGTCTAAGTTGAGACTGACTTGACATGTCCAAGCATACTGTTAAACTTATTGAGAGCTGATTTCACATCTATCGCTCCTTGCATAATATGACGGCTACTGAATTACTACTGTAAGGCATACTTCGAAATTCAGGCTATATTATAATGCTGCTTTAATCTTGATGCCCTAGCCTTTAGTGTTCGCTGTTTAAATAAATATTACTTTACCAAACTAAAATCTGATCTTGTAGTGTAATATAATGTAATTATAATACTATAGCGCGCTTTCTTAGTAGATACGGAGGCAGATGCCCACCAGCCATAATAATTTTACAGTTGGGTAAGAACGACGAATTTCTCAGACAGTTTGCATTCCCGGAAGTCAGTGTTGTGTACAGAATTTTTTATATGTCTATGGAATCGTTATATAGGCCTACTTAGTGTTGTCTCCCAAAGGACTTGGATTCACTGAACCACTTACTTGGACGTAGACAGGACTGTTGCTGCAAACGAGGCGTGTGGTGAAAACGACTCTAGTGAAAGTTCAAGTTCTGATGAAGTAGCTGCAGTGGTGATCACTGATCAATCTGACTCTGATGTTAATAAGAATTTCAATGCTCCCTCTAGCGATGAACCAACCAATATGCGATGAATGAGAAATTGAGAATGACACATTGGCACAATGCAGAATTTCTGAATATGCCAGATTTCACTTTTCACAAAAAGGTGGTTACTGATTAGGCCTACCAGCTACCGCCTATGTATGGTATAGACCGTATTGGGTCTATGTAGACCTACATAGCATACTTAGTTCACACACGCATCATGCGCTCTACGCCAATTATAATTCTGGATTAATTTTTTGTTTCGGGCAGAAGTAAAAGCTTGCGACGTCTTGCCCCCCACCACTGAAATTCCCCTACGCCTATGACTGACTCTCTCAGTCTTCGAAATTACTGCAATTAAAAGATATTAATTATGATGAAATGTGTAGGGGCCTACATGGCTGTAGACCTATTTGCGCCACAAATTGTGTGCTAATGAAATAATAATAGCCTACTGTAACAGCCCACATACCCTGTATTGTTTTGACATGAGGTCACGCGATAGCTCAAGCAATGTGGAAGGCAAGTAGACGCGGTCTGTGGCTCAGTTTAGCAATACTGAAGATCGTTTGTACCGGATGTGACTACCATAGGCCGACTCTTTGGGAGCATTGGGTGCCAGTGCACCCATAGAGAAAGTTCAACTTGAGAAGTAGGCCTACAAGTAACCATAACCATAACCATAATCATCATTTTATTGAACCAGCCAAAACATTCAGTATGGCAAGTATTATTCAGTTGATATTTCATACAACACAAATACCCAACATTGAATGATCTCACAACCCCTACAATTCTACATAAATAATAAATAAATAATAACAATGAAACGCCCGAACGTCTCCGAAAATGCGTTTAAGCTAACTAAATATTACTTAATACGGTCAGAGACGGTTATACTGTCGAGTTTATACAGAGACGCCTACTCCGTTTTGTACTGCTGGCGACGTATTCGGAAACCGTAGTCACCATATAGGCGCCGACTTTTGCTTTCGTCTCTGGGTTCACGAGTTCTACCGCGGGAAAAAAAAATTCTTCATTGCCGTGAAAGTCTAGTTTCGTTGTGAGCTACTGCTTCATGCTACAGGGCGCTCTTAAATATCAGGAAGCTCCATGAACATATAATTCAGCCATCGGTCAGTTTCTTTTTATATATCAGCTAGCTTACAACAAGAAAAGTCAGACCTACGCATTAAGTGTGAACATTTACATAAACGCATTTAAGATTGCTTTTAAGTGAATATTGTGAAGTTCACTGCTAGACGTAGATCTATTTCAATGAAAAGGTGAGCAGTTCAGAGTCTACTCGAGTGAAGAAAGTCTGCAGAATCAATTA
Source organism: Aporrectodea caliginosa (assembly GCA_020284085.1). Taxonomy (NCBI): domain Eukaryota; kingdom Metazoa; phylum Annelida; class Clitellata; order Crassiclitellata; family Lumbricidae; genus Aporrectodea; species Aporrectodea caliginosa. The sequence goes on along the minus strand of JACEVL010000375.1, from coordinate 351,937 downwards.
AGATCATCGAAAGGCGGAATGGATATGGCAAACAAACATTTTAGAAACATCCTTCTGTGTGAGTATAAGCTATCTGCAGTTGTTCGATTTCTATTTCAGGTAAAGCCCGCATAATAATTATTATCACACGCTGCAGTATTAGGCTTAGGCCTGTATTGATTGTTTTGCAGCACCATTTATTACGCAAAGCTTTAACTGGCTTCTATTGAAGGCTAACGATGATGACTGAGTTCACTGCTTATTATTTTTAGCCGAAGCTTGCAGCCGAGTTCGTCTGGGGCAACAGCAGATAATAATATTATTGTACAAAGATAATATATCTGGAAATGTCTTTCAGTTCTTGCGGTACATCAAAATGACTGTAAAGCGTAGACATTACTGATAGTACTGTACCTATACAGAGCCGAATTTTTAATATTATTGTTATTATTATTGTTTTAGTTACTGTTTAGTTACTATTATAGTTATTGTTGTTGCTATTATTATTAATATCATGATTCAGCCCAGATGAAAACTTCTCTTATATTTGGTAGGCCTATAATGATCAGGTCTCATTCCTTTTAAAAAGCTACAACTTATCAGTTCTAGTAGGTTGCATTTAGAGAAATAGAAGATACGTAGGCTCCAAATACTTTTGAAAATACAAAATAAAATACTTTTCAAAATTATAATTATTGGACATCTGCGGTGCGGTTTGGCAACAGTTTGAAACTTAGAGTGATGTTTCATCGATGAATAAAGGCAGAAGCAGTCCTTCAAGCTAACGCTTCTAATCTTTAAACTTCGACTTTTGAGAGAGGCATGCATGGTCTGAAGTGGTAACGACTTCATTTTTTCTTAGTTTTGGCATATGGGGACGGGTTGCCACTTGCCAGTCATCTGCCTCGCCGTCTGACCTTCCCGATGACAGTGTAGGTCATTGTACTCATTTTAGCCAAGTTCGCAATGTTAGAATTTTATCACTTGACAAACAGATGTCCCTGATTAGCTGCAATTATTACATGAAACAACCATTATAATTGTCCTGTGTTCATTATTTGTCATTGTGTGTTCAGAGAGCAATTATGACGCAGCTGTCAGATATAATAAGTCACGTGCCAACGGATATTGAACCTACGCTACCACATGAAAGCCACTGAATCAGCTTTTGTTTTAGCCTATTATGACAACAGCAGCCCTATAGGCCTACTAAAGAGTCCTACACACGCCCATTTATACGACGGAAGTTTATGCGCCTACTATAGAGAAACACATCAAGTGGATTCTACAGAAAGACTTGAAAAGATATATAGGCCTATACACAAATTGCACACATAGAACAGATACGTAGACACACTCCGACTCCTTTGAAGTCCTGTTACCATATAGGTCAAGGTTCGAATTTGCTTTTCCTCGTTCATCAGTAGAACCACAAAGCCTCAGAAAGCTAATGACTAATTTAGAAATGCTTTCATTTTAAGCCCGTTGTTACAACGATGTTTTTGGAACTAGTAGCCAATTATTATTTGGCAACAGCCATCAGCTTTGAAAGCTAATGACTAATTTAGAAATGCTTTCATTTTTAAGCCCGTTGTTACAACGATAACTAGTAGCCAATTTCATTTGGCAACAGCCATCACTGGTAGTGTGGCCCAACTTACAGGGGAAATAATTTTTTGTTGCAACATGCTTCCACAAGGCTTTGAGAAGAAGACTATGTGGTGAAAAAATTGAAGAGATTGAGCATGTTTAGGGTCGCGCCATTTTGACACTTTTTTGTAGAAATCGCAAAAACCGCATGCTTGGGTTTTGGAACTTGGTTCCATTGTCGATTTACTCTTTTTATCACAACAAATTAATGAGGAGTCCAATTTAGATGAACTTTTTACTGTTTATTTATCTCGACGAGAGCTATATTTTTATTAAAATATAAATGCTAAATTCAGGGTCGTTCAAGGTCATTTCAAGGTCATTAGAAACAAAATCTAACAAAAATCGAAGAAAAATGATCAGATCTCAGCCAATAATTGTTGAAATTGGTTAATTTTGTCACGTAACTAAGGATGAGTTACAGACACAGACACATTACCTGCTGCAACTTGTCTCCAGTCATCACACAATGATTTCTTTTCCGACAAGAGCAAAAAAATGAAATAATCGCGGTTTTCGCGTTTTCCGGCACTTCAATGACGGTTATATATGCAGACTGGAAACTACTTTCATAGTAAAAAAGTATATTGCATTACAAATTATTTGCATTTAATGCACTCTGACTAAGCAGTAACACTGCGGCATATATTTTATTAGGCTGTTCAACGTTCAAAATAGTAACTGCCTTGCTATTCAAAATGATACATGTCTTTTACGCTTCATTATATAATGTAAAAGTGTGCAAAAGGCACGACCTCTTAGTTCACAAATTTTTGCATATAATTATCTTTTCATGTGTAACAAGGGCAGCCTTGTGGAGCTAAACATTTCCAACTTTTGTTATTTTGGGCCACCGTAAGCCATCAGGTTTGAAAGCTAATGACTAATTTAGAAATGCTTTCATTTTAAGCCCGTTGTCAACGATGTTTTTGGAACTAGTAGCCAATTATTATTTGTCAACAGCCATCAGCTTTGAGAAGCATGACTTTTCAAGGCTCATCTGTTTCAACTCACTTACCCACCGTAGCTTGACTCCGGATTTATCTGATTTTGACCGAGTTTCTTCAACGAAATTTCATTTCTGATTTCACTTCAAGCCATCATCCATTAATATTTTATACATTTTTATGGCGGCTCTATACAAGTCGTTAGGTTTGATTATTATAGTAGATTATAGATTAGATTATGTGCGAGACCAGATCAGATTAGATCAAGTTAAATCAGATTAGATTTACCCTCTAAATGAATGCTAAATTTTGCAGATGGGCATTATTTCAGCCTTAGAGACCGAGCTCTGTTAGGCTAATACAACGAGCATACCGTATACCCAAATTTGACCATGTCCTTAGTAAGTTGCATGCGCGACGTTCTCCACTGGCTCCCCTATGAGCAGCAGATTGCGTATAGGATATTATATAGAGTTGCCCTAGTCTGGCACTGCTTACTAGGCCTCGCACCTGCCTATCTTTGTGAGTTCTGCTGTCTTGTCCTTAGTGCTAGGGGCACTCGATCCCTCCGCTCATCTGAATAGGGTCTCCTCCTTGTCAGTTTTGCCCGTACCTCCACTATACAGAACCGCGCTTTCTTGGTGGCACTGGTGGGCCCTCAACCTGGAATGGCCTCTCTCTGGAGCTTCGCCTCTTTCCCAGACCATTCTCTCCGTCGTTCTTTTCTAACCTGAAGACCGTTCTTTTTAGCCGTGCTGGAGTTGGGAGCGCCTCTGAGTAGTTTCCTGAAGGGGCGCTACATAAATGCTCGTAAATGAATTAATGAATAACAGTTGTGTCAGTGTCGCTACGCTACAAAGTATATGTGAATACTGTAGTATGCCACTGACAATATACGTCTTCTTTCGAATTCACCGACTATTTAAAAAAATAAACATTTAGGCCTACATTTATAAGATCAACCTCTAATGTTGTCGTTACCCAAGTCTTTTGATGTGCTGTTTGTTGAATTGGTAAACTAATTTATTGAAAATACTAATCGTTGAACAAATGCATAGCCAAAACTATCATAGCTAACTCAGTATTTGAGAAAAAGAAAGTAACCATATTGGTCTCGTTACAGAGACCAATATGTTACAGAGGCATAATGGACACAAGACAGTGTATTGGTCAGTGGAGATAACCTTGATAGAAGCGACAATTGCCTAAAAGGCAAGAGAAACTGAAAAAAGCCAACAGAAAATTTAGTAGTTTGATCGACCGGCATTGTTCTCTTAAAATTGTGTTTTATTGCTTTGCAGGCCTTTTGACCAGTCTTTTTATAATAGGAGTAGACTACTATTGTGTTTTAAATGTTGCGTTGTTAAAATACGCATTGTACAATGTGGCCTAAATACGTCGTTTATTATTTTACTTTTATATTTCCAATTACCATCATCATTATAGGTAAGCATAAGTTTATTTTATTATAATTCATCATCAAAATCGAAGACGTATCCCACAGTAGGGTTCTGTAGGTAAATTAAATCAACAGAGGTAATGTCCGCAGACGCTGATAACTTAGATTTGATTCAGGTAGGCCTACAGCAGCCTACATCCTACTAACTGGTGATTGGTGTTACTTCGCTATAATTGTCATGTCAGTACCACTTTATTCTTCTACTTTGCCTATACTTGTCGTTCCTTTTGTACAAAATATTAATATATTTTAATGTTCAATTGTTTCACTAAACTCTTGTGCTGGTACATATGGTAGTTAATATTGATCTTAGGCGTTTCCGTTGACTGTTTTGTCTATCCAACATCGCCTTATACTGGTTGTCTATAGATATAGGCCTAACATCGCCTTATACTGGTTGTCTATATAACATCGCCTTAGACTGATTCTCTAACAATCTACCCCATGCACGTGCTGTGCATGATTTCATGTTGCTACTTTTTCTTTACATAACTGCTAACTGAAGGTTCACTTAATCTATTCAGGCATTTGACTTCTCTTTCCCCTGCTTGGCTAAGATATTTTAATACTATCGGAAAGTTTTTTTCTCAATTTCTGCCTGCTGTCTATTAGGCAGGTATCCGACAACTATACGAGACGAATGTTTCTTAAACGTGTACCGGTATACACTTTCGTAATTCATATGAGAGTAGTTACTACAGAGACAATTATACAGCTATAATATGAAGAATGAAAAATCTAATCTAACAGAGACGAACTACAATAAGTCTCCTCAATTCTAGACGTTACGTCAGCCTGATACTGCTAGTGTTTCCGACAGAATGACCAGACTAAAGACTGGCTGACGGATTGTTCCTTACTGACCGACCAACTCACTCTCTACCTACGTCTTACCGCATTCTTATGGTGTACGGTATACTTTGAAAATTCCATACTGAATCCTGAGAGTGACAATATTATTGACAACCCTTCCAGAAAGGCGAAACCCATATAATTCCAATTGAAACTCGGTTTGACAATGAGAACCAATAAAATAATTCTTTCCAAGGAGTATGTGTCTCTCCCAAGCTAGACCAGGCGCGACACCTGTAGATAGCTATTCATTATTCGAGAGCCATCGATTGCTGCAACGCGATATGATTGAGGCGGTCTCGCATAGAACTCTGTGGCGCTCTTGCATGCCTGGTCTGCAACTCTCACCATCCTCCGATCGTAAGCGCCTTTTGGCCCATATTAAGGGGTCGTTCATTAATTATGTCAACAAAATAGGTGGGGGAAGGGGTTTGAAAAGTTTGACAGTTGTTGCAGTGGCGGATTTAGCTAGGCCCGGGGGGCGGTTCGCACCCCCGCGCCCCGCTTGGTTGTACGATGGCGCCCCTCAAGACCAAACCCGTCATGGTGGACAAAAGGGGCGAAAAAATTAAATTTTTAAAGACATTTTATCATAATTATGCGCCCTTACTTTTAACGACGGCCTAATCGTTTGAAACTCGACAAAATTAATGTCAGTCGATGCACTGTTTAAAGCAAGCGACCGCATATCGAGTTTCCATTCTGAGATGAACTGACCCCTTCAGCTGGAGGGGCTGCAGGGTGACCCCTGAGAGCTGCAGGGTCATTTCTCTCCCACTGTCTGTGGGAGAGACCTATATATGTATATATGCGTAAATGATCACCGCTGTCGTCAGTGTTTCTTCTCTCTATACCCGACAACTTTATCCCCTTCCTCTGTCTCTCTGTGAGTGTCTGTCGTTCAGTTTGATATATTATGCGTATCACATGAAACAACCTCTGCATTTGGAATTCGAAGAAACCCATCTTTCCTATACGGTCGGGTTTCCTGTGTGGTTGCAGCCTTCCGTGGCGCTAGGTATACAGGCGCCCTGTTGACCTCTCTAAGTCCAGGGCGGGCTTATAGGCCCTATTTTATAGGGCAAGTTTATCAATGGCGCTGGCCTCTGAGTCATGAAGTCGCGGAAGATCTGTAAGTTGTCTATTCCATATTGCCCTGATAAAAGAATGAAGCGACATATACTACGTAGAACTCAGTTTTGGGAAGTTGTGAGCGAACCGAGCAGCAGCTGCAGCCAGTTTCCATGGAGTTCAGGACAGTTATTTCTGAGGGGCACTGATTTTCTCAGCGTTTTCAGACGAAAAGGTAATTGAATCCAGCAGGCCACAGCAGTTTGATCAGCCGGAATGAAGTAGCCGCTTCCATTAATCTTGCTGAAGTTCCCATGGACTTTGCAACTATCAAGGACAGAACCGTTATGAGTCTGGTAAGACCCATATATTCGATTAACGTTCAACACATGATAGGCCTAACGTTTCAATAACTCTGTGTTTCGTTAAAATTCGAAATTTCTATTGGCGGCTCTACTGCTCTAGTGCTCTTGCCATTACTTGCCCCGGGCACAAACGTATGCTATACTGATCAAATCACTTGCAGTGGAACAGTCACAGACAACTGAGACAAGTGATAATAACTCCCTAATCCAGTGCTTCCCAACCTGGATGTCGCGGCACTCAAGGGTGCCGTGAACCTGCTCAAGGGCTGCCGTGGCTGTATGGCAGAATGGTATACCATAACATTTATGCAGCGTTTTATGTAAAAAAATGTTCTTAAATTATCACTACTAACATATAATCTTATAATTATTTTTTAAAGTTAAAGTAGTGTAGACTGTAAAGATAGTCGCAACCCTTCAGTTGAATAGAAGGAACGTTGCTTGTCAGTAAAATAATGAACTAACTCGATGAAAATAGATGAAATTTAGACCAGGGCTGCAGCTGATCTGCCATTTCATTAGTAAGGGTGCCGTGATCTGAAAGAGGTTGAGAACCAATGCTCTATAATTACTAGATTAGTGTTATAATACATGTATACCTCACTCTTTCTGTTACGTCGGTTATACTGCAGAAAGAACTTGTAGCAGATTGAAAATAATCAAAATTACTTGCGATCCACAACGACGCTTAAATGAACGCCTGTCTACAGGCATCAGCCTGATATCAATCGAAAAAGAATTGACTGGAGCTATTGACTCGAATTTTATCAATCCTTTGCACTGATGATGCCTCGTAGAAAACAATTCATATAAATGCTTGATGAATCTGCGACATTAGGCCTATGTCCCTGAACATTTTGCCACTTTGAAACAGTTTTAGTTAGAATAGTAGGCCTATATATTAAATGGTCTACTAAACATAATGGCATTATTTCAAACATAGGCTACCATCGTTTAAAGTAAATTACAATATTTACGCTAGAACATGGCGCCCCTCAGAAAGAGTCCTTGCCCCCCCGCGCAAGCAACCCTGGATCCGCCACTGAGTTGTTGACAAGGGGGTTCAGTACAATTTGACGTCAGCAACATTTTTAATGAATCAACACGGTAGCGAAAACATTAAGTAACGTAAAAAATATATAATTGCTTAATGTTTAATACTACTAAAAAGCTGGTAATAAACTAAACTCATATATTTTGAAATTCGAGATTGCATTTTTTTAGTGTAAATTTAAAAAAAATTATTCTACATGTATTGAGCCATTGTGTTTCTTTTTGTAGGGGGGTTTCTGGGATTGTTGACCTAATTTTTTAGGAGGGTCCGTCAATGTTTGCCAGTTGTTGACAAGGGAGAGGTCAAAAACTGCCTAAAATTTGTTGACATAATTAATGGACGACCCCTAATTGCTTACCGGGTATCTACTAAACGAACATCGTGATGGTACTTTTCAATTAATGATACTACTTCCTTTTCGCACCCAGCTTGCGTGTATTTCATAAGCGTGTGCCCGCTATTTTGCTTCTGAATCTGTGAATGGGGCCTACTTGATTCTAGTTTTCGTACTCGCAATTCGAGAATTCCAACGCCCACAGAATGCTATAGTCGCAGGAACCACCTTGTTCTCAGGCGCTTAAAGGAAAAAAGTAATAGGCGTAGGCTATAAGGTCAGGTTCAATTGTAGGGTTTCGCATATAGTAGTAGTAGTAGTGCAGCAGCAGCAGCAGCAGCAGCAGCAGCAGCAGCAGCAGTAGCAGTAGTAGGCCTGGACGGATAATTTTGTCTAAATGCAGAATTTTACTCAGTAATTTCTAATTAAGATGATGGATTTTACTGTTGCTAATTTGCGTATCAGACTTATTGTTCCTTTCTGCTTGGAATTGTTTTACGTTTGAAACGTATTATGCTCTCATGTTGTCTTGGCCTACGCAACTGCATCAGGTATTTCCCTCCTTCCTGATGTCAAGTATGTCTTGGATATAGGCCTGCGTACCTTGTACTCCGTCTACAGCCGGGTAACTATCATTACGATTGAAGCTGGTCCTTAGAGTAACTTCGACCTCTAGTCCCTGGTGACGCTTCTGTCTACCGACCGACTTGTGACGGATGCCTGTTCTAGTGCACCTTGGTCCTCGATTATTAACCGGACGAATTAATAAGGGATTGATCGGCGGCAGTATCTTCGCATGCTGTAAGCACTGCCACCTGTTGTCGCTCCAAACTATCGACGCAACTTCCTTGTTAGGGATCCATACGTGTGCGTGTTTGTTGTATTGTGTATTGTATTGTATTTGAACGTTATAGCGCCCCAACCAGATTTCCCATTCAGAGGCGCTCCCCGACTACTGCGCGAACGCTGTCGGAGTTTCAAGCCGAAGCGCATGAGCAATTGTGTTGTCCCTACGCGGCGACTTTGAGGTGGATTCGAACTGCTGCAAGGCACCGAACATACCCCCTAAACCACCGCGCCCCCAGTTGTATTGTGATGTGCGTAAAGTCCGTGTGTGCGCGGCGAGCGGGCACCAACCCACTCGGCCACTCAGGATCCTTGTGACGTGCGTGTGTGTGTGTGTGTGTGTTTGTGTGTGTGTGTGTGTGTGTGTGTGTGTGTGTGTGTGTGTGTGTGTGTGTGTGTGTGTGTGTGTGTGTGTGTGTGTGGACCGGCGACTGGTGATTCTTTAGTTTTATGTGTATTGTTTTTCTAACTGATAATTTTCCTCAATTTTAACGACATAATTATAGCATCATACAGGCAAGCGCAGTTAACGACTTAATTAGTTTTGCTTTAAATAAATGATCAATTGCTTTTATAATAAAAAATAAATGCTGCAACATTTAATGAATTGATGGCAATAAATAATGCCATCTATGTGGCATAGTCAAATGAAAACTTACCCTCGACCAGTGTTTGTGCGTTGTAATCGTAAACTTTGGAATAGTTTTTCATTTCAACTGAAATTTATATTAAAAACCGCAAAATGTTGGAATTCATTCCTCGCGATTACTAAAATATGTTACAATAATTATAGTAGTAGTCTGTGTCTAGCATTTCTTTCCTTTTCTGACGTAAGATAGACCTAGGCTACTCTTAATAACTATAATATTGGTTGAAATCTTCCATGAATGTGAACTGCTTGTGTGGTATTCTTATTGTGTGCAACTTTTGAATGCTGAAAAACGTACACGCCTACCTTCCAGTTGCAGCGGAAGAAACCCCAATAAACCAAGCTGTTGTTGATGGACAAGATGTTACATTCCGGTGTAGTTCAGAAGGCAAGCATTCTTCTCAATGGAAACATCGAGACGTTAGAGGAGATGAAATCACCATTGCCGATGGACAAAACGTCACTCCTCATAAGAGCAGGATGGCGATAATAACCAACAACAGAGGCGATTATGATTTACTTATCTCAAGAGCTGGACGACCTGAAGCTGGAACTTACACATGCATCAAACTGTCGAATGTTAATAACTACTCGGAGAACAGGCGGTATGAGGCACAGTTGGTAATTATTCGTAAGTGTGAATACCTCAACCTTCATTACGACCGTATAAATTACGTATTACAATGTCATGTAGACTTTATTTTGATAACTTGTCATTTTAACTAAAACTGAAGTATTTCCTGCTTTTAACATTTCTTAACTGACGTTTGTGAGTATTTCTAAATAATCGACGTTGCAATTATTAGGCCCTACACTCTTTTAGAATATTAGCTACATTTTGATCACACTGTTTCTTATATATATATAAATATATATATATATATATATATATATATATATATATATAAATCCATAGATAGATTCTCAGCCTAAGTGCAGAGTAATGACGAAGAACAATAGCTCAGTGATTCGGGAAAACGACATCGTGCAAATGTACTGTGACTTGCGTTACATTGGAGAATTGACTCCTACAATGTCATGGTGGAGAGAAGACAAAAGCATCTTAGTTGATGAGGTCAACACAACCATTATAAATAATGCAGTTAAGTCCACGCTAACTGTACAACTGAAATCCCACGACAATGGAGTTAGATTTGTCAGTTATACGTACTTCCAGGAGATGAAGGACCTAAACTCATCTGACAGATTTGTTATCAAAGCCACAAATGCTCCAGACTACAACTTTACATGGATATCTCCGGCATTAGATGTTCTGTGTGAGTTAATTGTTCTATGATAACTGAGTGCAACCTTAAATATAAAAGAAAAATGAACAACCTGACATCGTTCATCCATAATATGCATTATTATGAATGAACTTATTTTTAAAGTGTCATTCAGTATAGGTCTACAATAGAAACAATTATAATTAGGGCCAATACAAATATGCAATTGTGCCGTTCAGTATGCAACTTTTGTCCCGTACTTCGACAATGTGGCATGGAAATTTCGACGCGATCAACCCGCCCCCCCGCCCCCATTCTGAAACTGCGCAACCTGCGACGCGAGTTTCTGGTCTGTCCTCTATTTATAATTTGTCATTTGAAGATTATTCCATTTGATATTGCTCTGTCAGGTTAGAAGCATCTCTGATGAGGTTTCTTCAAGAGATACGCAATGAATGTGAGCACCTAGAAATTAAAATAATTCTTTTTATCAACAATAGGCCTACTATTAGGCCTACACACCGTATTCGGTAGCAATACATAACTCGTAAATTCGTTCGCTGAGAATGCTGTAACTATTGGGCTTAATAACATATGAAAACTATGAAGTCAAGACCCCTGGGTTAGAAGCATCTCTGATGAGGTTTCTTGAAGAGATACGCAATGAATGTCCTAATGCATACGGTACTTACTTGGAGATTGTTTGATTAGCCTACCCTACAGCTACTCAAATAACCATAGCTTTCTACCTTTCTACAATTCATTTTCAATATCATGTACTGTAAAGTACACTATTCTGAATAATTGATTTTCAGATGGGCCACAGAATTTGACAGTACTGGTCAGTAGTGATAGGCCTACTGGACTTATCACGTCCGGTGATCATTTCGAATGTTATGCTGATGGAAATCCGGCTCCGGAATTTGAATGGACAATCAAGACTAGCAAAGCAAATACTTCTGTATATAGTCATGCATTTTATGTCAATCTGAGTATGCTTCAAAGCAAGTATATTATCATTGAATGCAAAACCAAAAACTGCCTAGACGAAGTAACGACTGAACTTACATTCAACACAACAGGTAGGCTAACTTAGTTTAATTCATCTCAAAGTTGTTCAGTTCTCATGTCTAACTTCAGCAGCTGCAGGAACCTTTCATTTATCGCTCACAGGATATTGTAGGCTACCGTGCAACGCTAATTGTGGCAAATTAAGATTTAAACCCAAACGAAGTAGCTGAATAGCTATAACGCGTAGGCTATTGTTTACGTTAAATGGATGAAAGAGAAATGTCATCATGGAAAGACATTATTATTTTGCATTAGGCCTAATTGGATCAATTTGGTTGAAGAATAGGCCAAAATTTAATTATTACTCAAACCAGTTGTCACCAATGACTTTAGATTAATTGTTCTGAGATTTCTTTTATAAAACAGGACGCGACGATGTCTAATTTCACTCGTTGTAGATTTAGGCCTACATTCGTTGTAGGCTATACGTACTAAATTAAGCAATGAGACATTTAGAAAATCCAGTTTTAATGTACCTAGCTCAAAAGATGCTGTTCCTTGTGAATTTGCACCGAGTTATTCGTATCCATCAACTGGGTATAGGCTTAATTTCATTTGAAGCCGAATTTAATTTGAAACTTAATTCATTTTAAGCATATACTTAGTTTCATTTCAAGCTTAATTCCATTCCAAGCTTGCTTTTATTTCAAACAATTTAATTTCAAGCAATTTCTTTTTAAGCGGGCGTAACCTATATATTTTCAGGAAAATGGCTTCTATAGTCGGTAAACTTTTTGTATGTCTAGAGAAAATGGTTTCTAGTCGGTAAACTTAAAATTGTATGTCTATACGGTTCATTTAAAACTGTCATAATAGCCTAAACTTAAACCTATAAGAATTTAAACTAATAAATTTTAAAAGTTAAAGCTTAAAAGTAACAATTATGTATGCCTAACTAGTCTCACAAAATGCAACATACACTACAGTTTAAACATAAATTTTAAAAGTGGATTAGGCCTAAGCTGATATATATATATATTAGGCCTATATATGACCTTATTCGTGTCAGAATGCAAAGGTGCCTAAGGTCCCTATCGGTAGTTTCAGATACGATTGGAGAAATCGAAACACAAAGAAAGAACTTTCGTGAGTAGTTTGTCTGCAATTTAAATTAAACAGTAGGCCTAACAGATTAGCCGCTTAGTGCAGACTTGCATGATATGGCGATAATTTTAATATTACATGTATAATTATCTTTGCATGGTTCAAAACTGGCACTACCCGATATTCTTTGCATACAGTAACTTATCTGATTTTCAGCACCCATTTCATTATTATCGCAAGCTTATAACATTTTATATTTGCTACACGGCTTCAAAGTAATTCATATCTTGCATTATGCAAAAACTAGGCCTAAGTGAGACCTCAATAAACTTATGAGAAAGTTTATCAGTGCCCTTGTTTATGCATTTATGTTTAGACTATATACATTGTCTCTGTTTCAATGTTGCTTTAGACTTAGCTACAAACACCATGTCGCTATTAGCGCCTGTCATTGTTGTTGGGCTAATAGTTTTCATACATTTTGCGAAGAGAAACTGCACTAGTAAGTGTGAAAGCCTACTTTTACATTCTCATTCATAGACTACTTTTCAATGTCAACTAATTTTCAAAGAACATCTTTTTCTAAATTAAGCCTGTAAACTATAGGCCTAGGCCTACATTTCAGACACGCTACAGAGACTGAAAACTCTATCCAGCAAGAAAAATTAGGTCTATGTAGGCCTACAGTAATGGGCAAAATTTAAATAAAAATTTGCAAACTTTTAGTTTAACTAAAAATTTTAGTTAAGGCAGAAGTTTAACTAAAATAAAATAGTTTAGTTACAACCAAAGTTTAACTAATATTTTTTAGTTATTAGCTAGAAGTTTAAGTAACAAAATCAGCAACTGTATCTTCCGCAATGATTGTCATGAGTAGGCCTAACTGGTTTTATTACTCAAGTCAAGTGAACTGCATTGTACGATTAGCAACTTTCTTCATGATTTTCTTGTAGAACTGTACTATGACTATTGGCCTAGTGCACATTACATAGTTTGAAAGTGAAATTGTCATTGACGCTCTGCATTATTACAGTTCACTTAACCTCTGTGATTTTAGTAAATAACTAAAAAAGATTAATTAATAAACTTTGAAAAAGTTTAACTAAACTATTTTTTTGTTAGTTCTGCCTTAACTCATTTTTTAGTTAAACTAACAGTTTGTCAACTTTTAGTTAACTTTTTAATCATCATTGAACAGGAGTATATATTTTAACTGTATGGCAGCCTTATAGGCTCCCATCTGTCCCACTGTCCATTTCAGTCGCCCCTAGGGAGTGGAATGCTGAGTCAACCTTATGGGGCTAGCGGGTAATAAATATTCGAAACCTTGTCCACCTAATCTTCGTACCATCATGTTACCATTCATCCATCTCCCCCTTCCAATTATTTTTTGAGCATCTCTTCAATTCTTATCGTTTGTTGTAGGCTATTCGTGTTCCATTCGAAACTTTAGCTGCTTATTAAGTTTATAGCTTATGATAATTTTGCTAGGTACAAACATAATGCAAGAGCAAGCTACATTTATAAACACATCGAATGACCATTTCATTGAAGTCACAGCATCAGATGAATCGGGAGAATTAGAAATGGTTCCTTCTTCATACAGTCGCCCAAATGCCAACCAGCGATTGCCAGAGCAACAATATGAAGCGCTAGCTTACCAATGCCAGTCGGGCATTTATGCTTCTCTTCAGCAATCAACGACTCCTAAATAGACGAAATGTTTTACCTGTTCAACTAATCTTGGAATAACAAATATTTTCTGTAGCAACTTTGAAATTTATTTGTACATCAAAGTATATTTTCGTCTTTATTTTTCAGAACGTTTAATTCCACCACGTCTTTTCTCTCTTTTTCAAAAAGCCATGGTAAATTATTCACAGTGGGATGACAATGACCTTTTTAGCAATTTTTACTGCACAAAAATGCTTTTACAGCTGCACATTCATTTAGAACTGCACTTTGTGTAGAACTGCACAATAAAAAAAGCCCTGATCGATATTCTATGTAATCCAAACTTCCAAAGTCTGGGAGTTTTTCAGGAAAATACCTTCTGAGTTGTAATACCTATTTTCTTATTGTCTTGTTTTTTAAATATTCATTTATTAATTCAAACTGACAGGTAAATTTTTAAGCAGTAAAGTTTACATGATATAGCAGTTACAGATGATAACAAGTTTAACAGGAGCAGTGATGGGCACTAACTAACTTTTTATAGTTAAACTATAACTATTTTTTACAACTAAAATCTACTTCCTTTAACTAAAATATTTTGTTGAATTTTCTTTTCTTTGAATTTGACAGAAAGTACTGTTAACGCATAAGTTAACTAAACTAAAAATATTTAGTTAAACCTTTTCAAACTTTCAACAAACTTTTCACCAACATTTTCATACTGACAGAAGTTAAGTGAACTGTAATAATGCAGAGCGTCAATGACAATTTCACTTTCAAACTATGTAATGTGCACTAGACTAATAGTCCTAGTACATTTCTACACGAAAATCATGAAGAAAGTTGTTAATGCAAACGATGATGCATCGTGCAATGCAATGCAGTTCACTTGACTTGAGTAATAAAACTAGTTAGGCTACTCATGACAATCATTGATGATTTTGTTACTTAAACTTTCTAGCTATTAACTAAAAAATATTAGTGAAACTTTTTAGTTAATAACTAAAAAATATTAGTTAAACTTTTGCTTTAACTAAACTATTGTTTTAAAGTTAAACTTCTGCCTTAACTAAATTTTTTAGTTAAACTAAAAGTTTGCAACATTTTAGCTAACTTTTGCTCATCATAGAACAGGAGTAGGATTTAACTGTATAGAAGCCTGCAAGGCTCCCATCTGTCCATTTCACAGTCGCCCTAGGGAGTGGAATGCTGAGTCAACCTTATGGGGCTAGCGGGTATCGAAACCTTGTCCACCTCATCTTCGTACCATCATGTTACCATTCATCCATCTCCCCCTTCCAATTATTTTTTGCATCCCTTCAATCTTATCCTTTATTGTATTCATTCTATTCTAAAGCTGCTTATTAAGTTTATAGCTTATGATAATTTTGCTAGGTACAAACAGAATGCAAGAGCAAGCAATGAACACATCGAATGACCATCTCATTGAAGTCACAGCATCAGATGAATCTGGAGAATTAGAAATGGTTCCTTCTTCGTACAGTCACCCAAATGCCAACCAGCGACTGCCAGAGGACCATTATGAAGCGCTAGCTTACCAAGTCCAGTCGGGCATTTATGCTTCTCTTCAGCAATCAAGAACGCCTTTGTAATTCAAACAGTTTTTTTTACCTGCTCCACTAATCTTGGAATAACAAATATTTACTGTACATAGTAACTTAGAAATTTATTTGTAAATAAAGTATATTTTGATCTTTATTTCTCAGAAAACATTGAACTCCACCACGTCTTTTCTCTCAACATTTTCAAACCACATGCAAATAAATTTACATGTACATTCACTGTAACAGAATCGGATTTCACATGCCTCACAATGTCTTGATTTCACTAATGATTGCACTAATCTTTATGCGAGTGGACTACTGCACATTAGTCATTGATATCGATAATATACATTTGCACACAACTCGTCTATGCTCAGTGCTCTTGAATACGTTGGTGCCCTGCTCTTACCCTTCAAGTAGCGCTTTAGAAATTTCAAGATTATAATTACGATTCTAAGATCACGTGATGATCAACATTGAAATAACTAAATACATGTAATGTAAATGTCATTAGCAACTTCTATTGCGCCGGTGTAGGAGGCTGAATGCACTCACCGTATGAAAAGACTCCGGGAGTGTTTTTATCCTAGTATATAATGACTCCAGAGTTAATCCATACTAGGACAAAAACACTCCACCCAGCGAATAAACACTCCGGCAGTGTTTTCGTTTAAGATCGGACAAAATGACCTATGGAGTTGAGTCTTCCTAGGATGAATTGACTGGGGAGTTAATTCTTCCTAGGACATATTGACTGGGGGAGTTAATTCTTCCTAGGACAAATTGACTGGGGGAGTTAATTCTTCCTAGGACAAATTGACTGAGGGAGTTAATTCTTCCTAGGACAAATTGACGGGGGAGTTAATTCTTCCTAGGATATATTGACTGGGAGGAGTTAATTCTTCCTAGGAAATATTGACTGGGGAGTTAATTCTTCCTAGGACATATTGACTGGGGAGTTAATTCTTCCTAGGACATATTGACTGAGGGAGTTAATTCTTCCTAGGACAAATTGACTGGGGGAGTTAATTCTTCCTAGGACATATTGACTGGGGAGTTAATTCTTCCTAGGACATATTGACTGGGGAGTTAATTCTTCCTAGGACAAATTGACTGGGGGAGTTAATTCTTCCTAGGACATATTGACTGGGGGAGTTAATTCTTCCTAGGACATATTGACTGGGGAGTTAATTCTTGACATGGGGGAGTTAATTCTTCCTAGGACAAATTGACTGGGGAGTTAACTGGGGAGTTATGACGTGGCGGAGCGCTCTTCCTAGGTCATATTGACTGGGGAGTTAATTCTTCCTAGGACAAATTGACTGGGGAGTTAATTCTTCCTATTGACAATTCTTCCTGACTATTGACTGGAGTTAATTCTTCCTAGGACAAATTGACTGGGGAGTTAATTCTTCCTAGGACATATTGACTGGGGGAGTTAATTCTTCCTAGGACATATTGACTGGGGAGTTAATTCTTCCTAGGACATATTGACTGGGGAGTTAATTCTTCCTAGGACATATTGACTGAGGGAGTAAATTCTTCCTAGGACATATTGACTGGGGAGTTAATTCTTCCTAGGACATATTGACTGGGGAGTTAATTCTTCCTAGGACAGTTAATTGACTGACTGGGAGTTAATTCTTCCTAGGACATATGCGAGGACTTCCTAGGATAATTGAGTTAGTTAATTCTTCCTAGGACATATTGACTGGGGAGTTAATTCTTCCTAGGACAAATTGACTGGGAGGCAAATTCATCCTAGGACCAATTGACTGGACATTCTTCCTAGGACATATTGACTGGGGGAGTTAATTCTTCCTAGGACAAATTGACTGGGGGAGTTAATTCTTCCTAGGACATATTGACTGGGGGAGTTAATTCTTCCTAGGACAAATTGACTGGGGAGTTAATTCTTCCTAGGACAAATTGACTGGGGAGTTAATTCTTCCTAGGACAAATTGACTGGGGAGTTAATTCTTCCTAGGATATATTGACTGGGGAGTTAATTCTTCCTAGGACATATTGACTGGGAGTTAATTCTTCCTAGGACAAATTGACTGGGGAGTTAATTCTTCCTAGGACAAATTGACTGGGGAGTTAATTCTTCCTAGGACAAATTGACTGGGGGAGTTAATTCTTCATATTGACTAGGACAAATTGACTGGGGAGTTAATTCTTCCTAGGACATATTGACTGGGGAGTTAATTCTTCCTAGGACATATTGACTGGGGAGTTAATTCTTCCTAGGACAAATTGACTGGGGAGTTAATTCTTCCTAGGACATATTGACTGGTGGAGTTAATTCTTCCTAGGACATATTGACTGGGGGAGTTAATTCTTCCTAGGTCCAAATGACTTGTGGAGTTGATTCTTCCTGGGACCAAATGACTTGTGGAGCTGATTCTTCCTAGGACAAATTGAGGCGAACAACAGGTTTCGGTGTGCGTAAGTTTACAGGCGTTTCACAGTATCTTTTGCCATGCTGCGAGGAAGGTACCATGGTTTCTAATGACGACACTAACCCTAACACTGACCCTAACCGACTCTCACGACGCCTAACATTACCCTAACCGACTCTCACAACGCCTACCCCTGACCCTAACAGACTCCCACGAAAGCTTCGCACTACGATTCTAAATGTTTACCCGAATTGAATAGAGGACTCATTATTACAATCATTATCACTGTGTAGCCGGTATTTGACTGCTTTCGTTTGGATGAGATTTCTTCGTTGTTTTTCGGTGCTACACCGAATTAACTCCCCCAGTCAATATATCCTAGGAAGAATTAACTCCTCGCCTAGGGCCCCAAATCTCAGAGGGCCCCAAAACGCAGTCAATTTGTCCTAGGAAGAATTAACTCCACAAGACATTTGGTCCCAAGAAGAATCAACTCCCTCATTCAATTTGTCCTAGGAAGAATTAACTCCACAAGTCATTTGGTCCCAGGAATTAAGAATCAACTCCCCAGTCAATATGTCCTAGGAAGAATTAACTCCCCAGTCAATATATCCTAGGAAGAATTAACTCCCCGCAGTCAATTTGTCCTAGGAAGAATTAACTCCCCATTCAATATGTCCTAGGAAGAATCAACTCCACAAGGCATTTGGTCTCAGGAAGAATCAATTCCCCTAGTCAATTTGTCCTAGGAAGAATTAACTCCCGCAGTCAATTTGTCCTAGGAAGAATTAACTCCCGCAGTCAATATGTCCTAGGAAGAATTAACTCCCACAGTCAATTTGTCCTAGGAAGAATTAACTCCCCAGTCAATATATCCTAGGAAGAATTAACTCCCCAGTCAATTTATCCTAGGAAGAATTAACTCCCCCAGTCAATATATCCTAGGAAGAATTAACTCCCGCAGTCAATTTGTCCTAGGAAGAATTAACTCCCGAAGTCAATATATCCTAGGAAGAATTAACTCCCGCGGTCAATTTATCCTAGGAAGAATTAACTCCCGCAGTCAATATGTCCTAGGAAGAATTAACTCCCACAGTCAATTTGTCCTAGGAAGAATTAACTCCCCAGTCAATATATCCTAGGAAGAATTAACTCCCCAGTCAATTTATCCTAGGAAGAATTAACTCCCCAGTCAATATATCCTAGGAAGAATTAACTCCCGCAGTCAATTTGTCCTAGGAAGAATTAACTCCCCAAGTCAATATATCCTAGGAAGAATTAACTCCCGCAGTCAATTTGTCCTAGGAAGAATTAACTCCCCCAGTCAATATATCCTAGGAAGAATTAACTCCCGCAGTCAATTTGTCCTAGGAAGAATTAACTCCCGCAGTCAATTTGTCCTAGGAAGAATTAACTCCCGCAGTCAATTTGTCCTAGGAAGAATTAACTCCCCCAGTCAATTTGTCCTAGGAAGAATTAACTCCCGCAGTCAATATGTCCTAGGAAGAATTAACTCCCCGCAGTCAATATATCCTAGGAAGAATTAACTCCCCAAGTCAATATATCCTAGGAAGAATTAACTCCCCAGTCAATTTGTCCTAGGAAGAATTAACTCCCCAAGTCAATATATCCTAGGAAGAATTAACTCCCGCAGTCAATTTATCCTAGGAAGAATTAACTCCCCAAGTCAATATATCCTAGGAAGAATTAACTCCCGCAGTCAATTTGTCCTAGGAAGAATTAACTCCCGCAGTCAATTTGTCCTAGGAAGAATTAACTCCCCAGTCAATATATCCTAGGAAGAATTAACTCCCGCAGTCAATATATCCTAGGAAGAATTAACTCCTGCAGTCAATATATCCTTGGAAGAATTAACTCCCCAAGTCAATATATCCTAGGAAGAATTAACTCCCGCAGTCAATTTGTTCTAGGAAGAATTAACTCCCCCAGTCAATTTGTCCTAGAAAGAATTAACTCCCCCAGTCAATATATCCTAGGAAGAATTAACTCCCCAGTCAATATATCCTAGGAAGAATTAACTCCCCAGTCAATATATCCTAGGAAGAATTAACTCCCCAGTCAATATATCCTAGGAAGAATTAACTCCCCAGTCAATATATCCTAGGAAGAATTAACTCCCCAGTCAATATATCCCTAGGAAGAATTAACTCCCGCAGTCAATTTGTCCTAGGAAGAATTAACTCCCCAGTCACTTTGTCCTAGGAAGAATTAACTCCCCAGTCAATTTGTCCTAGAAAGAATTAACTCCCTGCCTCAATATATCCTAGGAAGAATTAACTCCCCAGTCAATATATCCTAGGAAGAATTAACTCCCGCAGTCAATTTGTCCTAGGAAGAATTAACTCCCCAGTCAATATATCCTAGGAAGAATTAACTCCCCAGTCAATATATCCTAGGAAGAATTAACTCCCCAGTCAATATATCCCAGGAAGAATTAACTCCCCAGTCAATTTGTTCTAGGAAGAATTAACTCCCCCAGTCAATATGTCCTAGGAAGAATTAACTCCCCAGTCAATATATCCTAGGTGGAGAATTAAAGGTCCCCAGTCAATATATCCTAGGAAGAATTAACTCCCGCAGTCAATTTGTCCTAGGAAGAATTAACTCCCCCAGTCAATATATCCTAGGAAGAATTAACTCCCCAGTCAATATATCCTAGGAAGAATTAACTCCCGCAGTCAATTTGTCCTAGGAAGAATTAACTCCCCAGTCACTTTGTCCTAGGAAGAATTAACTCCCCTAGTCAATTAATAAGTCCTAGGAAGAATTAACTCCCCAGTCAATATATCCTAGGAAGAATTAACTCCCCAGTCAATATGATACCTAGGAAGAATTAACTCCAAGTCAATTTGTCCTAGGACAGAACTTAACTCCACACGCAGTCAATATTATGTCCTAGGAAGAATTAACTCCCCAAGTCAATATATCCTAGGAAGAATTAACTCCCCCACAATATATCCTAGAAGAATTAATTCCCGGTTCAGTCAATTTTCGGGGTACAAGAGACTCCCCAAGTCAATATATCCTAGGAAGAATTAACTCCCGCAGTCAATTTATCCTAGGAAGAATTAACTCCCCAAGTCAATATATCCTAGGAAGAATTAACTCCTGCAGTCAATTTGTCCTAGGAAGAATTAACTAGGAGTCAATTTGTCCTAGGGAAGAATTAACCAGCCAAGTCAGATATATGTTCTAGGAAGAATTAACTCCCGCAGTCAATATATCCTAGGAAGAATTAACTCCTCAGTCAATATATCCTAGGAAGAATTAACTACCCAAGTCAATATGTCCTAGGAAGAATTAACTCCCGCAGTCAATTTGTTCTAGGAAGAATTAACTCCCCCAGTCAATTTGTCCTAGAAAGAATTAACTCCCCAGTCAATATATCCTAGGAAGAATTAACTCCCCAGTCAATATATCCTAGGAAGAATTAACTCCCCAAAATAGTATCCCAGGAAGAATTAACTCTCGCAGTCAATTTGTCCTAGGAAGAATTAACTCCCCAAGTCACTTTGTCCTTACTTGGGAAGAATTAACTCCCCAGTCAATTTGTCCTAGAAAGAATTAACTCCCCAGTCAATATATGCTTTCATGAAAAGAGGAGAATTGTTAACTCCCCAGTCAATATATCCTAGGAAGAATTAACTCCCTCAGTCAATTTGTCCTAGGAAGAATTAACTCCCCAGTCAATATATCCTAGGAAGAATTAACTCCCCAGTCAATATGGATCTAGGAAGAATTAACTCCCCAGTCAATATATCCCAGGAAGAATTAACTTCCGCAGTCAATTTGTTCTAGGAAGAATTAACTCCCGCAGTCAATATGTCCTAGGAAGAATTACTGGATCCCCATGTAGTCAATATATCCTAGGAAGAATTAACTCCCCAGTCAATATATCCTAGGAAGAATTAACTCCCCGAGTCAATTTGTCTAGGAAGAATTAACTCCCCAGTCAATATATCCTAGGAAGAATTAACTCCCCAGTCAATCTATCCTAGAAGAATTAACTCCCGCAGTCAATATGCCCTAGGAAGAATTAACTCCCCAGTCAATATATCCTAGGAAGAATTAACTCCCCAGTCAATATGTCCTAGGAAGAATTAACTCCCCAGTCAATATATCCTAGGAAGAATTAACTCCCGCAGTCAATTTGTCCTAGGAAGAATTAACTCCCCAGTCAATATGTCCTAGGAAGAATTAACTCCCCAGTCAATATATCCCAGGTAGAATTAACTCCCGCAGTCAATTTGTCCTAGGAAGAATTAACTCCCGCAGTCAATTTGTCCTAGGAAGAATTAACTCCCCAGTCAATATATCCTAGGAAGAATTAACTCCCCAGTCAATATATCCCAGGTAGAATTAACTCCCGCAGTCAATTTGTCCTAGGAAGAATTAACTCCCGCAGTCAATTTGTCCTAGGAAGAATTAACTCCCCAGTCAATATATCCTAGGAAGAATTAACTCCCCAGTCAATATGTCCTAGGAAGAATTAACTCCCGCAGTCAATATGTCCTAGGAAGAATTAACTCCCCAGTCAATTTGTCCTAGGAAGAATTAACTCCCCCATTCAATTTGTCCTAGGAAGAATCAACTCCACTGGAGTGTCTATTCACCAACAGGAGTGTTTTATTCCTAGTAACAATACACTCCACCGGTCAATTGTTCCTAGTAAGAATTAACTCCACGAGTCAATATATCCTGGGATAAATAGACTCCGGAGTGTTTAAAAGGGGAGTCTATTCAGCCTACTACACCGGAGTCCGTAAGAGACATGTATGTCATAAGCTCTAGGTTCAATAGACTTCACAATATCACCACATATAGAGTGTAAGAAATTTTAATGTGTTATAACAGAGGTGGGCAAACTTTTGGCACATTGGGCCACATTAAGCGCCAAAAAAATTCGGAGGGCCAGGTAACTAATTTTAAACTTGTAATAACTACTAAAATGAAAAAGTTTACTGAATTAAAATTACTTATACTTTGGCTGTAACTTGTGAGATGTATGCAACTGTGAACATGCATAACAATTTTCCATTAATCCAGAGTGATTGCACTGGTTGCATTCATTCATTCTGGGCATTTATATAGCGCCGTTTCAACAAACCTACTCAGGGCTTTAACAGCCAAGCCATGGCTAAAGAAACAAGACTTGGGTGATTTATAAAAATGCTTGGTGTTGCCTATAGCAGCCAAGCGAGCTCATGGAACTATACGTTCCCTCCTCGTCGGGGAGCGAAGCACCCTTTGCGCTACGTCAGGCACTGGGCAGCAGAGATCACCCAGGTAAGTTGGAGCACAGCCAACTGAGCCAAGGATGCAGCGTAGAGAGTGACATGGGGAATTTCCCCGCGGGGAAACCGCGGTAACCGCGGTAAATCCCGCGGTAATGGGGACAACAATTGCGGTAATACCGCGGTAATGGGGACAAAAATTGCGGCAATACCGCGGTAATGGGGTTTACTCTCGCGGTAATACCGCGGTAATGGGGAATGAGCCGGCAATAAACCCGGGTGATGTTGAGAACTTGAGAACTGATAAGGAGAGTTTATTAGTTTCTGAAGCCTACTAGTCAGAAATAGTCAGGACTTGGTTAATGCAAACTGTCCATAAGATAATAACAGACTAATGCAGTCAACAATACAAATAGTTTTGTAAGCTAAAAACTGTTATTTTTTAATTTGAATTTGTGTAAACTTTTGCGGGGAATGTGATGTCGTCCTGCGGGGATGGGGTGGGGATGGGGAGCAAACCTGCGGGGATGGGGTGGGGATGGGGAGCAAACCTGCGGGGATGGGGCGGGGATGGGGACAAACCCTGCGGGGATGGGGTGGGGATGGGGACGACTAACTTGGTGCGGGGTGGGGATGGGGACGAGATTGTCTCCCCATGTCACTCTCTAATGCAGCGTGAAACCAAAGTAGCAATCCAATATGATATCCGTTGGGCCGCAGGCAGCCAGTTCAACACGACACGCATGTAGGCAGAGACAGAGCCGAATTTGGGAATTCGCACAATGAACCGAGCGAAGAACCCGATCTAGTCGCCCCAGAACTCCAGCTAATTGAGATTTGGATTTGTTTATCTTCATAATGTTTGTTCACAGATGTAAGTGGATGTTAATAATACAAACCGGAATAGTAAGTAAGAAAGCAGTATGAGGAATTGTTCTTGCAGTCAGAATTTTATGACTTTTTTAATTTTTTGAAGAACTGTGTGGACCGGATAAAATGTGTTGTCGGGCCGGATAAAAAGGGTTGGCGGGCCGGTGTGATGCTAGATGTTGTCCGGGGTGTAGATGTGTCCGAAAATTATTGTAATTGGTTCATGTGACCAATGACGTCAGTTAGCAACTGTCAAGCTAAATTATTAATACGATTGCGAGATCTTGTCCGGGAAAGACATAAAATAGGAATGATCAGTGTTACCACTCTAAATTTTCGAAAAACCATAGGTGATAGCACCAAAAAACATAGAAAAACACAAACACGTATTTGAAGGAATTTGTGTGGAATTAGTTAAGATTAGTAATGAAACACAGCAGTAGGCCACTACTGTAGTAACACAATCAGAGGATTCTATCCCTATACAGGGCGGGCGCAAGTTGAGCCCAGTGAAAAACAGGGGGGGAAGTGGGTTTTTTCAATTTTTATCACACTTTTTACAGGTTACAGACTCAATTTTCTTGTATAAATTAGTGTGAACCGGTGACATCATCCAATTAAGTCACTCAATTTATTAACACACTGTAATTAATGTGTTATGTAGTTTCATCATAGGCCTATTCCTTAATTTATTGTGTTTATTTAGTTCTCGGCTTCTCACACTTAATCGTGCGATATTATCGTCTGCATAGTTGTGAAAAAAATAAACATTTACACAGGGTGAGAATTGCCAGAGGATTGGGGTTGGGGGTTAAATTCTCCAGTCTTTCTAATTATCCCACAGTAAAGTCTACATTTCACACCCAAACTGCCCATAAATCATTGTATGGTCCATCAAATGGACAGAACACTGCCAACAGTGTCAAGCCTTCAACTTTACCAGGTTAGCGACTTCCAGGTACCGTGGCGTATGGTCCGTGCCCAATTAGTAACTGTAACCTTTACTTGAACCTTATGATCCTTACTGCATTGTGAGCTACTCTTCTCTCCATGCCATAATGCATTAACGTTCGACTCAAGATGTTTAGATTGATCGTTGCATTGTTAATGCGAGATTTTAATCTACTTAATTCACACTGTTGACTCGCATGCTTAAACATTGAACAACTTCACCAGTAATCCTCCATTTTAGGTGCTTCAATTAATTGCATTGGGTATCCATTGTATATGGCCAATTTAAAATGGAAGCTGGATTGACGAAAATAATTATTTGCCTAAATGGAAGCTGGATTGATGAAAGAAATCGTCGCATAAATAGAAGTTGGATTGATGATATTAAGCAGACGAAACCTATGAATTACAGACACATTTATCTAATCAGAAATGAACATGGGCGTAGCACAGGAAAACTTTCGAAGGGGGTTTAAGATTTGGGGGATTTTCCATTGGAGATCGTAGCAAAAATTAAGTTTTTGGTATTTCACATGTAAAAACATAAAAAATCCTAAACTTATTTCAGAGGGGAGTTTGAATCCGTAACACTCCCCTAAATGTATACGCCCATGGAAATGAGGTAAAACTCACGTCGGCAATATGGGATCTGGGAGAGAGGGGAGACCCGTCCCAGGAGGGGGGAATAGGAAGGATTGAGCCCGGTTGTTTAGGGGATAGAAGCCACTGAACACAATTCCTAATCGTAATCTCCAAACTTCTAAAGCGCCACTCGAAAGCCAAGCGCAGGGCACCAGCTTATTCACGAGCGCTGCGTCTAGTCAGAAGGGTTGTCCAAAAGAGTACATGCTACATAAATTAATCACCAGAAATAAAAAAAACGTACCTGTCACAAATATCATTGCTGCAATTAAGCGTAGGATGATAGTATGATCATTGGATCAATGCAACAGTTGTTGAAAAGATGCATCTTCAATTCTTCATCGAAGTTTACTAGTTCAGCTTTATTTTTCTGCACGGTCTTTACCAGTTTCTCGCAGTTGCGCCCTTAATTTTTTCACATCTTTAACAACAGATTTTTGAGGTTTCTACGTGGAACAGCAAGCACTTTGATATTTGATTGCTTCCTTTGCAATTAGTCTCTTGGCTCTTCTTCTCTCCTTTGTCCTCCGTCAGGCGTGCGTCAACGATGAGTCCTTGACATGACGTCTCCAAATCGTTTTGTCTCTGATTTTATCAAAGGCATTCCTCATATCCATGTTCTGTGCCCTCAGATCCTCCATGCAACCAGCGGTCTTTCTTTGTCTTCCTCGGCTTCGTGTTCCCTCCACATGTTCGTACAGAGCCGCGGCTGGAAGCCCTTGTCGTCCATTCTCGTCACATACCCGAACCATGTGAGCCTTCTTTTCCTGATCTTATCCACCACTGTCTTCCTCTGTCCCAGCTCCTCTCGGGTAACTTCATTTATTATTTATTATTATTATTAAATAAATTTGTAACGCGCGCAAGGTCACACCGAAATGTGAATCTGAGGCGCGGATAGCCAGCCGCCAGGTGAAGATGCATTTAGATTTCTAAATCCTTGAAAGCCAAGGAGAGATAGTGACTTTTGAGCCGCTTTTTGAAGAAAGTAAGTGAAGTTGAGCTACGAAGAGAAAGTGGTAGTCGATTCCATTCCTTTGGAGCAGAGGCGTGGAATGCACGAGAGCCCATAACTGTTCTGCATCGTGGCTCAGCTAGAAGACCTGTACCTGATGATCGCAGGCAACGAGGAGGGATGTAAGGAGTTAGTAGTGCATGAATATAGGTAGGTAAACCTCAGCTTCGCCGATCACATCACCCATCTTTCTCGCTCTTGCCTCATGCATATCCGTGACCTCCGTAGAATCAGCCCCATGCTTGACTTTAAAACTGCATCCACAATAGCTACATCTATGGTTCACGCTAAATTAGACTACTGCAACTCTCTTTTCCTAAACATCGATATCACTCAAATAAATCGCCTCCAAGCAATTCAGAATGCCCTAGCCCGTGCTGTCACCAAAACCCCCAAATATCATCACATCACTCCTGTCCTCAAATCACTCCACTGGCCCAAAATTCCTGAACGAATAGAATATAAAATCATCTCACTCACGTGCAACACACTTCAAACCTCCCAGCCCTCCTATCTCCGTCAGTTGTTCACGATCCAGCCACTTCGTTCAACCCGCTCCTCCTCCTCCCTAACACTGCTCCGCCCTTTCGTCACCTCATCACTAAAATTTTCAAATCGTTCCATAGCCATAGCTGTTCCACCTCTTTGGAACAAACTTCCGCCAGCACTACGACAAATATCTGATCCATCCTACGAAGTCAACAAAACTCCACCTCTCGCTATCTCACCACAGGTCTTTCACTCGAAAGTTCGAAACTAAAAACACTGCTTTTTGACAAATCTATCCTGAATCCAACACTTCTCCCTGCCTACCTCGCCGTCTGAACACCAAACACCATCCACCTTAGCCGCCTACCTGTCTGCCTGCCTGACTCTGGATTTTGACCCCCGCTTATCGATTCTGTTTTTTATTGAGCGCCTGTGAAAGCTGGTTCCCGCGACTTCGCTTTTGTGGGCGCTGTAGAAGTTACGAGTTTACAATTACAATTACAATTAGGTGTGCTGGTGTTGAGGGCTTTGTAGGTCAAATATCAGGCCATTTCGGATCTTGTCTCTCCTAATTCTGCCCAGTATTGCGACACTGTAGTCTCTTCGCTACATTGTCGCAATGTAGTCTGTCTGCTTTGTTTTCACAAGATTCAATCAGAGAAAACTTTCCACACTAGCTGAAGAGTGGAGTAATGCAAGAATCTGACGCATGAAGTTGGACAGAAGACCGTATTTTGGCTGGTTTTAGTGAAGTGCCGAGTGTTAAGTTCCTATTTAATGAAAATACCTTAAATAAATGTAAGGAATGCTTTAGGAATTGCTGAAAAAGTACCTTTTTAGCAGTTAAAACTTCCATGAAAGAAAAACATAGATTTTGGACAAAAAAACATAGAATCATAGACGAGTCACAAAAAACATAGTTCTTGGAGGAAACACATAGGAGTGGTAACACTGGGAATGATAATTATGATACGAGATCACGCGAGTTTTATTTTTAGAAACAAATTCCCCATGGTCGAAACTTTGTTGCAAGTGCTACGTTAGGCCTACGTAGCACTTACAATAGTCCCAGGTCCTATGTAATAAAGTTAGAATCCTTATCAATATACAGACTATGATAAGGATGCTAAGTTTGCTTACATAGGACCTGGGACTATTGTAAGCCATGCGTAGGTCTAGAGTAGCGTAGCACTTGCAAAAAAGTTTTTCGACCATGGGGAATTTGTTTCTAAAAATAAAACTGACATCATCGCTGCCTCAGCTTCAAGCACAGGCATCGTGCGTTACAATAATGATTTAACTGCTCAAACTTCTTTGCTTTTCTTTCTCGTCTTTCCTGATAAAAATATTGTCTCGCATGTCATTTTCATATTTTCGTTAATACGATACTTGAAACGTTGACACTTGACACAATACCGGTTCTTCAAAAGTCGTACTGTCAGCCTACGGCCCGGACATTATTTCACACGGACAATATCTCGCATATGTCGTGCAAGATTTTGTCTTGACAACGAAAGTGGGCGGAGTCGGACACATCTCCACCCCGGACAAGATATCGCACCACACCGGATCTGGCCCGCGGGCCGTAGTTTGCCCACCCTTGTGTTATAATGTGCATCTGACGGACAGGAACTGCTACGTTTTATGGCAGGGATATCCCTGCCATATGACATGACAACCTATGGGACGTGTGTCCAAAGTGGGACGCACTCAAATTTGTGGGCACACGGAATTTGGAGCGTTCCCAAAATTTTAAACTTAGAAATCATTGTAAGAATTCACATTTTCTTTTATTAAGGACTTTATTGAAACACCATTCAAAGACCATCTTTGAATGCCCTTTAATTCATTGTTTTACGCTTTGCCAATTAAAATTTACATGAGAAAAACAATTATGTACTGCAAAATTCCGAGGGGCACCCGACAGAATTTTTTAGATGTTTTAGCAGCATTTTGGCACGCACCTTAAAAAAGGTTCACCATCCCTGTTTTATGGCAATCAATGAATAATCTGAATATAAAAACTACAATTAACTTTGTACATACATGTATTCCTAATAGACAGAAATTAAAGTAATGACTTAATTACGTTAGCAGGTGATAACATGCAGCTTCAGAAACAGAAATTTTTGAACATAATATTATATACATGTATCTATACACCAAAGAAGTTACAAGTTACTAAGCCTACAGGTCAGTTCTAGCAATGCAGCAAAAATTCATGGCAACCTAACAAATTAGCCTTTAAACTGGGAATATCATGACATAAAATAAGCGTATAGGCCTACAAGACATTGTTGTAGCAAGCATTATGTTACGCTATATACTTTCTGTAAGTTCTTCTTTTACATATAATGAGTCTTTAATTTAACACATCCTCCCGATGAACATTGTAATGCATTTAGTATAAATAATTGTAATTTATCATTTCAGTGTTCTTTAATATGTACGCATTATAACATATCGTTTCGTTTTATATATATATGACACTTTAATACCAATGTCCATGATAACTGTCATCACTCCAACTGCTATTTACGCAAGTATTAGGTGTATTCCAATCCAACTTCTAATCCATCACAAGAAACTATTTTCATCAATCCAACTACTACTTCAAAAAAAATTATTTTCATCAATCCAACTTCTATTTAACCAAGAATTATTTTCATCCATCCAACTTTTATTTAAGTAACAATTATTTTGTTCAATCCAACTTCTATTTAAGCAGGAATTACAATTGTAACAGTAATGCATTTATTTTGAGGGGGGGGTTTGAACCCGTAAAACCACCCCTAAATGCACCCATGAAAATTTGTATAATACAAACAAAATTCTTTTTACCAATTTGAATGCTATACTGCTACATATTTTCATGAATCAACTGTGCCACAGGTAAAGATCAACATGTTTCAAACGGTCATTTTCTATAGAATTCATGGGTTGTTTGCAGTCCTCTGAGTTAGGAACATCAGTTTATATAGGCCAACTAAACTTTATAGGCATGTGATGCAACTACATATAAATGGAGTTGCATCAGATTGGTCACAAACCATTTCTGTCTGCCTCGGTGTGTGTCATGAATTCGTTAGCAACAGTCAGTTATGACCTGCGTAACGCTGGAAGGGGATTTTAAACGCAGTGTCAAGACATTAAAAACAAGAATGACATACTGTACTATCATTTGTCCCTTTAACACAAGGAACAAAAATATTTAAAGCTTATATATACACTACAGAAGTTACTAAGTCTTGTTACTGGACTCCATGCCAATTGCCATTCCCTTCATCACATTACTCCCAACAACTCTGAGAAAATTCACAGTACCGTCAGCGTGGCAGCTATTCCTGCATTCAAGGGCATTCCATGACATTCTGTAAATTTCTTCGTTTCTTTGTATGTGCCTTTCTCATGCTATTCACCTCCATCATTTCCAATGCCCTGATTTATCTGTCACTGAACACTTTTCATGGCTTTGACCAATGCACTGATAATCCAAAAGCACACGGAAGTTTGCTATTATTCACAGACAATAGACTACCTACTATTTTCTTTCATCACAAAATATCAGTGCTCTTGTCCAGGCATACCATTACTCAACTGCCCTGTCTTGGTAAGCTAACACTTCTGCAGCAAACAAATCTGAACAGTTTAAAATTATGCACAAAATTAGTGTTATTAAAAGAAAATGTAAAGGTTGAAACCAACTACACAAAGCAACAAGTACCAACAAGTACAAAGTGAATGCACAAGTCATTAAATCTGACTGCACTATCTTAATAGGATAAATTCAAATAATGATATAATACTTTGGTTAAATGTTAGTATCAGAAGTAAAAAAACAATGAAATGGGGGTGGGGGGTTAGACGTTGATTCATGTGCAGTTTGGGTGTGAAAGGTAGACTTTACTATGGGATGCTATAAAGAAGGACTTTTTTCCAGGGGGGGTTGAATGCGCTACAGATTCTGGTTAAATGTCAACAGGAAAAGTAACCCAACAATGAAATGCGAACTAAATAAGTGAGGCAAGCTTCAACAGTAGACGGCAAATTGCTAATGCCAACACTTCATATCATATCATTCCAAAACTTTGCTTTGTTCATTGTACTGTACAGACTGACTGTAATGCTTTGTCCCTCAGACCAGTTATAAATTAATTTCCCTACGTCGGTCGTTTGACGGTTGCATTCACGACTTGATCGATGACATTCCCTCCTGTGTGGATTTAAAACTATTGTCTGGGCTCACTGGTACTCATTCACCTGAGGGCATTCTCTTTCTCCCGGGGCATAAGAATGTCACTGATATAAATAAAACATTCTGTATGTTTTAGGCCTACTGTCAAATCCTAATTCACAAAGGACCTACTATATTAAATTTGCTATAAAACATGAATTATTTGCGCATTCAGAGAGTAAATCTAACACGATTTTCTTAGCAATAAATACATAACGTTGGGGTGGATGAGTGGGTATAGGGAAATCCTTACGAAGCATTATAGGGTAGGTGGGTCAAAAACAGTCATTTTCGGCGTTACGTAATTATGCGATGATCCCATATATTATGAACTTATTATACCTTATATCTCCTCCTAGTCACACATAGCACACAATAATGTAAAAACACAAGTCTTCACACATGTGAATTATAAAATCTGTATTTGCAAACGTCTCATATACCACTCTTTTCCAGAGATCTACTTCTCACAAAATCAGTTACGCAGCTTGCATATAAAACATGCAAATCATAAAGTACCTGGTGGCCAACATATAAAAGTGCGCAAGGCAGACAGAATAACGCTGTCAATGACAAACACGAGGCATTAGTATGTGGGCAAGTCTACGCTGCAGACAGGATGTTATACCAATGTTATTCTCAGTGCATGCTTTGTTTCAATACATGTATTATTTCAAAGCATTTTCATCAGTTTCACGCTACCTGTGGATTGTTCTTTTTCTACAACAATGTCTATGAAACAATGACTGACTCGTAGGTCATATGAAAATTAAAACTGATTAAACAGTTAAATCCAGTAAATAATATTGTATATGCATCATAAAAACAACAATTATGACAATTTATATGGCACCGTAACATGGGCGCCTCACAAAAAACCCAGCAACAAGTGGGTTAAGCCTTAGAGAGCAAATGGGATTTTAACATGGATTTGAAGGAATCTGCTGAGATGGCTGATCAAATCGCAGAAGGAAAACTATTCCAGAATTGAGGACCGATGGTCGAGAAAGTACGGTCACTGAAGCGTGTAGGCCTACTCATCCTCCGCACATGATGAACAGTCTTCCAAGCGATCGGAGCCGGAGCCCTGGACACAGAGGAACGAGTCTAAGCGTCTCGGGGTCATTGCATACATTACGTTGGCCGAAAATGACAGTTTTTGACACCCACCCTGTAACGCTTCGTAACGAAATTGGACCCACCCACCCCAGCGTGGATTGTTAGGTCTCAGATCTGGCATATGATTAACTTTACTTTTCTTGAACATGTCGATTGTTGTCTAAACGAGACGCTGCGGATTTTTTCTAATAAAACAAATTAAATTTCAACTTTTAATTTTCAAATAATGCTCAATAAATGGTGCTTTATACTATTGCATGTTTTAATGGATACATCAATCACCGTTTGAACTGGATCACCTAATTTGATGGAATTTAAAATTCATTTATAACTAAACTGTTTGGAAAAGCGTTATGGCGGCAACTGTTTATGCTCCACCCACCCACCTTGAACGTTTTAAAACGTCAAGGACCCCACCCACGAGGCTATGTAATTATGCAATGACCTCTGACCACTCATGAAGCATATGCATTTTACAGTGACAGACCCATACTTATATATAACTAAATGCAAATTAAAATAAAAGCAGTATATTTGATAAATGCAAAAAGTAACTATATGGATTAGGGTGGTTCTTAAAATAAATGTTTGTAAAATACTGTTCGCCTAACTGTTCCATTCCCTCCAGAAACATGACGCACAAAAAGTTGTATGAAAAGTTTTAATATTTAGGACTGGCACAACACCAGCAAAGTTTTACCCCTTATCAAATAATTATAGGAACACTAACAGTAAGCATAATAGTTGTAATCAACCATGAAAAGTTAACATTTAAACCAAGAATAAATTCAACTGCCTGTAGTAGTTCCAGATTATAACACAATTGTCTGTATTCAAAATGGTTACTAGTGATTACACTGATTAGTGATTAAAATTATTTATTACAATTATTATTATTATTGAGTAAATGGTATAAAGTTAATAACTTCTACAAATATGGGGATATTCTGAAAATTAACACATCATTTTATTCAGTTTTAAGAGCTCTTTCTAGCGGTGTATTGCAGTTAATTAGTTTTCAATTAGAATATTTTACAAGAAACCTACAATTTTCTCGATAAACGCTTTTGTGGAACTTTGGCCCTCTGGTGGGGGCGGAAGATATAAATATTTTTTAAAATTTTGAACAGTTTTTGATCTATGCCATTAGGCAACTTTTGGTTGCTATTACTTTTCGAATTTCGTATTTCGCTTTTTTTCCACTGCACCATTTTGTGTATGTTTGTTCGAACAGATTTGTGGTTATCGACGTCTCAGGAACTCACGGATCAAATACTTCTAAAATGCCAATTAAAAAGCTAAATAATAAACAATCAACGATGAACATAAACATTGTAGAAAATAATTTTTAGTTGTGCTTAAGCAAAATCATCCAGCCTTTCTGTTTAAAACTAAACATAGGTCCAAAATGCGAATCAAATACATTAAATCGAAATGACGAAAATTATTTGTAAAAATCAAAATTTCAAAGACGTTGTGACAGTCCTAGATATTGTTCGATCCTGCTAATTTTTGGGCTACATTACTTTGAAACCAATTGGAATGGAATACCGGGTTGGGTCATATCACAACTGAAGTTGAAAATTTTCCAATAGAGATGGCATCCTAATATGGATAGTTTTAGGCAATTCATTTATTATGACCCAAGGGATCGAAATGAGTCGCATGTCGGAAATTTTAGAATATGAATATTTTACATATTCATAAAGACTACATTTTTTCCCGATAAAATGACACCAAAAGTTTGGTTCTACCTTATTTTTTGACAAAGTTACGAATGATTCGTGTGCCGAAAAAATTTTTTTCATTTATTTTAATATATAATCACAAAAATAAAAGTATTCTCTGTACAAAATTCTTAAAATACACATTAAAACAATGAATTTCATCAAATGTGAGAAATCAGAAATGTAAAAAATTTTTTTTCACCCATTTTCATTAAAATCTGAAATAAGAAAAGTGACATCTGATCATATTCTGCTGTTTTCCCAGGAATGTAAATGCCGACATCCGACTCATTTTGATCCCTTGGGTGACATATCATGAATACCCCTTGCATTTAAGATTTTCTGCTTGCCGAAATATAACCAAAGATTTTCAATGTTAGCCATCTGTGCTCTTGTGACAATTTAAAAAGCTGCTATCCAGGGGAAGCTTTCTTTTAGCCTTTGCATTCTTACCATATTTCTTATTTGAATTGTTAACAGAATCTGCATTCACTATATTCTCTTTGTTGGCACTGTTTTGGTTTCTCCTTCGAGTACTGCTTACCGGTGTTTTGCCACCATTTTCACTGCTTACAGTAGGAGTACTGTATTGCTCGAAAGGCCGTTGTGTTGCTGACATTTCTTGATTGGCTACCACAATGACAGACATCAACGGTTCTCTCGTGGGCTGATGTGCAGGTGTTACGACCTTGTCAGACTTTAGTGGAGGTTGACATCTTATATTTCTTCTTTTGAGGAACCAGATGAGTAAAATTGTCAAAACGGCAATTTTAGTGAAGACAACGATTGCAACAATAGGTGCAATGTTAGTGGCCTTCTCTTTGCAAGAACCTAGAAGAACATTGCAGTCATTTCTTGATATAATTTTCAGATGATCATGTTTTCATATATGACTTGCTAATACACAAGGCCAATAAATATCATAGCCTGCATATATATACGTGAAGATACAGCAGATTTTTACTTAACTTTATTCCTAATTAAAAACTTCATCGACTCTTAATTTGATACTGTACTTATTTATATGCCGCAAAGATATCCATTTGACAAAAGTAAGGTAGCAATGGATTTAAAATAGCACTTTTTACATCCACTGTACAAGGTTGTTCTTTGCAACTATTCTCTCTTTAACATTTGCCAATTTTTGAAGCTCGATAACTATTTTCCTCTTACTACAACAAAAATATAATAAATAAAATTATACTCGTATACAGCTACTCCTTGTATTCGTTGTTAGATACGAAATTATGCATGGCATAAACTATTCATCTCAGGCTTTGACGAAACGTTTCTTTATGCATCATATACAGCATGGAAAACAGGAAGCCAGCTGAAGGAATCTTAAGTAACAGTCACATTCTGATGCTTGCCTAAACAAGACAGCAATACCAGAGTGGACAATATTGAGACTAGCTTAGATTAGATTTAGATTAGCCTATATCTAATATAGACGAGAATTGTAACGATTTTGCAATATTTTACATTACAAATAGAATCTAGATTATGTAATGTAATGTATATATATATCACATGTATTTAAGATAAACAAGAAAATAAAAATTTTGCAATGGATTGGATAAGACAACACTAGATTTGACTGACTAATCACACATGAGGATAGCTCTCATGAAAATGTGCATTAAATTACATTCAAGTAGCCTAGATATAGTTGATATACATTAGATGCATGTAATATATATAATATTAGAACAGATTACAATAAATTAAAATTGGACTAGATTACTGTAGATAATATTTTGAATAACATTTTGCAAAGCATTTACTAGACTTGAATCGTGACCCGTCAAAATAGCCCCATCAAAGACCAAAATAGCCCCGTGAAAATCGCCAATGGACAAAAAAGCTCTGTGAAAATCGCCAATGACCAAACTAGCCCAGCCAAGTAATATACCAGTAACCTGACTAGAGACCTTGAAGAGGTGCTATATAAATTCTATGATTGATTGATAAGATCAAACAAGTATTTTGACAGGCATTTGAATGAAGAGAACAGTAAAAGTAAATAAGGAAACCTACTTCCAAGAGGTAATTTGCAAACGCTTGGCATGTCGTAATGAAGGGGTGAGTAAATATAGACTCAAAGAACGGGAACAATGCACCTACATGACGATGGGCCACATTGAGGTTGGCCACATTGAGAGATCCATGCTGCTAGGATATAGAAAGGTTGACAGATGTAACTTTCTTTTTAGAAGGTCAGAATTATTTCCCAACTAGTAGTAACCTATGTTCGAGTTTCGTAGAAAACATTTAACATTCTTGTAGTCATGTTCTTTTAAGTCGTTGGCATTTTTGACAGGGCTGTTTTGATCAATGGCAATTTTGACAGGGCTGTTTTGACGGGGTGCCGACTGGAATATAATGCAGTACAAAATTTGACGATTTTATTAGATTTGGTTAATTTTAGTAATGTCCTAGCAGATTATATAAAATTCATTAAACTAGACCATAATTTTACACACAAACATCAGACTCACTTAATTCTTGAATAACAAGATATGAATGCTCGATAATATGTTCTGCCGTAGACTTGGTCATTGCCAGGCAGGATATCACCGAACTTTGTTCTTGGTCGCCATCTTCAATCCGAGTGGATGTAATGACTGCTTCGTCTCTAGTTGTTATGCTTCTAAGCTGTTGTATCTTTCCGCTGTCTCCATCTGTTGACTGTCTCCATTCAAGTAGTGGAGGACAGTTACCAGCGAAACGAACTGTGCAGTTCTTCTCTTCGCACATTTCCCCATTATTGACATCCTTCCATTCTAGATACAGAGTACAGAAACATAATCACAATCTACCAGTATTAAATATGTATATGGTTAAGTAATATACTAGCCTAAATGAGATTAAAAATAAAATATCAGCATGCTCAAGCCATGTTAATAAAATTTGGCATTGATATATATATATATTAAAGATCTACTTAAAGATTCTATCATTATAAAGTACTTTTACCTACCCAGATTTACAGGTAACCTTATAACATTGAAATTCTTCATTAGATAAGAATTTAACGTAGTTGAGTTTATTACAGTAAACTCAGATAGCATATGGAACACCAAATAAGGCTCCTTTTCCCACAGCAGATTGCAAACAGGATCTGTGCATTGGTTTGGCGCTGCATTGAGGGAATGGGACCCCGTATCTGTGGGAACTGTGTTGTTCCACCTTGGGTGTCCACTGTCCAGCGTCGATCCACCCTTTGCAGCGCTCGTGAATAAGCTGATGCCCTGCGCTTGGCTTTCGAGTGGCGCTTTAGAAGTTTGGAGATTACGATTATGATTGGTCTCCGGACCAAGCTGAGCATTAGGTTACCCACTCATGGACTGCTATTAGACAGAACCGCTTTTTCTGCCAGACGACTGGTCCAGTTTCTTTTTACTATTCGACCTGGAATGGCCTCCTACGACCTTGGTACACTGCGCTTACTGCTTAGAGGTCACTCCACTGTTCTTTAATATATAATCTTAAAACTGTCCTATTTAGCTGAGGTTGGGCTGTGAGTGCTGCTGAGGAGTCCTTGAAGGGTGCTATATAAAACTGCCTTAACAATAATAATAATAATACCGGCAATATGCAATCACATACTTGGTGAATATGAACTTCAACTGGAGCAATGTAATTTAACCTGAAATTTACGTTACATCTTTCAAATACATGATTTGACAAACCAAGAATATTTATCATTGTACTTACCTAATACAATAAGCTCTCTGACATCCTGTTTCCCAAGTCCATTGTCTTCACTGCAGATGAACGTTCCTGCGTCCGTCATTTGTACATCTTTGATGACAAGAGTCCAAACACCAGCAGAAACCTTAACGTCAAATCTTCCCGAAAGGACGTAGTAGTCATTGACAATTTTGCCATCGCGAAACACATGCAGTGGATAGGATCTGTCGACGGAACGGTGCTCCAAATGAATCGAGTGACTCTGTGTTGTGGTGAAGTTGAGTTGTACCTCACTTCCGACAGAGGCTGCCACATCATACGAACAGAACTCGCTCTTTAATTCACCTACAAATAAATATTTATACATAATTATACTGTACAGAAATATATCACATCTTTTTGAAGTCCAACATTCATGTTAACACGTAAGATAGAGAGATTACCAATGTGTCTATTTTTTTCAGGTACAGTGTTTTTTCCAAAACCAACTGTAAGTACCATCCTTAATGGACAGTGTTGCAACGGTAGATGGGTTGCAGGCAAAGACTGAAGAGTAAAGAGAGCAAGGCTAATCATCTTTCTGAGGCAGAGTTGTAAGACTGTTAGAAATGTTCCAAAAGCAAGATTCAGTGCTCTTTGTGCTCCTTAATGTAATCCAAACAATCCTCCTGCATACTGGCTGAAATCAGGACATGTTTTCAAGCTTAATTAAGCACTGCACAGGACTGTGGCATCTATAGTCTATGACAGTGCTTCCCAATTTGTTTTTTTTTATGGTACCCTTTTGATCTGAAATTTGTTGACATAACCTGACCTAACCAAACCATATTTTGGTATACGTAGTGCCTGCATGTGAAGCAGACCAACATAGGTTTACTTCAAGGGTGTCAAACCCTTTTTAATGGTGGGCCAATTGCAATATTTTCCAGCAAGTGGCGGACAGGAGTGCTGAAGGCATCTAAGCAAAATGAAGGCATAGGTCTGGGAGGGAGCTTGGTGTGTCCGTCCCCAGAAGTCTTCCAAAACTAAACCTTAAATGGTGCATTTTTAGCATAGGAGCAGTAAAATAAGGTCTATAATATCTTAATTTTGATCTGCATTCAGTCATGAACATCACATAACACTCATTAAGCTTTAAGCCTAAGGTCAAAGCATTCTAGTTTCTGGGTATTGTATATAGAATATCTCTTATTCTGATATTTAACACTTTGACCGCGGGCCCAATTATAGGCCAGGCGCGACTAATATAGGCCAAAAGCCCAAAAAATTATAAACATTTTACGTAATAATTTTTGACATCCTTCTGTTTACAGTATCAAAATAACGGTTTTTTGCAGTGTTTCCTTACTGTCACACTGCGGGGCCATCGAAATTATGTTCAGTGTGAACCAGTTTGAAACACGCGTTTCCTAGCGCCTTTCCTGCTTGTTGCAAACAACACATCTATTGCAAGGTCTTTGTTAGCAGTTGCTGCCTTGCTGGGAAAACATCCAGGTAATGCTGTCCACTGAGTCTGGATAAGTCCGAAGCCTTGTGTCCTTGAAGGCCACCGATGGGGCGGCTGTCTCAGGCCGATCTTGGCTTCCGAGCAGAGACCGAATAACATTAGGCTATTTTGTTCCAACTTCCAAACGTCGTGTACACTATCAACAAAAGAATCATCGTCTAATTCGCACGACATCTTCACAGGCTGCTGTATTATACTGAACCTTTTCTTTTTCAAATAATTTATATAAATTTATTATGTTTACCTCAAAAAGCCTACACCAAGATGGCTGACACAACAACAGACACTTCATATCATATTTTCCATTTTTTAGTCACTACACATTGCCAAAAATAATCTTATAGGCCTATGCATTCAGTAGGTAGCAGCACATGTCCACTATTACATATACGCGGCAGGAAACATTACTGGGACGCTGAACAACCTCTGCACGGCCGATACCTAAGGGACGTGTATACACGTCCCTAGCGTCTGAACAATCCCAATTTGGGACGTGTTAACACGTCCCTAGCGGCCAACGTGTTAAAACAAGTCTGTGTCAAACGTATAGTAAGTTTGCAATAACAAAATTAATTAAATAGGTTTAAATCAAATGTCTTTCCAGTGAACCGACTGTCACATTAAGGAAAAGGATTAGGCCATGGCCTTCTAGATGTTGACTAGGCCTACTCATTAAAAATACATCAGTTCAAATGTTGTGAAATGATCTTGATTAACCGTCCACTTCTTGCTTCTTATTAAATTTTGATTA
The DNA here is from genome assembly GCA_020284085.1 of Aporrectodea caliginosa. Taxonomy (NCBI): domain Eukaryota; kingdom Metazoa; phylum Annelida; class Clitellata; order Crassiclitellata; family Lumbricidae; genus Aporrectodea; species Aporrectodea caliginosa. Next base: position 311,496 of record JACEVL010000375.1, on the reverse strand, counting down.
AATTTTAAAAGGGTTTCATAACTTTTAATATTTGTTAACTTACAACCAACAGGAAACCAGACACAGAGATGTGCGTTTGAGCAAAAGCAAAGTCATTTAATCAAAACCTCTACAGCGGAATGACTATTTGGTATTGACCCCAGGGCCTCTGTTGCTAGCATGGCAATTTGATTTTACTTCATACTCAGTGAAAAATGACAAATTTGAACTTTCTCCAACTATGTAATCTTTAGGCACGGCTCTGCAGTTGGAAAAACATATCTTTAGTGGGCCAGAAATGGCCCACAGGCTGGACTTTTGACACCCCTGGTTTAATAAACACAAATACCCATTCGGGAGATCAGAATTTGCTAAACACGGCATTTTCGGTGATACGGTTTCCTTATAAAAGGTTTCGGGGATCTGGCGGAAAACCCTTTTGGGAGTCAGGGATCTTCTAAGCACCTGCCACTAATGATGTAGCCATTCTACGTAGTCCAGTTAAATGTCCAATGTCCATCTGATAGCAGTGAACCTGAATTTGTTTTAATATTTGCCATTGTGGACAAAAGCTGTTCACAAAAAATATGTACTGACAAATAGTGCAATATTGTACAGATTTGGAAAAGCCTCTAGAGATACATATTATTATGTCATCTGAAACATGTTAAAAGGTCATTCTTTTGGAAAGCTCTCTTCATGCTACCGTCATTCTGAATGCTTCTGGGACATCAGACAGATCAGTTCTCCAGTTCCACATAATTATTTTATCTTGAGAGGACATCTTAATAAATATATTCAAGCAATCTTATAAATTTTCTATTCGAAAACGGGTTTCCTCTCATTGCTAAAGCTTCAGTGAACAAAAAGTCAAATTTTGTGCCACATTTTATGGAATAATGTCGCTTAATATTGTATTTCTTGACATATCAAACATAATTCACCCTAAGAATGCTAAATGTGACCTCCTCTGGCAAAAGGAGGCGGAATTCGCCAGTGATAAAACTGAAGAAATTAGCAAAACACAAATCAGATATAAACTTTTCACTTATCATTTTTGGCATATATCAATAAATAGGATCTTAAAGGCCAAAAATCAACATATTACGTTGATGCTGCCATCTTCATTTGACGCTGATAGAAATATTCTAGGTATTGTACCACAGAGCATTAAACATTTTGTTATACAAAGCAAAGAATTACGGGAAATTTTCAGGACCACCTAGCTAGCAACTAAGTATGCAATTCACAATTTCAGACATAAAAATCAATATTTTGAATGGCTCAGCAGGCCGGATGAACCCACTCGGCAAGCTGGATTGCCCAAGGGCTATCTTGGACAACTTTTTCTACGCTGTTTTACAAGCATGAGTTCAACGACTATTCTTGGGCGACACCGTCAGCAATTTATCAGCCAATATAGTACACTTTTAATGTCACATCACTGCTGTGTCGTGGCTCTCATTACGTATTCTTAAGTCATTGAATATACAATGCTATTGCGTAAACTTTTGATGTAATAAAATAAATATCAGTATCTTCAGTTACCTACCGGTTATTATTATAATTAGTCTTGCACTCGCTGGCGAATCTTGGTCACTGATGTCATAGCAAACGTATTCTCCCTCGTCTGTCTGTGTGACATTTCGAATAACCAGATCATACTGGCCGCTTGGGATGTCAAAATCTACGTCAATTCTTTTGTTGATCATGTAGCCATTGCTCTTGTCTCCACCTCCTCCAGTTCGTCCTATGAAGATGTTTCTGTAGGGTTGTCCTTCCTTTCTGTATGTCCAATCCACTGAATCAAGACTTTCAGTACTACAGCTGAATCGAACATCCTCACCAGGTCGTGTGCTGATGTCAGTGGGAGTGACTTTGAGCCTCGCTTCTACAGCTGTAAAATACATAGTGCAGAGCAGCTGTTAAATACTAAATGTGTTGGAAATGTTACCATTCAAATTTATGCAAGACTCAGCATCCAAAGTTACCAAGTTGGAATTGCTAAAGTCTAAAGAACATTAGTAAGGTGTGAGGACAGTCCTTTCTTGAATGTTGCCACTTTTGCCAATCTTGAGGTTGTTGCCATTATTCCCAAGAGGTTGTTGCCGGACGGTTATTGCCATGGCAATAACCGGTGGCCGGCAACAACTTGCCAACCATGGTTTTGTGCAGGGGGTTGGGACTAGGGACTCCCTAAGTTTCTGATTACAATTTTAGACTAAGGCACTCCATGCCATGTGCGCAACCCACTACTTAAGTATGCTGATGACTGTTATTTGGTGGTACCAGCATCAGGCATTTCCACTACTGAATCTGAACTTGCTCATCAGAGATGGGTAACTTATCGATTAGATGCATATCGATTAGACAAACAGCTAATTCTAATCGATTAGCTGTTGTCTGATGTCAATTCTAATTCTAATTGATTAGCAATTTTCAGCTATTTCTAATCGAAAATCGACTAGCTGATCGATTAGATGTTTGAAAATTAAACTGAGAACACATTCAATAAGAATGAGGTTATTAATATTGAGTTTGAAGAATATATACTTACTTACTTATTTATCTGAAGGCTGTTTCAGACTTTCAATTATTTGTTGATGGCTATAAAACAAGGGAGCCAGTACAAGTTCTTATTTATGTGCTTAGTTCTCTAAGCTTCTCACAATGTGAACTTATGATAAAAAATATCCAGAATTTGTTAAAAAGTTCTTTAAAAGTACCGGTATTGAGATAAACGTGATATCGGAAGGAAGAGTTAAATTAGTAGGAAAGTGTAAAAATGCAGTAAAATTATCAACGATAATTGGAAGCCATCTTGCGTAGCGTCAAACTTCATCAGTCACGTTAATGTGAGTTTAATTTGAAAAGAAAATGGAGCTTCATGCAGATAAACTGCAGAAAAGCAATCAGGATTAAGTTTCAGCAATAGAGGCCACAACTTTTAACATTTTGCAATTTTCACATGCAATAGTGAGCTTTATCTCTCTCTCTCTACTCTCTACTATCTCTCTCTCTCTCTCTCTCTCTTTGTACCGGTACTAAGAACTTTGTGATTTGTCAATTTAAGGTTTCAATAAAGGAGTATATATCAGCAATGTCGGTAAACCTGTATTTTAGCGTATTTTATTGCTTAACTTAGCTGGCTGCATAAATGGAAGTTGGAATGAAAATAATAATTCTTTGCGTATAAATAGAAATTGTATTGATGAAAAGAATCTTTGCGTTAAAATGGAATTTGGATTGATGACAGTTATCATGAAAATCATTTAAATAATTGCAGTAGCTAATTATAATTCTAATCGTTTTAAGCCACAACATTTTGTTCGTTTGTTCACAAATTTGAAAGTCAAGTCGGGACAGAGGCTAATGTTTGCCTCGCCAAAATCGGGACGGTGACAACTATAATGTTTGACGTTGGTATAGGTGGCAACAATGAAACAAGAAACCACAACAGTACCTGTGCTGATCACTAAAATTATTAAAAGATACACAACAAGATGACAAATTCTAGATGAATTTGTTAAATTACTGGTTTCATCCATGATGCCCTAACTCTCGAAACGAAGCGGGAGAATCAGCCATTGGTTGATGTAAAAAGTAAGTAAGTAAGTAAGTACTATATTCTTTATTAAACAATTGCATATCTGCCCTCTGGTGTAATAACAATCAACTGTCAATATGAGTACAACATTCTAACAATAAACGTCTTGCGCTGTAGATTATCTGCAAGAGGTACACAATGGTCGTGCGATCGCGGTCGCCGGTATATTGCTGGGGCCTTTTGGTCGAAATAAACCAACGATTGGTCGCGAAATCTACTACTACTACCTGGGATTATTATTACTGAAGCTACTACTATTCCTTTATTTCACAAACTCGTCGCACAAACGCAACAAAATTACAAAATCAACAGTTTAGATATCGATTAGACAAAAATAATAGTCAAATAGATAAGAGGGCTAGGAGTGTATTAATAACTGAGACCTATTGCTAAAGAAAATTAGTGTATAGCCAATAGAGCCCCGCGCCGACTTCATAGTGTCGGCGGCGGCGCGCCGGTCATTTTTGGTCGGCGGCGGCGGCGCGCCACCGACCAACAAAAATCGGCGAGGTCGGCGCCAGTAATGAATCCAGAATTTGATGAGGGGTCAAATGGGCGGCCGAACTTTTGAAATATTTTGAATTTCACACTGTAATTGTAGCATTTTAAGCCGTCGTCTGAACAAATTTCTCTATTATTTCAGTGCTGATAGCATTCAGCTGTCACTCGTACTTAAGATGTAGTTTGAATCGTGTTTGAGTTTGACACAGACATTACTAGGAAATCAGACATTTATTGAGATGAATTTAAAAACTAGAAAAAGGGCCTTCGTTCAATTTCAAAGAACGCCATAAGCTTTTAGTAAACGAATTGCTGACTACAAGACACAATTATAAATATAATAAACTTCGTTTATTATTTCAAACTGACACACCACAATATGATCACAATTCATAGTATAAATGGATGATCACAAATAATTAAATAAATCGAATTTAACTGTTTGGCAGCCATGCACGGCGCCCATCACGTCCTACTGCTCATTTTACGAACGCCATATGGCGAATGAAAGGCTGAGTAGACCTTTGGAATGGTAGCGGGAATCAATCGCGCGTCCGTGCTGATCTTCTACTTTTCGTGCCAAGTTGTTACATTTGCCCTAAACCCCTTTCCATGGTGTCACAAGAAATTAATTTTAATTATTTTCAATTTGCTAAAACGTTAGTCAATGTAACAGGAAGAGTGTGATATATTTTATAAAATACTAGATTAAGGAGTCCTGGTGCCATCTGTTATTCTATCAAAAACTGCTTTTCCGCGAGTTTGCCTTTAGTAGCTTCAGGCATCGCGATACTATTTATAATTATATCCAATTTATCACAATTAAAGTTAATATTATTTATTTCGAGAACGTGAATTGATTTTATAAATCCCATATAGTCTTTGTTTCATAGCAGTTTAATCCATAGCAGTGTAAAATGCAGATCGCCAATCCGAAAGCCACTAGTAGCCTACTTAGGGATTTGCAATTTCTTAAAATGTAAAATGCATGCTGCACTGAGGGGTTAACTTAACCCCACAGGTACTTTTTATGGAAATAACTAGAGGGGTTGAAACTGAATTCGGGGGTTGAACACTCCCAACCCCCCGACAATTCAATAACCATATATATATCCTCTGTCTTACATACATACTATATATATATAAGTCAATATCAAAGAGATAGAACTGTTCGTAACTCAATCCAATCCATCGGTTCACTGCCGTACTGACATCTGACGATAACACTAATAATTATAGCTATTTTCCCTTTTTTTTTTTTCTTCTATGTGAGAAACGGAAAAAAAAGAAAAAGGACAAGAAAATAATTTGACTTTCCTACATCTTTTACTGCATTTTCAATTAAAAACCTTGTTTACACAATTTAATTTTAATCAGCAAATAACATAATTAAGACAACATTTCGCATTTTGGATAACTTAGACATTCAAATAACTTTTTATAAATTTTATTTCCTGAACTGTGCTGTTTATTTCTCAACTGATAACACTAAAGAGTGACGTAAATTAGACGAATCCTTGAAAGGACGGAGACAACGTAAGGGATACCAGACGAAAATAAAATTAAACAAATGTAACAGACAGTGAATAACTAAATAAAGTTACATATACAAAATAAAAAAACCGAAAAAAACGAGACCAGAAATAAAAAACGAAAAAAACGACGTTTTTTGGAAAAAAAATAAAAAACGAAAAAAACGTTTTTTACAACTATGGTTTGATGAGTGTACTGGTGCCATCAGATAAGTATACCGTCTGCATATTTTGATAAGCTTATTTTCGGGGTGGACCGCTTTAAGTTTTGAAATTGTTGTAATAAAGTTGGCTGGGCCTATAGAACCGACCTCTGAATAATACTGGTAGGTCTATTAATGTTAACAATGGCGGAAATTAAACCATTGTATTTGGTTTCATGACCCCGATCTCCAAGATAGGCGATTATCCAATTGTACAAGCAGTCTGGAATTTGCAGCTCTGCTAGTTGTTCCGTTAGGTAAGATCTATAGTGCCTCAGAGTGTCGAAACAAAGAAAAACGTGCAATATATCGATAAAAAAACACGAGAACGTTGAATCGTGTGTCCTAAGACGAAAGTCTTGGTCACTTTGGAATACTCTGCATAGCGCCATTTAAGAAGCAGGCTGGATTGCTGGCCAGCGGTTAAATTGTTCATCCAGAGGTGACAGATCTCCAAAATTAATCTGTAAAGATCTGAAACTTAGGCCTATCTGATAATAATAATCTTCGTTTAATGTTTCAAACTGACAAGTAGCCTACGCAGGATGATTACAAATCATAGTATGAGCGGATGAATACAAGTTATTACAGGAGTCACATTTAACTGTTTGGCAGCCATGCAAGGCGCCCATCACGTTCTACCACTCATTGTTTCAACGCCACCTAGCGAATGAAAGGCTGAGTCGGCCTTAGGGAGGATACCGGGAAGCGATCCCGGGTCCGTTGCCTCTACTCGCCAGAGTGTTGCCACTATCCTAAACCCCCTCTGGCGAATCTATAACCGACATGTCGCAATTTACTCTTCAGATATGCATAAAATGTGCGAAAAAAGGTGCTTATGGTCGATTATACTGTAACAGAAAAACATTTAGGTGACGAATCTGCTTTCTTAGGTGGCTGATCGCATAGTTCAGGTGGCGGATCTAAAATCCGAAGTGCCAGATCTCAGACCCGGCGGGATCTGGCTGAATTTAATCACCGATTTCTGCTTATTACTGTCGTCATGTTTGAGTTTCACGCCTAGAATTCTTTACTGGTGAGTAGCCTGTTAATGTGACTACAGTCGATAGAAGTGTCAACGAAATGATGAATGATTAGTTTCAGTTATGTTTTAGAAGTTCAACCAGGGTGAACCTTGTATTTTGTAATTTTGAAATTTCATAGATTAGGTACCGTAATAGGCATGCATAGGCCTATACTAATTTTTCATAAGATTCACGAGTTTTGCTGATTTAAATCTGCGAAATCGCTTAGGTCTACCTAATACAAGCGCACAATTAGGCTACTATTTTTTTTACTGTGTCAACGTCGACCTACGGCTAAGGCAGTTAATGAAATCTAGGCTTACTGCTATTGATAATGCTGCTGCTGCTGCTGATGATGATGATGATGACGATGATGATGAATCAGAGGAGAGTAGGAGGAGGAGGAAGAATCCCTTATGCTAGGCAGCCATGGATATGAAGTGTTAGCGACTTTTCTTAGCCTCGACATTTGTGGTCGAGTGACCACCATTCCTGTACCTCGTCGTTTGGTCGTCCCAAAGTGTATTGAAACAATGGTCGTAAGTGTACCCATTATAGATGAGTTGGCTAAGGTCCGCAGGTAGAGCAGAAACATTCAAGCATATTTCTGCCAGGGCGGGGATTTAAACCACCGACCTCTCGGTTGACAGTCCTGCACGCTAACCACTAGAATAAACGACCGAAGATAGAGTAAAATTTTCCACAGTAGGCCTACGCGCAACAGTAGGCTACATGTACATACAAGTCTGCGAGCGTGAAATTAGTAGTTTCTTTATTTAAAATACGGTTAATGAATTTGCTCTTACAATTTCTCAGCAAACTTTAATTATTTTCTGCCTCTGTCATATTGAAGTGTAATAAATATAGCCCATTAAATTAATATGTTCTTGACATTTCACTTCAATGGCTTCAGATGACATACTTTTCTGTTGATTTGCATGGACCTGCGGCTGTTGTCGAGACAGGTGTGGCAGAATCTATTGATCTGAGCCACTTGGACATATTAAACAACCGGGCAAATAATTATGAAAGCCTTCTAAGAAAGCGCCGCCACGTCCAACCCACTTCAAAGAGATGCCGCTCTCGCGCGATAGTCGACCGAGAGTGGTTACCATGGCGACCCTTTGTCCTGCCGCTGCGGTATCAAAGATAGTAAGCTAAGAAGAGTGAATGTCGTGAATACATGTTATTATCTGCAGTATTCAAAAATAAATACAAGTGTACAATGTACATGGATCATCTTTGCTGTGCAGAAAATAATCATTGCCAATAGGCCCTATATTTAAAGATATGGTCAAATACAACTAGCAGATCAAGTCCCGTGTAAAGATTAAACCTAATTCAGCTCCAACTGGCGCCTTTCAAGATTCACCATGGTATAATGGCGAAAATTATTAGAAGCCTGTAAACATATAAATTATATTTAAATAAATATACTTACAGTAGTAGGCTACAAGTGAATAAGCTGATTACCCCGATGCAGTTTACATGCGGTGCTGAGAATTTTAGGAGACCTGTATTACTTTACAAAACATTACGCTTGGAGGTATAAATTATTATAGGAGACCTAAGTCCACTGTACAAATTGTGTTTGAGCCACAGCCAATTGAAATTTAACGATATTTTAATACCTCAACTGTATCAAGAAATTACAGTCAAGATCACCTGTATACAAGCGCAAAATAACCAAAATGCAATCAATAATGCTTTCATGTATAAAATAGCCTAGCCTATATCCCATGCTCTAAATTCAGTTGGGTAGAAGTAAACACAACTAATATCATGTAGGCCTACCGCTAATCAAATTAATAGATACCAGGTAAGTAGCCTAAATATGGTCCAGTTTCGGTTAAAAATAAATAGGTCGAATCTTAGAGCCCTACATTACGGTTGCTTATAATATGTGATTAATGGCAGTAAATTATTCGTGTGAAGCACTCAAAAGATTTACATTCTGACTGACTTTGAAACGCAGTGGATATAAGTTAATATAAGCTAAGAAAAGTAAAATGGTTAAGTGAAATGGCAAGGTCAGTTTCAAATTGCAACTCGACAATAAACAGATGTAGGCCTACTCAGTGATAATATCTTAGATGGAACGAAAATGATATAGTGTAAATTAAGAGCTTGTTTTAAGAACTGAGCAGTAAACTTCAATGAAGGTTTAAACTCTGCAGCATAATCATAATCGTAATCTCCAAACTTCTAAAGCGCCACTCGAAAGCCAAGCGCAGGGCACTAGCTTATTCACGAGCGCACTAAACACTGCACAATGCACATGTTGTGAAATTCAGAAGTAGACTAGAGATGCGAAGAAGTGACTCCTTGACTTAAGACTGCATATCATAACGTTGAATACTCTCTTTATTAGCCAATAGTTTTATCAGTCATGTATAATGTTTCTTCTGCGTGCTGTGACGGTGCTTGGGATGGCACTTTCTGGCTGTCTGAGAGCAACTTCCGAATAGCGCTGAACAAAATAAGACTTATGATTATTAGAAAAATGTATGATTTTGCAATTTTATGTATGTCATAATTTCTCCTAAAAAGTTGCAAAGCATGACAAAAACTGCACAAATGAGTAGCAGTCCTGAAACACAATGAAGTATGATACAGGCCTACCCAGCAATACAGTACAATTAGGGGCCTACACAACGTCATGCATCCCAAATCAATATGGCATATCTCGTGCTCAATGTTTATCCTAAACGAACTGCAGCACACGAATTACGTTATCAATGCACACACGATTATCTGATCTACGCTTTATCGAATCAGATATCTGTTTGTTGTGGGTGTGTAGAGCAAAGGTCACAAATACGAACTAAATATCGATTGCTGCACTGTTAGAGGGTGGTTTCCTACATGTAACCAATTCTCATATTCATTCACACTGAATTTAAAATTCACATGTTTCAGTCTGCTATACTGAAACGGCTTAACTACTGACTTTTCTGACTCCTCGGATTTTCGACCTGGCTTCTCTAATGGACTAAGATTTCGCCGTAGTTTCACTGGAAGCGACCATCCTTTGATGTCTTGTGTATTATGATAAAATGGCGCTATATGAGTCATAATATCAGATTTGATTGTATTTCACTATTGTATATTGTATTGGATTGTGATGCGTTATATCGCACGTTGTTTAATGTGTTATGTTTTATTTTCATGGCTGGTGTTATTTTGTCAGGTGCTTTTACTTGGTGCAACATTACGTCTTGCTTAGATGATTGGCAAAGTTAAACTATCAAATTCAAATGTTATATACACACCGCAGTGCAAGCTTAGAGATTTAAGCATAAACCTTATACCGTTCTTTTGAAGCTTTACTCTTCTTTTTCTTTCTGCGTTTGAAGACAACAGTTAGGGCGAACACGACGATAACAATAATAATAACCACCAGAAGACAGGGTAGAACGACAGCTACGATGGGTGTTTTGTTGACGTTTTCTTTGCAAACATCTGCTTAAAATCATACGCATTAAAAGCAAGTTGTTAACAAAATCCAGAACAATTGAACGACTGCACACATTTCTGCACTAAATTTCTGAAAATTTATGCACTAAATAAAAGACTGCACTAGAATTTCCCAACTTGCGTTGACGTTCATTTATCATTGCCTAACATAGGTCATGGGGCTCACTGGTGAGTGCACCCCAGATGTCTATAACCTAGACATAGACATATTGCATTGTTTTATGTACCTGTATAGACTACACAGATAATGTAGCCTATGCATATACGATTGTACGTGCTTGCATATTTCGAAGGTGTTCCTACTAAATATCTATAAGCCTATTATTAAAGGTATTTGGAGAATGACAAATTCATCCGTAGTCGAAGGTGCGCATTGCATTCAGTTTCCTCTCACAACCGTTTCTTGTATAAATAAATAATTATACAAATACAACTATATTCGATACTGACTTCCTTGTAAAGTTCAGAAGTGCACATGAGACCATACGACAGAACATTGATGGAGGTGAACAATTACTGTGAAGGACTTGCTCAAGGTCTCTACAGTCTACACAGTAGGCTAATCGGCTCAAGGATCGAGGCTTGAACCCTGGAGTTTACCTCCACGTTACCAGCTCTAAACAATCGGCGAATTGGAGAATTTTCTCAATAGCAGAGACCAACTGGTAACCAAGGGAAGCTTTTTGGCAACGTGTTCTTGCTGTCCACTCAAAGAACCACCATGTTCATTTTTTAAATGAATGCGTAGGACTAGTTTTTCGGTCAGGTAGATAAGAGATTCAAATAATGAGCAAATAATGAGAATGTTACGAATGTTGGACAAGCAGGCATGGTTATGTGGCTATGAGTGGCGCGCTTGTAAGATATTGGCTGACGCATCTGACCCATATATCATCATGAAACGTCTGCCTTGACGATAAAGTGGTCAAAACTTACACACAATGTCAGGGACAATCCATTTGAGCAAAAAGGGCAATCGATATATATAGCAAAAGAGATATTACAATATTGTCCTACTTAGAGAGGCTTTCTAGCAAACGGCAACAGCTGTTTCTCTACTGTTGACAGTTGCATTTTAGAAATTGCATGCCTTATAGCCTATTTTAAAACGTTTCATTAGTGTGCCAGCTGCTGGTTGAGTTAACCTACTTAGACTAAATTGATCCAATATTATTGACACCAATATTCTAACTGTGCAACTGCTATTCGCAAATGTTATAACGACTTCGAGCCTATGGCTCATGTTATAACTCACATTATGTTGCACACAACCTCGAATATTTTCCTGTAACGGCGCTGTTTAAATCGCGCCTCTTAAAATCTCTATAAGACGCTCTAATTAGCCTATTATAGCCTAGGTTATGATACAATAATGAAGACCAAAAGTGTTAAGGGTTATGCAGCTAACGTTTTGGACATCATGCGAAGTTTTTATACAAGCGATAAACTTACAACATAAGCCAAACTTGTGAATTTAACCCTATGTTGTAATTGTACTTGTAATCACATATCTATAGCGCCTCTTCAAGAGAGAGTGAAACCCAGGATCGAAAAAAAATTAATGGTCTTCAGGCGCTTACGGAATAGAGGCAGAGATATACCAAGAGTCTCATGTTTTAAGATGCTACCAGGTAGCTAACCTATTAAAAAAGTTGAACCGACTACAGCGAAGCTGTCTTAAGGCATGGCACGCAGGGCAGTAGCCAGAGGCCCGCGATTCTAGGGCTCCCATATTAAAAAGACAAGAAAAATTACTGCGTGCGTGACCTCCACGCTCGGCAGAATTGAAACTTGGTCCAGGGCCTACGCTGGTGTTGACGACACTGAGCTTTTGTGCTGTATTGTGCATGTTCTGCTTGGGGAACAACAAGGTTACCATGTGCAGCAGAGGAAAGAAACAAGTTATGGCAAATTAGTGGAAACAAGTTATGAAAAAGTAAAATCAATTAAATGCATATCGATTAACCTTTTACATAACGCTAACATTACATTACATTATTTTGTAACTCCACAAAATAATGTGTGCTTTATACCACATTGAACCATAATACATATTAAACCACAATACAAATAGCCTAGCAGTTAGCCAGAAATCTTTTGCTGTAAACTACGTGAGGCATAAACGTTTCCGCCCTTAAACTTAAATCACGCAGTGAACAATGACTTCAAAAAGATCAAGCTGATGATTCGAATGAATTTCTGCATACCTGGAGCTGATGCTGTGAAGCCGGTTTGGTTCCAGTTGGCCAGAACAATATATGAATTCGGAGTTGTTACAACGCAGAACAGGTGCGACTTGAATGCCAAATCATCACCCGAAACCACTGTTATTAAATGCACAGCTGTGGGACTTGTTACAAACACACTGCTGTTTAGAGGTTTGGTTTCTCCTTCATGACCGTCAACTGCTCGTCTCAACTGTAGACGCGGTGGACAGTAGCCAGAGAAGGTTGCACTACACGTAACATTAGCATAAACTTCGCCATCGATGCATGTCTCGCCTCCAATTTCAAATCTGACGGTCTTATCTGCAACAATCATTATGGAATCCCGTTTATTGACTCTAATACTGGTTTTGTACCTTTTTCATTGCTTTCGTGGCAAAATTTGCTTTCTTTCACGATGATCTACACCATCCAGAAATATAGATTCCCTAATTGGTTTAGGCTATCAAACTGTGAGCATTGTTTCATATAGATAGAAACCATTCATCACACTTGAATAATTATATGAAAATAAGTCGATGCCAGTCTTATAAGACATTTCAATTATAACGAAGGCAAGGACTAAGACTCTCAACTTGGTTTACTTTAAAAAGAGACTATTTAACGAAATCTTAGCACAATTCGCACCTATAACAATAAGTTCTGTGGTATACTGTTTTCCCATGCCATTGTCTTCACTGGTGATATAGGTTCCAGCATCTGAAAGCTGTACGTCCTTCATAAATAAATTCCATGTTGCATCTGAACGATTGAAGCCGAAACGTCCAGAAAGGACATAGTAATCATTTACAATTTTTCCATCTCGAAACACGTGCAGGGGATAAGATCGGTCGATAGAACGATGCTCCACATGGATGGAGTCACTCTGGGTGGTATGGAAACGCAGTTGCATAAATTCACCGGTAATCGCTGCTTCCTCTGTTGTCTCTTCTACAAAATAGCCGACCGTTTATGTAGTTTTCCAAATGCCTTATCTCAGACCCAACCGGAATTTTTTTTCCACAAAATCCTCTCAGTCTCACCTTTTATCTATGAGTCACCTGTCTGCATTCTAAGTAGGAATAGGATGACCACATTGTTGCTGTAAATAATAGACCCCAATGGTCCCATATTATTTACAGCAACAATGCGATCATTCTATTCCGAAATTGCAAAATGGGATACCGCACCTAATTGAAAAGGTAATTGAAAAGTAGCAAATGCATCATTTACATAGTTACGTTGCTGACGCTGAAGAAAACGAATAGTTGCAATATTACAGACTTTGTAGGCTAACCCAATTTCTGCAAATTTCAACTTCCATTAAATTAGGGCTTACCTAGTACAGTGAGCGCTGTGCTTGTGAAAGAATCTGGATTCGTGGTTTCACTGCAGGTGTAAATGCCTTCGTCTGATTTCGTGACATTCTTGATTACCAAGTCATAACTTCCATTCGCAATGTCCACATCCACTGTGTACCTCGTGCGAGATTTGTAGCTGTTGCTAATGCTTCCTCCTCCTCCTTGCGAATTTCCGATGTAAATACTCAACGTGTCGCCTTGGTTTGTTTTACGGTAGTGCCAGTCTGCTGAACTGAGAGATTTAGTGCTACAGTTGAAACGAATGGTTTCTCCAGGTTTAACATCGACTGTTTCATGAAGATGTTGCCCTTGAACGCCTAAACGTAATCGAAGACAGTTTCATTTAAATTGGTTGACCTATGGAACAATATATAGAATAAATAATGATGACTTCATTGCACCACGTGACTTTCCAGAAGCAGGCTATAAAACTGATTGAGGTTGATATCAAGCGTATCGACTTTAACACATATTTTGGTCAAAGACCTCAAACATAGGCCTAGCTATCATATATTTGTACTTAAATATGGCACGTTATTTAGCGCTTTTAAAATTTAACGGCTTAAATTCAGAGAATATGGGCATAATTAATGAAGGCCAGGATTTCCAATTAATCGTCCTTCCTCTGAAAATAAACTTCTGCAACGCTCAACATGTATGAAATCCAGTAATAACAGAAGCAATTTCTCGAAGTCAAATCAACAGAGTCAAAGATGTGATGTAGACATAGTAAGTTTCTTATTTTAATTCTGTTAAGATGACGAATTGCCTATATTCAATGATAAACTTTTCGAAGGTTTAAAGTCCAGATCACTGGGCCATTAATCGATAGATCATAGTTTAATTCCAAGTCGTGATTAGGCCTACGCAAAAGAAGGTGAGTTTCATGAGACTGAAGTGAAGTCAGTGAGGCTAAACTTAGTCGAACTCCGTGTTACGAACCTGAGTAAATTGCAGGCGCACACGTATCTTTGTAACATATCAGTGTAACGTTGCATACAATCGTAAGCTTGGAAGCCAACGGCAAGTCACATAATGCATACATTGCATAGGCCCCGTGTCCTTGGCAAGTTAACCTCGAGGAATCCTTCCACTGGTGTCTTCGCCCCGAATAGCAGCAAGGAGCGCCTCCCCACGGTCCGCATAGAAACAGGATTTGGAGTTTTATTACTATTCGATGTGTAAGTCCTAAAGTGAAGTCGGATAACTGTCGTCACGAGTCAATCGATTAATCATGCTTAATTTATCTGAATTTAGCGGTCGGTAGTAGCATATATATACAATTATACATGTATATATAGGTCCATATAGGTCCAGAAGAGATAACACTATAGAGAATATCGCGCTTCCTCACCGCAAAATGCTTCGCTGTTGACTAGTCGTAATATTACATCATCGTTTCAAACGTAGACGACTTTTAGGCTAAGCCTATATGAAAGTTTAGGCGTGCAATCCGTGCATGTTGTTCTGTGCAAAGATAATACGCATATCAAAAACAAATTAAGCAGCTTGCATAGCCTAACAAATATGTAGCTCAAAGACCAGATCTCGAGACATCTTCAGTCCTTACTGATGGATTATCTAGAGTGACGCAGCATGCAGAAGAGAAACGATAACACTATACGCATAAAGCAATGTAATAGGATACGAAAATACCGTTGCTATTGTGATTAGTAAAGCTTTTAGATGTTATCATGACTGGTGCCACTAGTCACAGAGTCTTGCAACGAAACACGGTATCCAAATGAAGAAACTGATACCATGAATAAGAAGGAGCAGAGGCATTTAAATTATTCCTAAAATAAATATTTTGCTTCACATTAAATACCTTTGACATGCAATACGGCTGTAATTAGTAAAGCAACATGCAGAAGGTTTGTTCCAGAATCATAAGCTTTCGATCGCATGATTTTCCTACAATTAATAGCAATAAACAGTTGCTATATCGATCCTGTTTATTGAAACGATGCCACCCTGTATCAGTGTTGTCTGATCTCGAGACCCAGTCGTTGTCTCGAGACTTCTCAAAACAGGTTTTTGTTGTCTCAATCTCGTTCTCGGTCTTGCGAACCTATTGACTTGGTCTCAGTCTTGGTCACTCAGTTATTTCTTGACATTTTAGAAACTGTCTTGAAGCGAATGTCTTGTTCTTTTGAATAAGCGGTCTCCATTAATCCGGTTTTGCCCAGTGTTCCATTGTTGGAACATTTTGAAAATAATTTACTTAGGGCCTACTTGTAATTTAGCGCTATACTAGGCCTATGGTGAATATAAATCATCACATGCCGTTGTAAGCAATATTTATAGGATATATCTATCGAAGGAAAATATTATTTTCAATAACTAATAGTTCTCAGATACGGTCTTTATGAGCACTTTTGTGAGAAAGAAATTTCGACGAATTGCGACAAAGAGATACATATATTTAAAATTCATGTAAATAAATAGCTTTTTAGAAGGTGATGTTTTTGGCACTCTAATACCACTTATATTTTCCATGATAATTGTAATCAGTTCCTTCCACGAACTTTAGTTTGGAACTTTTGCAATTATATTGTATATTCACTGGGCACAAGTGGTATTGGAAGATTCTCGTTACCGCATATCGCTCTACTTCACTTAAAGTGCTTTGCAGAATGAAATTTAGCTTTGTTTAGCGAACTTATTCGCATATTAACATAGGCCTACATTTTTTTAGTTTGCATACATACATACATACACACATGCATGCATACATACATACATACATACATACATACATACATACATACATACATACATACATACATACATACATACATACATACATACATACATACATACATACATTTCATGCACACCAGAGCGAAGAAGATAGTGCTGATGAAGCAACTGGTGGAACCCTAAGCATTCTGAGATAACGATACGCTTCAAGGATTTGGTTCCATGTGTCTGTGTGGTTCTGGCCGTCATTCCCTTCAAGCTCTGTTGTTATCCAGTTATTCATCTAATTGAACCTTGCTGATTCTAGGGGCTTTGGCTAAGCAGACAAAGTCGTGCCCAACATATTGCAGCGCTGGCCAGTAACACGAGTAAGATATTGGCTAAGCAGCCACGGAGGTCCGTTGACAATGAGCTGATGTGAAGCCGAGTTTCCTGTTGTTGTGTGGAATGACAATCGGTCGATGTAGGCTACATGATCAGTAACGTTCACTATGAAAATCCCAGTGGCCCAGGTAAGCGTTGTATGTCAGTGAAGATAGAAAAAAACGATAGGCCTAACAGATGTTCAGTGTGTAGCAATATAACATGTTCACCTGAGGTGTTGATCATGTGGGTCAGAACACTAGTAACTACATGACATTGTATAGAGTTGTTGGACGATCAGAAAAACGGTGGTGTCAAGTTTTTTAGTTTTTTGCTCGGTATGGAGACTAGTTACAGTAGATAACGTTTGGCAGCTGTACAGGAAACTAATGAAGGAACTGAGGAGTTCATCGGTTTGTTGAAGTTTCGGATGGCGTTAACTCGTATGAGTTAACTCAGATGAGTTGAAACTCACGAATTAACTCACTTGCAGTGATTTATGAGTTTGAGTTAACTCACCTTAAAGAGTGTGAGTTATGAGTTTGATTTAATTCATAGTTTCTGTGAGTTTGAGTTGTAACTGTCAATTATTTTAAAATCAGCTCACTATTCCGCACTCGGCAAATATTATGTTGAAACAAGCCGTTTTTTTATATCGTCGGTTTTCCATACTAGTGAGTGGTGACGGCAGGGAGGGTAGTAAACACGGTCAGCAGCGGCGGGCGGACAGTGTTTAAGCACTGCATATTTAGTAAATTGTGAACAGTTAAGAACAACATGGCTGAAGTACCGTATATTCTTGATGGAAAATATTTTTCTGTTACAAGTAGGCGTGATGGAAATTTTTTGCCAAATGCAATTATCGCATTAATAATCCGGGTAACTGTGTATTTGTGCAACGTTCGATTAGAACGTCCTAGTATGAGACGTCTGAGTTGATGATTTAACTCATTTAACAACTGAGTGTGAGTTAACTCATTTCACTTAGGATGAGTTGAGTTTGAGTTTTAACTCAGTTTGAGGTACATGAGTTGAGTTTTGATTTAATTCATTTCTTGTCTGAGTTTACCCAACACTGCTGATAAATTACTCAAAATTCATTTAATGACCCAAAGGATGCTGATTAACCAAACAGCAACAAAGCTTGGAACATCATGTACCGGCAACTGTTCGGTTTTGTCATAGGCCTATACTTAGCACTCTTCAACACCTGCAATCAAGCATCAGTTTTCATCACCTGCAGTCAGTCAGAACAGTTGCACTCCATGCCAAAAGAACACAATCAAAATGTGTAAGAAATGCAAGGTCAACTTCATGAAGCCTGCTTCAAAATATTCCACGATAATTTTCTTACTCCGCTTGTTTGCTTTTTAAAGTATTTTTCTGTTCTCTGTTTTTACTGTGGCACAAGTATACTGAATATGGGCCTTAATTCTTTCTACACAGCACTGTGTTAGCAGCTAGAACATTTGTGCTTGGTTACTTCATTTGAAATGATCATTGCTGTACTTGGTGGTTTTGGCGTGTATTAGTCTATGTTATTGTCCAGTGCCACTTGTACCCAGTGTTCCAATATTGGAACATAGGAACAAAATCAAAGATTATAAGGAATTTCTTAAAACAAATAAAAAATTAAGGTGACATAGCTGTTCTACCATCAAACAGTGTACGCTAAATGAAAATGATGCTAAAATAAAATTTGATCAAAAACGGGTTAAACCTCGCGCACAGTCTTTAGTTCTTGCTCTATAAAATTGTCTTGTGCCGACTGCCGTTCTGATAACTCGTAACTTGTAAGTTGGAAGTGCTAAACACACCGGAAGTTTAGAAAAAGGTTTTTCTGGTTTACGCGTGACATCAAATGCATGTGCGGTTCTACCTCGATAAAAGTCATCGGTTGACATTTGCTTTTCGGTAAGATAATCGAAAAAATCGGCACGTAACTGGTATTGAAATGAGCTTTATGTAATTATTGCTATTTTCTTTAGGTCAAACGATGAACCATCCCGAAAATGTGCGGTTAGCCTAACATTGTTTAGAACTGTCTTGGAGTCTTGACCTTCGTGTCTGGGTCTCGGTCTCAGTCTTGGTACCCCACTGTCTTAGTCTTGGTCGTCTCAGTCTTGGAACTCAACTGTCCTGGTCTTGAAGTTTTAAGTCTTGCATACAAGTCTGCCCTGTATCAACCGGACGAGGTCGATTATAATTGTTGTCTATGGTGACAACCCTGTTTGTTGCGGACCTGCCAAGTGTAATATGTTGTCAATGATAATGTCGCCCATTACGATTGTGTATAAGATCGTTGACCGATCTGCTCACAAGGCGGACACGCGCCCGGCAGGACAGGTGGCATGGCTTCTCAAGTCGCCAAATCCCTCAAAACATCGGAACGAGCGAAAGAAGGGCGACAATGAGCTTGCCATTTGAGGGAAACTGATGGTGGTACGATTAACTATCGCCCTTTCCTGGAAATAGGCAAACACCAGACCGTTGAAAGATGAGCTCGAGGCTCTGAGTAGAGCTACCATGGACCTTCAAGAGGTGAGATGGCTAGATTCCGGGGAGACTTCCATTGGCCCATGCAGTTTGCTCTTGTCCGGCGCCAAGATGGTAACATCGGGAAAGCGGTGGTGACTCTCGCCTCAGTCCGTGCGAGTGAGAAACCTCACGCGCACGGACTACTTGGCATCATATTAGTAACAGACTAACAGGTTATTTATTGGTCAATTGCATTGCTTTGGCCATCTACTGAAGTTGCTGTCATAGTGGCTTGTTTCCAAACCAGTTAGGCCTCTGAGGATGTGAAAAGTGTTTTCTACAATTCGCTAGGGAATGCACTCGTAGAAGTGACTACATTTTCTGTTGAAAAATCTGATA
This sequence comes from Aporrectodea caliginosa, assembly GCA_020284085.1. NCBI lineage: Eukaryota > Metazoa > Annelida > Clitellata > Crassiclitellata > Lumbricidae > Aporrectodea > Aporrectodea caliginosa. The sequence goes on along the minus strand of JACEVL010000375.1, from coordinate 291,664 downwards.
CGATCACAGAAAGTGGTCGAATACCCAGTGACTACGTGCTTGTAATTTTATGTATTTAGCTTAAAATTCCTTAAATCCTGCACAGATAGTTGGCCTAATTGCTTCCACGAACAATGCCATGAATTATAATTCCATGTTGACATAATTATGCATGAACCTAGTAGTTATTTTGAATAAATAATTTTGGAAGCAAAATAAGTTAATTCTGTAAGTAGTCCATTATTAGTCATGCATTTAGAACGTTCGCATATAGGCCCTAATTATGTTCAACATAAACATAGTTGGTTGCGACATATGTTTACATCTAGGCCTACATGTATTAGGGTGCATCATATGCCCCAAAATATTTCAAAAGCGTTTGTCCCTATTTTATGTCTTTTCCTATTACTGAAAAGGCATGTTTACCAAAATTTTGCAATATTCTGACATACACTAGGTATCCCACCTAACAACTGAAGTTTTACAATAGCGAACCATTACGAGGATGTCATACATGTCAAACAAGTTACACTAGGGGTGTCCAGAAATATGATACATCGCAGAAAACACCCATATTCAAGTTTTTTCCATTACTCCATTCATTAGTTGTCTATAAATATTTTTATCAGAATTTTAAAATGTTATCCTGAGGTGGCTCAAAGCCCCCAAACATACCCTACTTAAATACCCAGGACTGAAGGCTTGGGACAAGGAAATTGGGTTCAATGTGAATTTACTCTTTTTATCACAAAAAATTAACAAAGAGTCCGATTTGGACGAACTTTTGGAAATTTGTTTGACTTGACAAGAGCTACATCTGGCAAAAATGTAAACACCCATGTTAAGGTCATTCAAGGTCATTTCAAGGTCAGAATAAATGAAATCTAGCAAAAACGAAAAAAATGGCCAGATCTCGGCTAATAATCGTTGAAATCGACGAGTGTTTTCTCGTTTTTCTCGTCTTGATAAGGACTACTTGCTGCAAGAAACAAGGCTATTAAATGCAAGGCAATCCAAGGTTATTTTAAGGTCAGGAAGGTCAATTTGAGATAAAAATCAGAAGAAATGGCTTCGCTAATGTAAAACTTCAGTTGTTGGGTGGGATACCTAGTGTATGTCAGAATATTGCAAAATTTTGGTAAACATGCCTTTTCAGTAATAGGAAAAGAAATGAAATAGGGACAAACGCTTTTGAAATATTTTGGGGCATATGATGCACCCTAACATGTATGCATGCCAATTTCATGAACAACTTAATAAGGGATCTAGGACAAGATTGGTGATCCTGTTAAAATGGACTATATCTAAACTTGCATGTGAATATGAAAAATGGAACTAGTTTATTCTTCATTACTATTAGGCCTATCCTTAATACGCTTGAATGACAAGTTCAATGAGCAGGACTTTGCATACTTACATGCAGATTCAGCGTAAGCGGTTTATACATATTACAATGTGTAAGCTTCCATACGGAGTTCAATATGCGCAGATGTTTATGATAAAGAAACAGCCAATCAATGAAACTCACCTGTTTTATGCATATAAACACACGTCCTAGATAAATAATAATCTGTAGTAGGCGTTGCAAGCAGTTGTCCTAAGCACATAGCCTACATATATCATTTAGGACAAACACAGGAGCCACGTAATTTTAAGGGAACAAGGTGAATGACCATGCGTTCGCGCAAAACGGAAGGCTAGGGAAGTGATAGCGACATGGACAGAATATAATTATCATTAATATTAACCTATGACTTCTGCAGCGCCGGTGTCTAATGCACAAGGCATCAACTGATGGTACATCAGAACCAAGTCGTAACCAAATCAAACTCGAGAAGATCAGTTCACTAAGACAAAGGCATCTTACGGTAGATAAGCAATTTGAAATAGGTAACTCTTAAATTGTGGTAGGCCCTACAATAAATAAAATGTAATCAGGTGGCCCAGTTAAACATAAATAAGTCTGTGTTAAAGGACTGATTTTAATTCGTGACTTGTCAGAGTTCAACGTTTTATAACTATGAGCCTCAAATCCCTCAATTTGAAAGTTGAAACAAATCATTTTCTGACCAGGAAGCCAGTGCGGTGATTTAGATACTTGGTGTATTTCTTTATATTTGACGAATTACCTATGACTCTGGCCACAGAGTTCTGAACTCTGAAGTTTCAGCATGTTTCACTTATTGAATCTAACCAGGAGCAGGTTACAGCAAGTCTTAATCAAGACAACTTGAGATCAATGTGCTAGCCAGAGAAATACTCGAAGGCAAAGAGACATAATGATAACGCCTAACTCTGCGTATGTCACACATGTACAATAATGACGACCTGCAAAACTATTTACCTAGTCGATAAAATGCATGGCAGAATCAAATACAACGCACTAGTTATGAGCAGCATTTGTCAACCGAGGTCTCGTAGTTTGAAGGACTTATAGACTTAAGCCATTCAAATTCTTAAGTTCATGTGGAGTACTCAGTAGTATAAATTCAGTTTTCAATGGTTTTAGGAGCAGGTTTGTTTGCAGCCATCATAGACTGCGCCTCCTCGCAGACGAGTCACAAGAGACACTTTCAAATGAACTGTATCATGGGGTGATTAGTGAATTGGAAGATACGTGAGTTTGCGTTCGATTCATGACGACCCTCGAGAATTTTACGTTGAGATGGATCTGTAGTTAGTCAGGTCACCTGATTTAGGATAAGTTTTTTAGCTGAGAATTGTTGTGCTCTTCGTCTAACAATTGTGGCTTTAATAAATCCCCTACTAACCAATCGGAACCTATGAGGATAATGCTCGGATATTAAAACACAATAGGAGCAAGTTTAATATTATGGTTATTATTAATATATGACACATACAAAACATTCGCAAGTGTTTAAAAAAGAAGCACCAAAATCGTCATAAGTTTAAGACTCACAGTTCAATTTGCCATGTAGTACAAAGGTGAGACAGCAGAAGTAAATTATACTATACCGTGGATAGGCATAGCGATGTGCGGTGGATGAGGCGCGGGAGCAGATACCAGATTATGACGAAGTCTACCAGGTCGTGATGGTAATTACGATGAGGATTCGTGGATTAGGCGTTCACACATTTTGCTTAGCGTGGACGATTCGAGTTCCCGACGGCTTCCCAATACGTTAACCAAACTTTGTACCTTTGTCAACTTCGAAGCAGCGCCGACTGCGCGATCGGCTACGCGCACCGAACTTCACCGACTCGCTCAACTCAACTACGAATGTCAACTGTCGAGGACTTACTAAAAACTCTCCTGTCAACTCCAGACTGTCCCAGTTAAACGTCCTCTGTTCTAAACTCAAAGCAAATGTCCTACGCTCAAATGGAGCTCAAATGGACCTCGTCATCCATTGCTTCACTTTAGTTATGCCAGAAGGATTGAGGGTTACAAAGGAATATTAAGATATGTATAAGTCTCTTACAGATGCATATATATATGCACTTATACATCGCACTTCCATTTATCAAACTGCATCACTATAGACATTTATCATTGCATACATGCTAACCATGTTTTTCTACTTATCACCCCACAGGCTTTCCATTCCAGACTGAAGTCTAACCTCTTCAAGAATTCGTACCCTAATTCATCAATTCCTCCGTTTCCAAGCTTTCTTCTACTCAACGAAACCCGCCTTCGTCTCCTCTTTCTGGTTTCCCTAGCAATCGGTTTTGGATCTCCACTGGACAGTGGACATCTCTGGACAACCACTCTGACTTGACGCAGGCTCGTGAATAAGCTAGTGAATAAATTGCACTTAGTTTACAAGCAACGTTTTAGAAATTTAGAGTTTATGATTACGATTGCATGTACAATTGTACATTTACGCGACTGTAGATATAGACCTACAACACAACTCATGGGTAGCCAAGAACGCAGCCGAGGACAAACTTAAAATCACCAGATATTAAATAACTAATTTAAGGCAGGCGAAGAGATTCTTGGTGATGTAGATCTTTCAGCGATGACATTAGTTAAACATGAAGATTTGGCAGATGCAGTGCATAATTATATTATGCAGAATGCAGATATGATTGTCTAACAGCGCACGTAAACCAATACAGGAATTATCGTGGTTGACTTTTCGCTAATTTTTATTCACAGGTAGCCAAGACTCTGTTGATGCTACGTAAAACTCTCGCGAAGAGTTTATTTTCCAACTTTAAATTCTGTCGGCAGTAGGCTAAGCTGTGGATGAGGGACTTAATTGCTTCTGTTGAAAATAAGCTGCAAAATACTGGTTTGAAATGAAGCCATTACGTTCATTTTGCTAAGTAAAAGGCAATTAGCAAGCTTGGTCTGAGATTATAATAATATGGCAATGGGTTATCATACAGAACCTGAACAATTCAGGTTTCGTTGTGGAGAGTTTTAACCCAAATGATTAAAACGAGGGAAATGAAAACTCGTTATAATTTTATATTTAAAAAGGCTAAGGTAAATGTATCCTTGGCATCTTGGTATATTTCTCACAGATCAAACGGCGCCCCATCGATTAGCCAGTAAGTGCAACAAGTGAAATTATAGTGATGCGTTATGACGGAGTACATAACGTCATCTTGCGAATTAACTTAATAAGAAAATGTAACTGCGGCTTAGTAGCGTCAGATTTTAGTTTTATGTGCATGAAGACGAGAGGTGGAATTGTCTAAACAATTTTTATAAAGTGCAAGATCAACCACTGTCATCATTGTTATATATATATATATATATATATATATATATATATATATATATATATATATATATATATATATATATATATATATAGAGAGAGAGAGAGAGAGAGAGAGAGACAGACAGACAGACAGACAGACAGACAGACAGGCAAGAACAGCAATAAAATCAGAGAGACAGACAGAACAGAGACAGACAGAGAGACAGACAGACAGACAGACAGAGAGAGAGAGACAGAGACAGAGAGGCAGAGAGACAGAGAGACAGAGGAGACAGAGACAGAGACAGAGAGACAGACAGAGACAGACAGACAGACAGAGACAGACAGACAGAGACAGACAGACAGACAGACAGACAGAGAGGGATGGAGGGAGGGAGGAGGAGAGGATGGAGGAGGAGGGATGGAGGGAGGAGGAAGGGAGGGAGGGAGGGAGGGAGTGAGGGAGGGGAGGGAGGGAGGGAGGGAGGGAGGGAGGAGGAGGAGGAGGAGGGAGGAGGGAGGGAGGGAGGGAGGGAGGAGGGAGGGAGAGACAGACAGACAGAGATAGACAGACTGACAGAGACACAGAGATGGGAAGAGTGAAAGATGTGAAGAGTGTGACATAGAAACAGGAAGAGATAGAGAGGTGATATAATTGATGTACCCATATCTAGTCAGTGTAGTAATTGTGAAGCAAGAAAAGCAATATTTCATGGTTTTTCAAATTCTACTTTTGTATGTAAAATATAAGTTAAACAATAAATACAACTGTGTACTTTTCTTTACAAACGAATCGAATTCTTTGCTTAGAGAGAACAAGTTTCAAACAATTTTTGGTTATACTTAGACAAGGTTCATACTATATGAATGTGAACAGAAGCAATAATGATAGTACTTCTACTAAGAATTTTTCGTAGATCCTAAGGAAGTCTAAGCTAATATAATACAAAGCGAGCATTGGATTCGAGCGTAATATAATAACAATACAATACAATACAACTCATCTTTTTAAAAATGTACGAAAAGACGAGTGTACAGTTTGCAATATTCGTCTTTAAAGAAATGTAGTTTAGCACAATTCTTCTCCCCTTAAACGGAAGATGGACAAAAAGCCATAAGGACAATTCGGATGTAATATAATGGCCACCACCTCATTCCTCTGCCTATTACAATGGTATGAAAGAAAATCTTCACCATACAAGCCTAGCTTCGGAACAGTAAAATCCAGGATATGCAATTCAGAATCTAAAAGCTGGCATCTGCTCAAGCTTTGGACGATCATTACACGACCATAGATGTCCACAATGTCGGCGCGTCTGAGTGCGCAAACTGATGATTTATATTGATGGATAACTGTGCCATCAAACATGATCTCCGTTAGTACTGTTCTATACTGATTATCGTCCGAAACAAGGACAAGGTTTCCATTTGACTTTGAAATCACATGTCTAAAAATGGAGATATTTCGAGGCAATTCGACCGTATGTTCTAGGTTGCCATCAGCACTGAATAAATCAACGATGGCAAAATTTTTCATGTGTGGTCTGGATAGGATCAGCTTTCCATCAATGTGTGCGGACAGGATGGGGCATATCATATGTAAATTACTCATCATTTTTGACAATTTAGACATTTTCAACTGATTTGCACTGTCTTTTGTTATGCGCGAGACGGCAAAGTGGAATTTTTTCTTGTTTAGTATGTACAGGCAGTTTGACATATTACATGTTACGATTCCTCGAACACTAACTCCTTTAAGAGGGAGGATTGCTGTCTTTTCTGATAAATTGCTGGAGGCGTACAACTCGATTGCTTCATAGTCCTGCCTTATTGACTGACAGTGCAGGAAGATATCATCCTCTAGCGAAAGAGCGTTGATTACGCGCGATTGCAGTGGTTGTTGGATTAATAATTCCAAGCAAACATTCTCCTGAGCTAAAAAAAAACATTACTCAGTTTTAATATTCAAAATAATGCCGTGTGTTAAACACATTTTCCCAGAAGCATCTATGTGCGAGAAATAAAAAAATCTTAAACGTAGCGCATAATTCTACTTCAAGGGTGCAGCAGAGAGTATAATAAACTTGGAACTCTCAATGAATCAGATACTTGAACGCACAATGTCGCGAGTAGGTTGGGAACGTCGAACGAAACATTAATTGAACAAATATAACGAGGAAATGAATAACTGGAGTTGTTCCAAACGAGATTGATTTGAAGAGTGCAATGCAAAGTAAAACCATTCTGTATAATCTCACACAATTAGGGCCTACACTTACGAGTAACATTCATTACATTTGTTAATGACAACTAACCCTATACAAGTGCATCGAACGCGGCTGTTTGAAGTTGGTGGTGGTAGTGGTGGTGATGATGATGATGATGATCGTGATGATGGTTAGTGATGTTGTTGCTAAAACAGTAAGAATATTTTTATTGTGTATGACAAATACTACATCTTCTTCACGCTAACGTATTTGTCTAGCGATAAAAATATGTTGTATGTATGTATGTATGTATGAATGTATTATTTATGTGTGCATTTGTGTGTATAATATTATATGCATGCATTCATGTATGTATGTATGTATGTATGCATGACATTGTATGTATGCATGTATGTATGATTGTATGTATGTATAGATGTATGTATGTATGTATGCATGTATGTATGTATTTATGATTGTGTGTATGTATGTATGTATGTATGTATGTATGTATGTATGTATGTATGTATGTATGTATGTATGTATGTATGTATGTATGTATGTATGTATGTATGTATGTATGTATGTATGTATGTATGTATGTATGTATGTATGTATGTATGTATGTATGTATGTATGTATGTATGTATGTATGTATGTATGTATGTATGTATGTATGTATGTATGTATGTATGTATGTATGTATGTATGTATGTATGTTAGTGTGGCCCAAACTTACATGGGAACAAATATTCTTTGCAATATATGCTGCTCCACAAGGCTGCCCTGTTACACTTGACTAGAAGAATTGAAAAAATTGAAGAGATCTGAGCATGTTTAGAGGTCGCTAGGTTTTGACACTTTTTTTAGAAATTGAAAAAATTGTATATATGACGCGTTAGTAGCTGCATTTGCTGCTCTTCTGAATTCTGCCATAGAGAGAACACTCACCGTACACTGTTAGTGGGAAGATCATGCGGAAAAAGCCATAATGTGCCGAGGTTGAAAACTTTTAAAAAGCTAACACTTCATAGTATTTTAAGAATTACGCGCTCACCGTAATTCCAATTTCAGGTCGTTAATTGTGCGCTTGAAATGAGGAGACTATAATATTTCATCAACTCACCAGTGCCGTCTAGAGTTCTGTGAAGTTCATTTCGAAAGAAGTCGGTCGTAAGGATGAAGCTCCATTGTGAACAGACAGTTCTAAGTCGGCTTATCACGAGATCAGCCTTTTCTTTCCACACACTTTTGGCCAGCTTCATACCCTTCACTTCCATAACTACGACTTTAATGAGGATACACTCAAGCATCTCCATAGGGAGATCTTGTAGCTACAAATACAATTTCAAATATGTCACACATATAATTATAGGCTATACACATTACACTGTGTCCACGATAAAGTAGAACACTAGACTTTGTAAAATATCTTGGTCAATTGTGGTATTATAGGTACTAAATTTGGTATACATGAACTTCAGTTTATTCTATATATACCCTGTAAATTTTATTACAATTTATGCAACGGTTACGAGGATATACCCTTATGAAATTGGGTTGTTCAGGAACCAAGTTACCGAACAGTAAAACGCATCGACAGATGCGTGCGCGGCTGATCATCCTGACTCAGCACCAGTTCTTCGACAGCATTGATATTTGTTTGCGTTCGTAACGCCAGATTTCGTGGTTTCCATGCAACTCATCCGGTTGTGGCAAACTTTTTTAACAGCTTGCTGACACCAGCTACGGACCAATTTTTCATTGGAAATTCTGTAATAAAACTCCTTGCGCCAAACCCCTTCGTCTCTCTCAACTCCTTGATTAAAATCTTGTCCTCTGCGCTGAAAACCATTTCTTTACAACTAACTACTGTTACGTAAAACAGGTCTCGTAGTGTAACTGTTTCCGAAAATGACGCTTATAAACAACAGCCTTTGTATCCCTTGCGTATAGCTAGAAAAACAGCATAAAATCAATGAAGTTGAAGGACGATTAAGTCGAGCCGTAAGCATCACAGCAATCCAAATGGATGACACTCAACTAAGAATCAACTTAAGCTGAGAGGTTAAGCTCGCTGTAGTAGTAGTAGTAGTAGTAGTGGTAGTAGTAGTAGCAGCAGCAGCAGCAGCAGCAGCAGCAGCAGCAGTACATAGCACGCTGCCATTCTGTAAGAATAATGGTTGTAATTTGCAGCAATTTGATGTACATTTTGATGGCCATATTTGACTAAAACTGGAGCTAGAACTAAAACTGAAGAAACGAAAACTGTAACGATGAGGTTCCAGTTATAATTATTAACTAAAATCAAAACTAAAACTAAAACTTGGCGAATAACTAAAACTAAAATAATAACTAAACCCCATAGCATATGAGATTAATAATAACTAAAACTAAAACTATCTAGAACGCCTAGCATGTGAAACAAATAATAACTGAAACTAAAACTTCAGGGGAATCCTGAGACTCAAATTATTCGTACCAGTTGCCGTTTCTTTTACCGGAAATTGGTACGAATAATTTTTGTCTTTGTCAAAATATAGGCCTACCAGTTAAAACTAATTCCATCTACTGTACCTTCCTATTAACACTCGGGCTACCAAGTTTTTTTGTGACATTGGTTACCAAGGGGGGGTGGTTACCACCCCCATTGGATTTCGTGTTTGGTTTCACATATCATAACTTGTAATATAGCAATGGATTCAGCATTCATTTCTGCACAGAACGGTATATTTAGTTGTACATTATGTGAATGCACCTCGAAATTACATAACTTTTAACAACGGAACCCATTAATTAGCGATATTTTATATTATTGCGTACATTTTGTACTTTTGGATAAACAAATATAAGATTATGTTTGTTTTGAAACTGATCTATGTATAAAAGATACACACAATCATCCCTACACATGTTTGTATAGTATAAATGTACATCCATACATATATATCCATACATATATATCTGTTTACGTTGTAATGCTGTATTCAGCCATTTTCACACAGATTACGCGTATTATTATTAATTTCGATCACTTCCGGTAATCAAAAGACAAAGATCTAGGTATGCAAATGAAGCCCTACATTCCCTCTAAAGAATGGTATCTTTGTTTCTCTTCCAGGAAGATAAATGAATACGCTACAGACACAAAACTAAGGGGAGTGCTTCCATTCAGCAATTTTTCACGCATATTACGCGTATTATTATTTATTTTGATCAATTCCAGTTTTCATAAGACAAAGACGTAGGTGCCTCGGGTATATCAGGTATAACTTTTGAATGGCGTGGGCTACCACCATGGTGTTTACCTCAATGAAGCCCTGCATTCCCTCTAAAGAATGGTATAATTGTTTCTCTTCTAGGAAGAATAGTCAATAAGCTATAGTCGAAAAACTAAGGGGGTGGTATCCACAACCCTCTGGTGCCTCGGGTATATCAGGTATAACTTTTGAATGGCGTGGGCTACCACCATGGTGTTTACCTCAAAATGTGCGCCAATGAATCTGCTAAAGCTACCTAAATTGCAAAAATTATATTCCATATGAAAAAATTATGTATAAAAACGTAGGGGTGGGGGTGGGTGGTAACCACCCCCTTGGTAGCCCGAGGGTTAACATTAGTTTTAGACTTTGATCTTTATTCTTTTGAACTAGCTTTAATCAGTTGCGGTGTGTCAGCTGTTCTTGTGCGCCAAAGTATAATAATAAGACAACATTACTTTGCATGGTAGTGGTGCGGACGAACGGGACTGAGACCAACCTCTTCGCCGCTGAGCACAGGGAGCGGATACTCCGTGAACTCGACACAATCCGACTAAGGTCAAGAGGGTAAGTCGGAGCAACGCCTGACGGACAGGGAGCTAGGCCAATACCTCCAATAAGTAATTTGACACGTGACCGAATTTGGACTTTGGCCAGAAAGGTGTGGTGCAGAACGTAGGATGCTGTCAAGACAGGTCAGCCGTGCTGATGGTAGGCCAGTGTAAACGGATAGGCGAGTTGTGATGAAAGAATGAACAAGAGTGGCTGCAGCGCCAGCAGGTAGAGAGCGAACGACAGTACGAAGTTGGCACAGCTGATAGAAGCAGTCGGGACTGAGGCGGCGAAGGTGAGGCGCAAAAGTTATTTCGTGATCCAATAGGATACCAAGGTGACCGACCGAGGTGGAATAAGCATAGCTACGGAAATGGACGTACAGTAGCTTCACAAGACTTTGTTCATACTTTACAGCTGACGTTGGTTAAGTCGCATATATGCATAAGTTAATCAAAGGGTTGGGCTATGGTAAACAAGGCCTTTCCCACCTACGTCAGCTTTGCCTTGCCTGGTATTGGTAAACAGTATTTCGCATAAAAGCTTCCTCCTTTTATCTGACAATCTTGTATTAGCTAGCAAGATGCATTCCAATGATTCTATTTTAGACAACTTTTGACCAGATTATTTTGTAATGTTATTGCTTAGTGGCAAAGTAGTAGCACAGGTTTTGTCCAACAGGATGGAAGCCGCGATCGGATACTCAAATGACGAACGTAACATAATTATAGGCCTACTAAGAAAAACGATCAAGGATCGCTAAAATAAAACGATCACCGGACGTCTTCAGACAGCAAAAAACGACATTTTCCTGAGATATCACGCATTTGTATGTATGTATGTATGCGCACTTGTTATAGCGCCCCTTCAAGATTTCTACTCAGAGGCGCTCCCGACTACAGCGTGGACACTGAATCGGAGTTTCACGCCGAAGCGCATGAGCAATTGCGAGTGAAGGACTTGCCCAGGGTCCCTACGCGGCGGCTTGAGGTGGATTCGAACCCGCAACCCTCCGGTTGCAAGGCACCGAACATACCCCTACACCACCGCGATGAACTGCGGTCTGTGTCAAATATGATTACTTTTAATATGTTCAATGTTCATTCATTAAAAATGTATATATAGCACCCCCTCAAGGATCCTACTCAGAGGCGCAGTGGAAGTGCAGTCCAGATGGAGAGCGCCACCATCGAGAAGGCCCGCCGCCATCTAACAGCAGAACGCGCCAGCGGTGCCTAAAGTACCATTTTGGTCGATGAGCGAAGAGTTTAGCGAGCCACAAGGTCGGACACTGGACAACAGAGGTCGCATAGGTAGTGATTGAAAAAGTTTAGAAAATATCGATCTGCAAACCAACTATTTAAGTAATTTAAGACTAGAGATCGTGGTTATGAAGTTAGTGGGACCTATGCCCGATCCCTGGAAGATGCTGGCGTTAATATCGAGACGATTTTAGCCGAACAGCAATTCAGAAGACACTTTTAGGCATCAGGTTAATCAGCGTTACTAGCAGCCCAAAGATGTCTCTAAACTCTCGAATGGTGATGACATGAGAGCGAAATGGACGCAGCTCCACAAGACTTCCTTTTTACTTTGTAATTGACGTTGGTTGCGTCGTATCCAGAATTTTACAAGAGGGGATAGAAAACTAGGCACTTTCTATCTGTGCTGACTCTGTCTAGCATTTTTTGCAGCATAAAAGCTTTCTGTTTGGTAAGCAACTTCATTAGTTATCAAGATAAGTCCGATTTATTACTTTTTAGCCAAATTTTGACCAGGTTCATATGAGGATTATATTATTGCTCAGTGAGATCTTCCACAGAAATTGCGGATTGTGCTCGTCAGTTTTTCTCTTCCTCTGTTTCGGAAGGGCCTGAAGTTCATTTTATTTGCAACTGATAGCACCGACTTTGGGTCGGAACGCCTTTGAATCGCTGAATGGTGCTTTATAAAAGTTTGATTTCAATTAAAATTACAAAAGTTACAGAGATTTGTTCAGCACGCTGGATGCCGCGATCACAAAATCACATGACGATCACAACATAATTATACTAAGAAAAACAATCAATGATCGCGATATAGCACGATATTTAAGCTGTCTGTAGAGTGTAAATTATAATAATATGAGAATTATAAGGTGTTTTCTAGATAAATGGCTGTCTGTGCATGAAATTCAACTATTTTCAAGATTAGCTATTGAAACCTTTGAAACTAGAGAAAATGCATACCAAATGTCGGTTAATGAACCATGCTATTGAAGCAATTCAAAAAGTTTAGGTCCATAGAAGATATGAGACTTTGATTTTAAAAGCAATTCAGCTTACCGTTGTGTCACTCAGTGAGATGAATTTTGCACGTTTGACAGTTTCATGATCATGAGATGCAGCTACAAGAGAAATAAATGCAATAGTATTCAACTACAGTTACTGTGCCTTAATTATTGTACAGAATTCGATACGACAATCGAGGCTAGTAATATTAAGGACATACACAGAACTGGTCGAACGGTGCTAAGGATTAAATAAATTTCTGACTAGCATTGTCAATGGACTTCCTCATTCTCTACGCTCTACCATCCTTCCTGGTGGCATCTCTGCCTATTTCTCTCAGCTTAAACCATCTTCTTCTCTCGGAGTACCTCGCACTGGGACCGCTTCTGAAGGGTCTATGCTATGAGAGTCGCTTTATAAATGATCAAATACAATACATTTATCAAGTGGTGCTCATAACATTTATTCGACGAGACATTAAAGCAACTATAAATCGTACTATTAAGAACTTTCTTCAATTAACTTACGATCCGAGGTGTCTTTCGTTTGCTCGTCATTACCGGGTTCAGCTGTTGCACGTTTCTTCAACTTGGCTTGCATTTCAGGCTCCTTGAGCCGATCCTCTTTGGCGTCCTTCGTTTGCTCGTCATTACCGGGTTCAGCTGCCGTACGTTTCTTCAACTTGGCTTGCATTTCAGGCTCCTTGAGCCGATCCTCTTTGGCGTCTTTCGTTTGCTCGTCATTACCGGGTTCAGCTGTTGCACGTTTCTTCAACTTGGCCTGCATTTCAGGCTCCTTGAGCCGATCCTCTTTGGCGTCTTTCGTTTGCTCGTCATTACCGGGTTCAGCTGTTGCACGTTTCTTCAACTTGGCTTGCATTTCAGGCTCCTTGAGCCGATCCTCTTTGGCGTCTTTCGTTTGCTCGTCATTACCGGGTTCAGCTGTTGCACGTTTCTTCAACTTGGCCTGCATTTCAGGCTCCTTGAGCCGATCCTCTTTGGCGTCTTTCGTTTGCTCGTCATTACCGGGTTCAGCTGTTGCACGTTTCTTCAACTTGGCCTGCATTTCAGGCTCCTTGAGCCGATCCTCTTTGGCGTCTTTCGGTTGCTCGTCATTACCGGGTTCAGCTGTTGCACGTTTCTTCAACTTGGCTTGCATTTCAGGCTCCTTGAGCCGATCCTCTTTGGCGTCTTTCGGTTGCTCGTCATTACCGGGTTCAGCTGTTGCACGTTTCTTCAACTTGGCCTGCATTTCAGGCTCCTTGAGCCGATCCTCTTTGGCGTCTTGCGTTTGCTCGTCATTACCGAGTTCAGCTGTTGCACGTTTCTTCAACTTGGCTTGCATTTCAGGCTCCTTGAGCCGATCCTCTTTGGCGTCTTTCGGTTGCTCGTCATTACCGGGTTCAGCTGTTGCACGTTTCTTCAACTTGGCCTGCATTTCAGGCTCCTTGAGCCGATCCTCTTTGGCGTCTTGCGTTTGCTCGTCATTACCGAGTTCAGCTGTTGCACGTTTCTTCAACTTGGCTTGCATTTCAGGCTCCTTGAGCCGATCCTCTTTGGCGTCTTTCGGTTGCTCGTCATTACCGGGTTCAGCTGTTGCACGTTTCTTCAACTTGGCCTGCATTTCAGGCTCCTTGAGCCGATCCTCTTTGGCGTCTTTCGTTTGCTCGTCATTACCGGGTTCAGCTGTTGCACGTTTCTTCAACTTGGCTTGCATTTCAGGCTCCTTGAGCCGATCCTCTTTGGCGTCTTTCGGTTGCTCGTCATTACCGGGTTCAGCTGTTGCACGTTTCTTCAACTTGGCCTGCATTTCAGGCTCCTTGAGCCGATCCTCTTTGGCGTCTTTCGTTTGCTCGTCATTACCGGGTTCAGCTGCCGTACCTTTCTTCAACTTGGCCTGCATTTCAGGCTCCTTGAGCCGATCCTCTTTGGCGTCTTTCGGTTGCTCGTCATTACCGGGTTCAGCTGTTGCACGTTTCTTCAACTTGGCCTGCATTTCAGGCTCCTTGAGCCGATCCTCTTTGGCGTCTTTCGTTTGCTCGTCATTACCGGGTTCAGCTGCCGTACGTTCCGTCGACATGGTCAACGTCGTCTCTTGCCACAATCAACGTCAATATTGCAAGAAATGCCAATCGATTGTCGTATTGTGAACCAGAATAACAAACTTAAATGTTCGAACGAATCCCGGAAAATACAATTCTAAGAAGCGTTCGAAGCATTAAATTAAGAACGCCGTCTTGTAACTATGCATTGCGACGTCACACAATCAACGTGATGTCTAACCATAGACGCCTGTATTATAGCGTAGCTACGCGATTATACAGTCGTACATAGTCTAAAGCTTCGTATTCCATGATGAACACCTTTATTAATCCAACACGCAAAAACAGTCACAATTACGAATACAACCAAACAAAGATAAACGCACAAACTGTTAATTAAAGGACGTCAATAGTTCAGCACGTTCTACATAAATTATACCATTAAACAAGTTACACAGCTGTGTAATCATATTTAAGCATAGCCTACTAATCAAATCAAATCAAATCGTTCTTAATAGTTTCACAATTTCAGTTATGGAATCTATCTGTTAACTACAAGCTATATTTATTTTGCTTAAGTTATAAATTGATTGTTTAGTTTTATGGACGCATTTTGTACTCCATAATTGATAATCTCGGACTGCCTGTAAGACTTCGATATAATTGATAAGGGGTTAAGCTCCTTTGTAGACGTGTTTTGGAACTCTATTTTTACTTATGTTCATAGGTCCGAGAGCCTCAAAAGCCAACGGGACGGAGATGTAGCTTTCGTGAGGGGTGTTGTGTTTCGTACGCTTTCTATTTGTTGCCAACGCGGCTGCGTCTGCAACTGAGGCCCAATTGAAAGTAATTAGATGAAAGATGTGATAAGCGGCCCGTCCGCCAAGTCTTAGGTCCGCTGCAACTCGCAATGCTTATCGTCCAGTCTCAAACCACAAGCAGTAACGTTAATATTTTTGCGATTTGCACCCAAGGTAGCCACGAGCCCTCCGATTCTTAAAACAATGTCCGGAAACAATAAAAGCACCCCTGGAACGGCTTTAAATCGTTAAGTTTTGGCTAAGCAAACGTGTAACGGATGGCAACGGCATTACTGAATAGTAATTGCAAGATGTTGGAAGAAGTAGTAAGTTTCTTTGGGATTTCCATAACTGTAAGTTAGGCAGAGTCCTAAGTCCTTCATTAAACATCAACTCAGCCATCGATATTGAGGATGGTCATTAGGCAACAGCTGCACGTTCAACACTCTATTGCTATAACAGAACCAAGTGAATATGTCGTGAAGTTCCAATTGGTCCAAGGCCGATGCGTAGCTGCAGCAGTGTGTTGGTAGAAGGATCCAAACATTTTGTATTGCCACATCCAATATGATATGCATCGAGAGTCCATGTGCTGATGTTCTGGTACATCTTGTCAAGTCCCCATTTTGTCTGTTGGTGTTGTCGATAACATGTTCTTGGCCTTCTGGGCGATGTCCACAAACTTCCTTTTGGGATGTGACCACCTCTTCACAGTGTCCAGTGTTTCAATGCCATGACAGTTGTCACCAGCCTGTTATCGTTCCAGCGAGTCACAATTATTCCAGATGCTGAATCCAGTCTGTAGTAAAATGTGCCACGATCTGTTTTTTTATCTTGTCCACAGACTACACGGGCAGAAGCAGTCCTGAGTTGATTGGCTCTAGCTGTTCCGGTGGCTGGATGATCTTGCTGCTCAGAATTCAATCAGATTCAGGCCGATAAAAAATTTCACAATACAGTGTGCATTTATCATCAGCTGGAGGCAAACAGTCTGAAAACCTGACAACGACAGAGCCGCCAAGTCCAAGTTGGCTGTTGGACAGTCGGTCACTCCAGCCAGCTCCTTGACACGGACCCATTTGAATACATCACTATTCTCTCGTTCATTTGGAGTACATAATTATGTAAATTCTTGCATCCCAGAAGTCCTTGTCATTCTCAAGTATTCTGACTATTATAGTCGACTTCCATGCCAGCATTTACATGGGTATTAGATGGGACGCATATGGGTTCCATACGAGTCCCGTATGGAAATATGGGTCCTAAATGGGCTTCATGTGGGGTTGCAAGCAGGGTTGCTCTCGGCATGCTGAGAAAACACATATGCACAATTGCACATATCACTCTAGTTGCAGAAACAGTTAAATTCGCCTATTATAGCTTAGAAGTTGACGGAGGCACTAGTGCCTAGCGTCCACAAAATGGGGACGGTATATATTCGAGAATAATAGGAAATCAAACAAGCATCAATCAACAATACAAAAATAGATACAGATAGCTAAGAAACCAAATAACATAGGGATATACTCACATTTTCCATTGAAATCTGATTTTGCACGATATTTCAAATTTATTTTGATTACTTTACAAATATTTTAGATTTCAGGTGATCGCCATTAAAATCTCTGGTCATTCAAAAACAATAAAATATCAGCCCTATGATAACCCATATGAAAGATAATTCAGTCGGTAGCAATAGCTGGCGACACTCAGTATTGCTTGATATTAAAAATAGCTCTTTCCAAGCAGGTGTCCCCAAAATTGGAACGCCAGGCACTAATGGGTTAATCTTTTAAATGTTCATTTAACAAAATTTATGCTGTTTGGTCTATTAATAACTAAAAAGTTGTCCTACATTTTATGTTACATGCTACAAAAAGCATTGGCCGGTGGAGGCACCAGGCACCTTATCGGACTATCTTGAAAGGTTACGCACCTTCGGCACGCGATAATGTGGGCCGCCCATGACCAAATTTCCCGGGCCGCTTTTGCAATTGGACCTAAAATCTCAAGAGCTAGAGGCACGAAAAAGTGCGTGTTTAAAAGTGCATTGTACTAGGCGATCTCGGCTTCCAAGCCCGCCATCGCCGCCGTGGTCTGGACATATATGATGGT